>VUYV01000144.1:2138812-2196121 GCA_008711295.1 Anarhynchus alexandrinus
TGGGGGTGTATTTTGTACCAGACCTACGTGTTTACACCCTGCAGGGAGAATTTCTGTCCCTGTCAATTACTTCAGTAAACACTCTTAATGGTGTTTCAACTGGTTACGACCTGATATTTTTCAGGCACATACACAGGAGAAACAGGATCTTCCTAATACCAGCTCTCTGTGTGTTTACACAGCAGGGAGCGTAAATACTGAATGTATGTGCCAAAATAAATATGATTATTACCCTCGCCGTTGTGAAAGAAATTACTCAAAAGTGAGATCAATAGGAATTTGTTACAAATGCATAAGATGATTTTAAAATCAGGATAAGGATTTATAGAGATCTAAAGCAGTGAAAAACAAATATATAATGAGAAATATTAAATTATCTTTGTTACGTGGGAGGAAGGTTTGACATTAAGGATTTTCTCTAAATATTTGTCGGCTGTGTAGTGACTAACATTAAATATCAAAATGACAGCTAAAGTCTTATATTAGCACATCAGCAAGCAGAGGCAGCGGTATAAGTATGATTGCTAGGATGTTCGAGGATATTTAGAGGCTGACTGAGGTAGCAGCACAGCTTTAATGAGTGTACTCAGTAAGACATCTTGGCATTCAAAAATTACACATTTTAATTAATAACAAAATTTATACCCAGGCCAGGACAAAACAGGGCTTGCCTGCTCCCCTTAAACACGGTGTCTTTGAGGCCAGCGTGGTTATGAGATGGCTCTGCTTCAGCTTCCAACCACTTAGCCGTTTCAAAGGTAATATTGTACCTACTTTGCTTACCAAATGACAACGCTCTGCTTAGTGACCTTATGTGCCGAGGATTAAGACAAAGTGAATATAGTCTCCTGTGGCAATAGCAAAAATCAGCTTCCCTTCTCCTTTCTCACGTTCTACATGGAACCAATAATCAGTCTCACAGCATACAACAATTTAGAACAGTATTTTACAGAAACTTGATTAAAATGACACAAGTTGGGAGGAGGGGGAAGAGGAGAGCAAAATGAATTTGCAATTGCCAGAGGAAAACGCATTAACCTTGGTGGGCTTTTTAGGAAGTTGCTTTTTAATGCATCCAGACACTTCTTTCGACATCCGGTGCATCCAGCAGCTCTGTTTCCCTGGTCACTCCGACTGACAACTACCTAGAGAGAGCAAGGGCTCCCATCCAGGGCACACACTGAATTTCTGGCTGGAAAAAAAAAAAAACAAGTGAGAGGAGGCAATCAAGGAAAGAAGATAAGGAGAGAGGAATATAAAGAGGAAACTTGCTAGACAAACACCTCATCTTAACATGAAGTTAAGGCATGCCTGGGGCTTGCAGCCAGACAAGGAACCTGAGAAATGCTCCAGCGTTGAGTAATACAGACTGTTGGGTTTTTTTTTTTTTAATTGAACAGCAAATCTTCAGCTGAAGCTCTTCAGTGACATGCACCATATTAACACCTGAACACTTCAAAAAAAATTAATGCATTTCAATTTTCTTCCATAACTCTTCATTAGTAAAAGATTGCATCAAATAAAACAAGTTTCAGTTACTGATGACAGTACTCAGTGACAAAAGCGATGCATGGGGAGGGATGCGGCAGGACGGAGAAGAGCATGGCACCTGTAAAGAGGTGGAGTCAGAAGCTCTCTCCTGCCAGCATGCCCAGTGCTTTGGGAAGCACAACCTCTTTCCAGTCTCCAAGCCATCTTTGCAATCTTGGCTCAGGGCTGGGGTGCAAATTCAGGTCAGATGCCCAGGCCGGTGGGGAGGGCAGGCGATTGCTCCCTGAAGAGGAAAGGGCCACCTTTCGAGGGAGAAAGGCAAAGCAGAAGGAAAGGGTGAAAAGCGTGAAGGTGGCAGCTCAAGAGCTGGACAAGTTGCTGTCACCAGGAGGAGCGCCAGGCTGCCCTCAGGAAAAGCATCAGCCATGCCTGAGTCTGTCCTCATTCCTCCCCATTTCTCCCACAAAAGAATGGGGACAGGGAGAAGACAAATATTTCTTACACAGAAAATACCATGTGACAAAGAAGAAAGAAACTACTTTGCAGAGTATCCATTATTTTTTTTTTTTCACATTTCTTCACTGTTTTTCTTGGCCAAAAGCTTGTTTTTGTATGTGTTTCCTCCACCAAACTGCTTCATTCTTTTTGAAGTCTATTGTAGGGGCTCACTCTTCAGAGAAGTCAGATCAGAACAAGGACCAGTCCTACACACTTCACGAGAAGAGGAGGCCTTTCCCCTCAAATCACTGCCCAGTTTCTTTCTTTCATCCTTTTCAAACCACACATTTCTCTCTGCATCATTTTCCCTTTCCAAAAGGGAGCTGCTGCCTCTAGTCACTGTGAAGCAACAGCGATGGGTTATGCTGCAGACTGCTACAGGGGCAGCTTGGGAACCCAGATAAACCCACACACTGACGCTTTGTCTGGTTCTCAGTGCACATAGGAACTAGCTTTCTAGAAGCTTCTTCTGGTCTCAATAAAAAAAAATCAGAACAGCCTAGCTAATTTATTTAGGTTAAACAGGCTTCAGTTTCAGTCAAAACTTACAAACTGGGGGGGGTGGGGTATCCTTTTTTTTTTCCCCCCAGTGCTCTAAACTTTAAATTTTGCTTTGAGGGGAATGAAACATACCTCAAAAATTCAGAACTAATGGGATGTCGTGGTTTGGCCTCAGCCAGCAAACAAAGAACCACGCAGCTGCTCGCTCGACTCCCACAGCCGTGGGAGAAATCGGCAGAAAAAGGCAAAACTCGTGGGTTGAAATACTGCAATTTAACAGCACAGCAAAAGGGAACAGGAAAGAAAAACAATAACACCCATGAAGGAACATAAAGACGGGAATACAGTACCGCCACACAGCGCACCCACAAAACCAAACCTACCACGGCCGCCCCTGAGTGGCGACTAAGTGCCCCCTCCCGGGCTAGCGCCTCTTATAGCCCGGGCATGGTCACGTGGTATGGAATACCCGCCCCCTGCCGGCTCCTTGGGGAAATTAACCCCCTCCCTGCCGGAACCAGGATATGGGATGATTACCTTTTTTATTCATAAACCATATTGAAAGTAATTAGAAAAAGTCATGGAAGATGTATTGAAGGCTGATATACAAAAAGATCGAATCCCTGGCTCCTGAGGGAGATAAAGACACAAAGACAGAATCCCCCTGAAAACTGAGGAAAATACTAGGGAAAATAATTCTTCCTGTTCTAATACACTTCCCCCCCCAGATCTTTTTGTGGTCGGTGCTGGAGTCAGGATTCCGAGCTAGGAGGATCTCTGCTCTGCCCTAGTACAACTGCTCTTATCTTAATAAAACACAGCAAATATCTCATAAGCTCTGACAGTACCGCAACTCACATGGGCTACAGTTAACGATTAACTATACCTTGGCTCTTACTGGCCAAGTCTGGTTTTGATACATTATTTGCACTACACCCAGGTTGTCCCGTATGTGTTCCAGTTACTGGCACAACAAAAAAGCTTTGTACAAAGCATCATAAAGCGGGAAGGGACGTCAATCACAGCAGCAGGGAGAGCAGTCACGCGATCCCTTTGCACGCCCTGGGAAGCCTGGAACAATACGTGAGGCTGCAACCCTCTGTTTACTCAATTCGAATGTAACGAGCCAGCCCCTGCATCACGTTACTGGGGGTCACCACTCCACCGGGGAGCCTCGCGTACACACAGCCTTGCCGCTTCAAACAAGCTGAAAGTTTGGTTTGCCTGCCATTCTGCTGCCTTCTGTAAATAAATGCAGTATGACCCGGCCATCTCGAGCTTCCAACTTACTTGTCATAAAATAGTCATTTATGTCTGCCATGAATGCTCTTACTCCCCATACACAACTGTCATGCATGTGTCCTACATGTATGTATGATTACACACCTTTTCTGGCTGGTAGAGACTTAGCAATGTGATGAAACGATTGAAAATAATGAGTTTTCTCCTCCTTCTGAAATAGCAGCTTTTTAATGCAGACACCTAGGCTTCACCTACAAATGCAACTTAGTAGGAGAAAACAAATAAAACAAGCTAGAGTCCCCTCCCTGCCTTCTGCTTTCTCTATACTCCTTTTCAGCAGCAGCTGAAAGGGGTTTAACCTTTCATGTTCCTCTGAGTTGCTGTAAAAAATCACCACCTGTCATAGTAGTTAAGTAACTGAAGTTACTGTGTTTGCAGAATTATCAAAAAGCTCAGAAGATCCAAAAAAAGTGCAAATAATAAAAGCAGAGGAAAGACGCTTGTAAACTTGCACAGAAAATTAGAAAAAATATTTCTTTTCTGTAAAAATCTGTTTCAAAAAAGAGAAGAGGAACAGCTTTTCTAATAAGAAACCTACCCTTAGACTTTATTAGACTGTCACTGAACCCTTAGGCCTGTGCAAATATAGAGGTGCATGGTTTCCTGTGTTTCTCACAAGAAATGCGAGGAAAAAACCATCAAAACTTAAAGTCCCTTCTGTGCAGCAAAGCACCAACTTTGTCATTGTATTAGGGTTTAATGGAAAACTAGAAATTACTGGATTCACTTTTTTATGCCATGTCTCAGTTTCTATTGGCCGTACTGTTACACCAGGACATCTGCTTTTCCATCTGAAGGTGTCCTGCTATACTGGATCATGGTATGCTTTGGTACAGCACCCTAAAAGTTTCGTATCACATTATGCCATAGCTTTACAGGGGAACTATGGTAAGACAGGTATGAGATACCTTTAAAAATACATGCTATAAGTGTGTTAAATAACAACAGTCAAGGGCAAATTTCATTTTAAGAGCTCTTATTTCAGATTACGCTGTCATGCATGCTTTCGGGTTCCAGCATACACTTTAGTTCCATGCCCAGCCCTGCCTTGACCTCAAAAGATTATTGACAATGCGAGCAAGAATCCATGTCCAATACTGGCTTTTCTGTCCCTATGCCTCATGGGCTTGTCCTGCATGCATCATGCAAGCTCATGTAGATAAATATTTTTGCCTCATATGTGCACACAGACATTAGATATTCCTAAAAATAAAATAATATGCATGTATGTGTAGCTTCTACCACCAGCATTTGCATGCACATAGGTGCACACACACAACTGCATGTCGGCTTATTTGACATCAGTATTCAAACATACTTCTACCCCTAACAACAAGTTGATGCTCTGATATTTTTATCCTTATGACCAACCCGACGTTTTTAACAGCACCAGCAAGAGTCACTTTGACACTGCAGCCATACTCCCTGCTCCTGCCCTACATCCCAACGACTCTGCCCCCCTCCTCCAATGGATGTTACATTGTCAACTTTAGTCTTCACGCAGTCAAACTAGACTCCGGGTATAGAGATGCATGTGGTTCACCTTAAAAACATCCACGTGACTTTCAGTGGCAGAGTGGAGAAAGACAATGAAATCCAGGCAAACAGTCTAGGCTGATTTAATCTCAGCTGCTGCTCGCTGCTGAAAGGAGGCAGACCCAGCCCGTCTCAGATCTCTGTAGAGCCAACAGACATTAGGGCAATTCACTTTTTTAATTAAACCTTTAATTCCTCTTGGCTTTACTGTTTTTAAGTCATTCGGAAGGCACCGATCCTTTCTGAACACAGTTCCTATTCTTCCACACATCTGGGCAGCACAGTGGGGTCACATCTGCATTCAGCATCCAGCTGCCAAGACAGACTAACCTCTCACACAACTTCCACTTCTCCCTGGTTGGAGCCCCAAGCCAAGCAACCAAATCTATTACAACTCCTGAAGTTATAAATACTACTGAAGTTTACTGACTTCTCCAAAATGTTTTAACACGTCCAGGGTTGTTCATGGTCTGAAAGGAGTGGTTCAGAGAGCAAACCCTGATGACGAGGCTCTGGTCCTTCAGAAGATGCTGACAGATACAGCCAGTAGGAGGGCAGCTTTGAAGGTTGGACTCTTCGAATGAGAGATCAAACTATATCAGCAAGCTAATGATCTTCGGAAGGAGATCTGACAGGCCATTTAGGAATGTCAATAGAATGTCCAAGGAAACAAACATTATTTTGGTTGATTTCATTAATCTTGGCCCAAATTTTGCTTCCAAAGAGCCAGCACAATTCAGAATGGCAAGTTCTTTATCCATATGACAGCATAATAAGAAAATTGCCACTCGGGCTTAGAAAATGAGCCTTTTCCATTTTCTGGCATTCATTTATCTGGAGGAAATCATGCAATATCTGAAATTACGCAGGCCTTATCTTGAAAAAAACCTTATTGAATCATAGAAGCTGTCAATACAGTTTTAACCTTTGAAGAAACACTTTCTTTCAAAAGGAGTCACATTGCCTTTTGCAAAGATAATTCTTGTAGTGACCTATAAAAATATTCCAAAAAGTTCTTTCTTATTACAGTATCTAATGTCCTCTAAAATGATCTCACCCCTTCCTATAGTAAATCATTAGTTCAAAGAACAGCATTTCAACTAAGTGCTGCGACAGCAAACAATTTTTAATAAAATGTTAGAGTTATCATCTACTTTTAGCAAATCAAAATAGGATGAGATATTCCTATATGATAGTATAATAGCAGATAATTTCTTTGAACAGTTCTAGCCTGTAGATACTGGACTTTGCCTTCTTGCAATATATAATATTTCTAACTTTTACCTTTAATTAAGTTACCCAAAGAAGAAACCAATGTCTATTCAGAAAAAGTAATTCAAAACCAGAAAATGCGTAAGATGTTTAGACCGGCCAATATATGCTTAAGATTGCCCTGAATGAAGATGAGAACAGTCTATCTTGCCTATTTTTCTGCTAATAAAGTTTTGCTTCTCATTAATTACTTGTCCAGTCTACTTCAAGCTCTGCAAGCTACTTCTCTTGGAGCTATCTGTAATCTTCAGAAATTACTGTTGGGAATTACTTGCAGATATTCACCCTTGGGGTTTTTTTTGGCTCAGTTTTAGCCTATTATTCCTATTTAAGCTTCTCCCTCTACTCTTTTAAGTTGCTCTTGTAAAGTATGAATATAACTACAGCTACATAGACTGTCATCTTTCACACAGATTTGAGCAGTCATTCAAACCAGTGAGAACTTCTCACATACTATAATGATCAGTGCAAGTTGCCTCACAATACTAGAGCTGATTGACTTATTCATCGTGAATAAGATACCTGATGAAGAAAGCCCAGGTTTTGTTCACAAACTATATGCAAATTGGTCATGATTACTATAGATCTGTCACTGAGTTCTTTGACAAATTCAAATACAGATTTCAACCTACTGGTCAGTCAGAAAACTATTCACTATTGCTTATTTTTCATTTAAAGTTGTGATTGGTGACCGGTATTATACATCATTTATGCACTAGAAGAAACAACACCACAGGGAATGCTAGTCAACAGAAAACATTCCTCAGGTACAAATTTGTTAATGAAAACTCAGGTGAAAACACGAAACTTCTGTATTGAGTTTGCATGGCAAGGTTTTAGTAGCAGAGGGGCTGCAGAGGTGGCTTCTGTAAGAAGCTGCTAGAAGCTTCCCCCGTGTTCAACAGAGCTGATGCCAGCTGGCTCCAAGAGGGACCTGCCAAGGGAGGGACTGGCCAAGGCCGAGCCCATCAGTGATGGTGGTAGCATCTCTGGGATAACATACTTAAGAAGGGGAAAAAAACAAACTGCACAGCAGCAATTGCTGCTGGAGAGAGGAATGAAAATATGTGAGAGCAACCACTCTGCAGAGTGAAGTCAGTGAAGAAGGAGGGTGAAGGGGTGCTCCAGGCGCCGAAGCAGAGGTTCCCCTCCAGCCTGTGGTGAAGACCATGGTGAGGCAGGTTGTACCCCTGCAGCCCATGGAGGTTAATGGTGGAGCAGATATCCACTTGCAGCCCATGGGGGACCCCACACTGAAACAGGCAGATATAACCGAAGGAGGCTATAACCCTGTGGAAATCCCACACTGGAGCAGGTTCCTGGCAGGACCTGTGGAGAGAGGAGCCCATGCTGGAGCAGGGTTGCTGGCAGGATTTGTGACCCTGTGGGTGACCCGCACTGGAGCAGTCTGTTCCTGAAGGACTGCACCCTGTGGAAAGGACCCACACTGGAGCAGTTTGTGAAGAACTGCAGCCTGTGGAAGGACTCATGTTGGAGAAGTTCATGGAGGACTGTCTCCCATGGAAGCGACCCCACGCTGGAGCAGGGGAAGAGTGTGAGAAGTCCTCCCCCTAAAGAGGAAGGAGTGGCAGAGGCAACGTGGGATGAACTGACCACAACCCCCATTCCCATCCCCCTGCGCCACTTAGGGGGAACAGATAGAGAATTCAGGAGTGAAGTTGAGCCCGGGAAGAAGGGAGGGCTGGGGGGAAGGCGTTTCAAGATTTAGTTTTTATGTCTCATTATCCTACTCTGATTTGATTGGTAATAAATTAAACTAGTTTCCCCAAGTCGAGTCTGTTTTGCTCATGACAGTAATTGCTGAGTGATCTCCCTGTCCTTATCTTGAACCATGAGCCTTTCACTATATTTTCTTTCCCCCATCCAGCTGAGAAGGGGAGTGGTAGAGCAGCTTTGGTGGGCACCTTGCATCCAGCCAGGGTCAGCCCACCACAGCTTCTTGTGAGTAAACCACTGGTGACCCGAACACCCAGAGCAAATGAGGACACGCAACCAGCAGCAGACTGCACTCGGTCAGTCTGTTGATGAAACATTCTCAAGGCCCTCTTTTTACTAATGCTGCAGAAATATAGAGGACTCACTAAACTTTTCACACCCTTTTTTTAATGTAAAAAAATACAAAGCTATTTTTTTATGACTGTGAGGAAAATGATGAAAAGGGCACATTTTAATACATAAAAAAAAATAGGTATTAATGTTCAGCATAAGAGTTTAAGGGAAAACATTTGAATCAAATGGATGCAGTTCATTAAGCCACAAAAAAACAATACTTTGAAAACAGGTTGATCATTTGGAAGGACACCATCAACAAGAAAAGAATAATTTCCATGAGCAATTACATGAGTTCGAAGTTGTCTTGATAAACTTGAGGGTTTACCCTATGATCAGAACTATGACTATACAGCACGTATAATCCATGCTAGCTTTAAAATCGAGCTAGCACTGATATGGCAGTGAACTAACTGCTCGTGAGCTCTAGGCACCACAAGGGACTTGCTGCAGTTAATGAGGCAGGCAGTTTATAACCCTCCCTGCTCCTCCACACGTGGGGATACCAGCTTGAGCTATCACTCGATTCCAACTGCAGGAGTCAATGCATCTGCCTGCATTTTTATGGGGTTTATACCAGTGAAATTTCTTTTCCTCTATTTTTTTTTTCCTCTAACAAAAGTCAAAACAGAGATTAAGCCCTTGCTCAGGAAGTTGGGGATTATATAAAGTTTAATGCAAATGGGAAATATTTTCACAGTCTCTGTCAATTTTAAGTCTTATGTATTTTCGCAAGGATAAACTTTTAGTTTGCAATGATGGCCAAGCAGGTTCTTGTTCTACGGTCTTTTATAGGAAGATTCAGTATCATGCTGAAGAAATGGAAAGAAGACATTGAGCAGCTATTCACCTGTCATCACATCAGCTATTCAGAAAGTCTGTCCCTCTCCCTCTCACTCCCTCTTAACTACAGATCTTCCTATGCAGATATATCTACCACACAACACCAAAAATATGTCAACAACTACATCTTAAGTGCTTGTAGGCACCAGGTTAAACAGGAAGCGCTCCCTCAAAGTTATAACTGAGTTGTCAATATGTGAAACAGAATATTACAGTCTAATTGTCCTCCACGACAGCCATATGTATTAAATACTGCTGCTGTTATCTTATTTGCCAACTGAAAGGGTGTGTACAATGCATCGATCTGCAGGCTTTGAACACCATAAATTGCCATCACTGCAAAATGAACAATAGCACAAAACACACTTCTCAGAGACAGCATACACCAGTTCAGCTATCCACTTGATTCACTCATACCTACAAGATGAACAAGTATCTGAAAGCACCACCATACTGGTAGGCAGATAAGACATTTCTATATCATTTCAAAAACAGGCTTGTGACATTGAGGACTCTCTCCCGAAAAGCTAGAACTTGGGTCTTCTTGAGTAACAGACAAAATACAGTACAAAGGTTTATGAACTAATCTCAGGAACAGTCCATCTGAAATTTAGACCTTGTACTACTGTTTGTTACTGAGCTAAACATGACCCACAAGCTACCGATGAATCAATTATGACCCAACTAATTGCTTTAAATGTTTTTAAAGTATATCTGATCTGAACAGAAGCTTAGGTCATGTTTCATCTCCTTACTTTACAAAACCCGTGTTCAAAGCATTCAGCCAGTGAGTCCTAGGAAATTGGAGAGTGTTTGGGGAAATGAGGGGTTTACTGAAAGGGAATTGCTTACCATGAAAGTGGCTGATGCTCTGCGTCTCTGTGTCCTCCTCCATTCCTGTGCTACTTTCCTTAGGACTGCTTATTCCCTCCATTCTGTGGTTCTCTTTCTCCTTTTCTCTAAAATTTGTCCCTCTGGATTTTACTCTGTCCACTTCTTTTTCTCTGACTTTCCTCCCTCACTATGAATCCTTTTCTTCAGCTCTCTGCCCAAATCCCCATATTTTGTTCCTCCTGTAAAACTAGGTTGCTGCCCATGTCCACCAGTGCTTGGCATACATTTTGCAGTTGCTGGCTACCCTGCACACATGCAGCCAGTCACCACAGTTGGCCCTGCAGGAGCCAAGCTACAGTCAAGCCAGGGACAACTGACTTCTTGCTGACTATTGACATCTAAGGCACCACAAGCTCCCCACTCCACCACCCTTTTGAGCTAAAAAGCATCACAGCTGAGTCTGAGAAACATTGATCTCACCTCCAGCTGTGGCCAATACCAGATGCTTCAGAGAAACAAGACACCCTGTATGGGTAAATACACCAGAATTTGCTGTGATCAGATGTACAAAACCTACAGCTAAAAGCAGATTAAATGACCTTTTTGAAAACAAGGTCCAAAAGATCATCCTGCTTTGAAATATATTTCAGCAATATCAGGTTTGGAAAGATCTCCCTCCTCATGGAAGAAATAAAAGAGAAAAGCTTCACAACACTGCTATTCACTGATATACCTGGGAAGCCAAGGATTTCGTTAATTTTGTGCAGTGATGACTTACAGCAGTGAATCCCACCTGGATTTTCATTTTGAGCTACAAATTTATCTTAACTGTAGCATCAATTACTGGGTATGCTTCTATTATGCTATTTCTACCACACTGTTTCTTTCCTTTCTAAACTAAAAGAAGAGGAGAGCATCTCTTACTTGTTTAAGATGTCTAAAACACAAGAAGAAAATACAGTCTTCTCTCATAAAGCTTATCACCTACCCCTTATCACCTTCTTACCTTCTCACATTCCTATTTCTTTATAAAAATGAGGCTACCAAAGACAAACGCAATATGACTAGCAATGAAAGATAATGCATTACTATCACTTGTATTCTCTGTACTATGCTTTTCACAAACCCATGTTTTATATTATATTTTTGATCTGATTTGTCCTCAGAGACACCCAGGAAAAACAATTGATAACATTCTGTCATGCTGAAAATCAATCTTTTAGTCTTCATTTGTCTTTAATTTGCTATCCATGATGGCACTTCAGGTGGGTAGTTTTTTAACAACTTTATGAGACAGTATGTCAAAGGCCTTTGAATGTCCAAATAAATCCTTTATATTAAACTCCAGGGCTCAAAAGGAGTTAAATCTCCTTTGCTTTTTAAAAAGTGAAGGTACTTCTTTGTGAATCTAATTTTCACAAGAAAATTTCAGATAAAACTTCAAATAATATTTTAAAATTACCAAAAAATTGTTGTCTTTTCAACTCCGTTCCCATACATAAAACTCTTAAAGGTAACTGGGTGATATTAGTATGAACTGATACTGATAGAGTACTACACTTGTACATTTTTCATTATTAATATTTCTAACGTACTGTTGACTACTCACACACCATCACTGTCAGAGAAATGTTCTTTGCTTCCTCATCTGAAATAACGGAAGACGACATTCCTAATATTTTCCAGAAAAAAAAGTTATTATTTCTGTACAGAGCACCAATTATCAATTCTGCCAGGTGCCACATATCAGATAAAGGAAGAATTAGTAGTTTAGTCATAGCCGAACTCTTGTATCATCAGTGGCTCTCTGCATTGCTACTTCTAGTCTTGGTTTTCAGCAATATTGTAGATTTTACAGCAAAATTCTTAGTTTTCCTATCTAGCTCAGACTGATGCACCCTTATTAAATGTTAAAATTAATAGAACAGTGTCTTCTGTCAAAAGTTCTGTATGTCAGCCTTATTTCTTTAGTTGAAACAACTAACAGAGACTGATGAGATTTGGTGTCCTTGTATCTCAGCCTCTCTCCCGCATTTCCAGAAAGACACTCCACGGATTTCTGTTTCAGAGAGCTGAGGGTTTTTTTTTTCTCCCCTTATTTATGTTCCTGTCTCTGAGACAAATGAACAAATGAGTCACAAAAACAAATTCGTTAAATGAAATGAATAGACAAATGGAAAAGAAAAACCATCCATAAATAAGAAACCACTGATCAACACCGTGATCATTTAAACTTTGGCAGCCCCTCTGAGATGTATTTGTAGCCAGAAGGAAAGATGGAACAAAATAAAAAATTAACTAGTCTCTGTTGCTGGCAGAAAACAGTGAAATTAAATTGCAGGGTGTGCTAGCACTGAAAATCAAGTCACACTGACAAAACAACCACTGTCTTTTTGTGATAGTACAGTGATTGTAGTGACAAACACTCTTGCAAAACTTTCCAAATCCTGCACTCGAGTTTTTAGTCCCTGCCTTCAGTCAATATTGGGTCTGCAAGTACTTTCATATCCAGAATCTAACTAAATAAAGCATTTAAAAGTTTTTGAAATCAAGTAACAAAATAACCTCATAGACTTAATTAGCTTGCTTGCACTTGGAGTATTAGGAAAAAAAAAAAAACAAACAACCAGAATTAATCTTAAATGGTATCAATAATCTGGTGGGTTTGTCTGCATTTGAACTGTCAGTAATTTTCTTTCAGTACAAGACCAGCTCTCAAGCATCACAATGGCCGTGTTTCTGGACATCACCATTCCTCGACATTTTGCATCTACCTACCTACTGCACACCTTCCCTTGGTGACTCATCATCAACTACAAGCAGCCAAAGAAGAAACCTCAGCGCCCCCCACATTATCTGACACTGCTGAAAATTCAACACAACACTGCCTGTCACTCTTACTGCATCTGCAGGCTGCATCACTGGGTCTTCGCTCCTACCAGACAAGCACCGAGTAACACAGTGACAGCAGACTTGTGAGCCCTTCTCTTTCGTCCACTCCTCTGGGAGAGATCTGTACATGTTGTGCAGTACTTCTCCAACCAAGGGAAAATATCATCTTTCAAAGTAATTTTTCTAACCTGTCCTCCCAATTGAGTCTGTAGATGTGTCTTCCGTGGAAACATTCAAGGTCAGGTTGGACAGGGTTCTGAGCAACCCGATCTAGTTGAAGATGTCCCTGCTCATTGCAGGGGGGTTGGTCTACCTGACCTTTAAATGTCCCTTCCAAACCAAACCATTCTATGATTCTATGATTCTAATTACCACACACTGGAATTTATCCCTTAAACTCCCAGGGTTTCAGTAAATCAAATCAGTATTTCCACTGGATTCGTGACTCTTGCACCTTGCCATGCTTCTCCCTTGCTTTCCTGTTCTACCAGCAGACCATGCTCTCAGATGCTCCAGAATTCCCTGAGCTTCCTGTCCAGAAGCTACTTCAACACTGAATTCCCTAATCAAGATAAACACATCTATCCTTTTTTAATCCAAATCAGTGCTCAAAATCCATCTTTGCTGTTTTGCCTATAAAAAGAAGAGTCAGATAATTAATGATAGCTTAAGGCACAAATGAGGCCATCTACCAACTTATGACAACAGTTAAACAGTGCAAATGTGTATCATCTCAAAACAGATTTATTTTATTGTCTCCTTTGTCTCTCTTTTCAGGTCACATCTTTCCTTAAATTGTGCATGTTTATACAGCACTTAGCACAGTGGGGGTCCCAAACTTGACTGGGGCCCCTGGGCAAAAAACATTACAAGCATTAAGTAATAATGTTACACATGCTTAACGCTGATGCAGATAATAAGGTCTTTAGAAGAACAGGAAATTTCATTACATAACATGACAAATGTGATCAGCCAAAACTGTTCTCCCATTCCTTTCAGACATCGTAGTATTAACTGTGTTTTTAAAAGCTATGCTCATTAAATCAAAGGACTGAAATCCTAAATACTGGACCAGATCTGTAGGCACACAAATATGTGAGCACAGATCACTCATATTATCACTCTTGTCTTCCTAATGTTTGGTCTCCTTGTAAGCAATTGTTATAACAATCAGAAAAAAGCTATGTTAATCCAAAGAGAGAGGCATGAGCTACATGGCCAGGAAGAGGACACATAGTCCAAGAGACAGTTTCCTTATTGAAATATGATTCCTGCTACAAAGAGGTTCAAAAGCTCTCATGGTACCAGAAATCATGTGGAGGACTGAGATTCAGGATGAGTCTCACCGCTAGCCACCATGGCCATTTGCTGTGCTCACATCCTCACCAAGGTGCTCATGCCCAGGCGCTGGAGGGACATGCCCCCAGGGGCTCAGGCACCTTTGTCCAGGACCAGCTTTCTGCTCTGAGCCATTCCTGTCGCACTCGATGACTGCCTCACTCTTCACTTTCTTGGAAGGAGAAAAAGGAGTAACAGTGGTAAGGCAGCAGGGTTGTACGCCTGTATATCACAGCCCAGGTCAGCCTGTGTACTAGTCACCAGTAAAGTGTGAAGCAAAAGTGGGAGCAGGACCTACGCTTACTCCTCTCCCCTCCCTCAGCACCCTTGGCACTAGGGTGAAGCATGCTCCTTCTGCTTGCTGTCTCTTGCATCATGGATCTTGCAAACGTGGCTGCGCAAATCCAGACACAAATGCCAGCCAAGTCAAGCCTCATTTTGCACTCAAAGAGAAGAGAGAGAAACCTCTAAGAGCAACTCAACTTTTGGGGAACTCTGCCATGGCCATCTCACACCATTGCTCATGGCATGCTCCTAGGAGATGTCTGAACTCTGCCAGGCTGAGGAAGGAATTGACCCGTATCTCCCACTTCAGGGATAAAGGGGTTTATGTAGAACAATATCACCACTCTTTCTTCTTAGCTGCTACATTTTTAAATGAAATATCCACGGCTTGTGCACTTCAGCCTGCACTCGCTCCTGTCAGTGACTCGTCCACGGGCACTCAGGTGAGTTGAGAACAAATTTTGAGCAGCCCTGCCAAGGCCATCTGAACAGCACAGACCGCACATTCACTGTGCTCATGAATCCTGAATGCTTACACATGAGATTGTTATGGCAGAGATGGTTTTAATCATGTGCATGTCCTTCACCACTCTTCAATTTCTAGCTGACGCCCACTCTCTTTCTACCACTGATGAGTGTATCTGTATATATTGCAAAATCATGAGAAAGTATGAGTTACTACATAAAACCTGACTGAATATTTCAGACATTCTTTTTCTTCAGGTAGCTTAGTTTTACTCTATTTCATTTGAAAGTGCACAGACATAGGTTTTGGTTTTGACATTAGCTAGGGACATTATTATTATTAAGTATTTTAAGACTAATATTTACAAAGCTTAATCAGGGACATCATCATCATCATCTTCTGTCACTGAGGCTGTACCTGACATAAGCTTTGTTTCGCACAGCTAGGCTCTACACAAAAGCTGAACCGCCGACACACAACTCTGATCATCTTCCTCAAACAATGAAAACAAAAGACTTCAAAGGAGATCAGAGACACCCCCTTTTTGAGAGCTGACGCTGATGCTTTATAATATAGCCCAGCTCCAGATAAGCAAGTTTGCTGAGGTATTGCAGCCAAACAGGGGCATCTTCCTGCTGCATTTGTTGCAGTTAGCAGCTATTATCGGTACGGGCAGGAATGTTTTAACTGCTGAGTCATAAATCCCCTCCCCAAAATTAAAGCTGGGAAAAATAGCCGTAATTACCCTTAAAGTTTCTTTGCCTGTTTCCTGACCAGTTGCCTAACTTTTATTATGGCATAAAAGAGAAATTACTTGATTTCACCATTATATTACACATGCTTTAACAGAGCTCCTTTCTGCCTCAGGCACGGCACAAGTTTAGCTGCATTATTCTCAGGAAGGAGATGGAAAAGATTATCCGTATGATGAAAAAAAAGAGGTGGGGGGAGAAGCAGCCAACAAGCGTGCTTAACCTCGCATTATCCATCTGCAGAGGCACTCGGGTGCCTGCCATGAACTGTGTCCTTAGAGCAAACCTTCAGTGCTGCTGTTAGTAATGCCGCTCTCATTCACACAGCACTGATGGGCACCGCAATCATTACAAAAAGATTGTTCCATCTTCTTTATTTTAAGCACCATCCTTCCAGCCTTTTCACATTTCCATGGAGGAGCCTTTCCAATTTGAGGTGAGATGAGATGCTGCTGCTAAGACTATCTGACAGAAACACTCAAAGGATACTAAATATCTGAGTTACACCTGGGGGAGATATTAAAATACGCCAACTACAGAAATAGACTATAGTTACTGACATGCTGCACTTCAGAAAAAATGAATTTGATATTGTGTTTTTGATAAAAACTTGTTAGCTTAGAATGAGCACAGACAACAAAGACCAAGATCTTTAAAAGTTTGCATTACAAATGCTTATTTTCAGTTCTTTTACACAAGACCGTTCAATGAGCAGAGTCAAAATCTTTCCAGGAGAAAAAGAGGTTAATTGCTCCGTGAAATGACAGAAGCTAAGCATAAAAGATAAAGACCCATGATGCATATAAAAGAATTGGGAGGCTTGGTTTTGAAATGGCTTACACTACTCATGAGTGACAAAACCTCAAGAGAATTTTACAGGTCACCCTAGGTGTCAATTAAACTGCCATACCCAAGACACCAATACCTTCTGCATCTCTCCACCTATATCGATGCATTTCCTTAGTGCCACAGGTCTAACAGAGACTCAGAAGAAAATGAAATTGTAACTCCTAAAATAGAACCTAACTCCAGCCAAGCACCATTCTGTTCTGGAAGTAACTCCTGCTCGAAATCTCACTTAGCTAATGGTCTTCTGGTCCAGATAAGTTTGGAGCACTAGGCAGAAGTGCATTTATACCACTCTTAAAATTGCCCTTTCCTGTGACAAGTGTTATTCCCTATTTTAAGCAGTTATCTTGCAGCTCAGTTCATTCTTGAGGTTCAGGATTGCCAGCTCACGGCCAAACATCCCAACCACAGCATTGTTAATGGTCTTGTCCTACCACAGGTGCTGGAAGCTGCTCAGGGAGAGTACCAATAAATCTGGCAGGGAAGCGTTTGTGAGCAGAGAGGCACAAGTCAAATGCAGAATGAGAACTGAGATTAAGCACATAAATATCACTATCCCATTCATATACTGTACATATAACTAAATGCTATTGAGACAGTAAGATCATCTCCTCAGACCATTCTCTGTCTACAACTCGGGTACTCCAAGAAGAAACTGTAACCAACAATGAATGCAAGAACATAAATGAGGATACTCCAGACAGAAAAAGAACAACCTGTGCCCATGTCTGGAACAGATTTGTGCAGAAAAGGCAATCAGAGAAAGCCAGAAACCTTTCCTGAGAGCTACAAGCTTCCTCTTCCAGTGGACAGCTAGGAATTACTAAGCACCTCCCCGGAAGAAAAGCATACAAGTTCATGAGTTATTCTATCAGGAAGCAACCCTGACCTGCATGGTGGCCAAAGATGAGAAAAATCAGCCGCTACTGACTCTCATACAAACTTGACATGGGATGGTGCTTCATCACTTGGTCCCATAGCCAGGTACTTTGCAAATATACAACCTATGTCTCTTACATATATGCTTCTGTTAAAAATAATCCTACCTAATAGTCATAATTATCACACATGCCTAATCAGTGTAATTAAGCTGGAAGCTATTGATAACTTTCTTACAGAAAATATTTATCACCAAATTAAAACAATGTGTTTCACAAAGTAAATAACTTGGACAGATGAAGAACTTTATTACAAAGCACAACATTTTAATGTGGATATATTGCTTATTGAATTCACATTATATGAAAAGGGTTATATTTCATAATACCAAACATTTAAAGGCCATCATGTTGATATTATTTTTTACTCATGCAGTGGAAATAATGCTAAAGGATCATTGTTGACCTGAAGTTTGATCAATCCTACACATAAAAACAGGAATTAAAACAAATTTAATGTACTGCTTATAGCCTATATTTCATCTTGCCACTTTCTGTGAGTTTTATGACCACAGTTTTCAATTAATATTTTTCTCTTTCACTGATCACTGTGGAAAAAGACATGAGGGGAAACTGATTAAGGCTCTGTCAGGCCCTGTCACATTTAATAATACTGGGTTCAGGCATCGCCTTCTAAATCAAACACAACCCAGCAGTTTGAGCCCTAAACCTCCTATCCTGCAAATAGACATTTACACAGCCAAACCCCTAGGACTGCAGGGAGTTCAGTAGAGATTTAGGATATAATTGACCATGATAACAGGCATGATACAGGCAATGGAAACATGGACTAAAGAACAAAACAAAGATGGGGGTGCCAGGAAACAGAATAATCCCTCTCATCACTTCAGCGTAACATTCTTTAATATTATATGTAAAAACATGAAGCATAAAATAACGAAGGCAGAAGAAAGATATTTACGTTGGTGCTCAGTCTCTATCATCACTGTCAAAAGAGGTACTTGCACATAATAGAAAATAATTTTTCAAAAGGATGTTACTACACAGGGCATAAAAGCAAGATGTCCAAGTTAGCTTTTGAGATTAAATGCTAAGATCATTAGTTTATGTTGCCTGTGATTCTCATACATTTCCACCGAGGGCAGGTTATACCTTAAGAGAACAATTTTAGCTGCATTGACTTTGCTTTTAGGCAATCCAAAAACCCTGATTTAAAATTACAGTCTTGAAGCAGTGTTAACCCTAAGGTAAATAAGATCTAGTCAATATGCCTACTGAGTGTCTTCGGAAGTACGTAGACCCTTGGTATGAAATTCCTCTGATCTCGCTTTTGTAATCTAAAACGTAGGCATACGGTTGATACTAATGGTCCCTTTATAATTCAGAAAGGGGAAAGCTGGTTTGTTCCCAAGGGTGATTCATTTCATCAGAAAATAAGTGGAATAAACATCCCTTTGGAAGTGCCCAATCTTTCTCTACTGCCTAAAAAAAACCCCAAAACCTCAAGACAACATTAAAGAAGACACATTCAACCTCTGCACAGTTAATGTTAAAAAAGGATCATTCACCTCCAAACATTTAAATGGCTAATGGCAGATGAGAAAAAAACTTACCCTTATTGCCTGTGGGGTCCACAGTTACGGGTACACCTTTAATTCTGAAATATGATGTTCTGTGATTAAAATATTTCCCAGCAGCCAAAGTTTCCAATATTTTTCTTATTTTGGCAAGTTTCTTCACAAACCAGAAGAACTACGAGGTGAATGTAGGCCAAAAAGTTATAGCAGTATGACAATTTTTAGGCAGTTTTTCAAAAATAAAGCCAACTGATTTTATTCACAACTTATGCAACTTGGAAAGGGGTTTAAATGACACTGAAAAAGAAGACACTCATAGAAAAGCATGGACATCCACACAAGGTATCAAAAGATATTGGCATAACTCTTTGGAAAAAAATAGGTCTGAAGAAAAGAGGGGAGGAATTATAGAGCAACTCAAAGAAGATGAATGACAGTTTATCACATTTTCACTCATTTTCTAAGCTAACTTTAAGCTCTCAAACACTAAAACTCCTAGTAGATGCCTCAAGAGGCTTCTTCATTATGGGTAATCTATACCCTCAAGGGATGTAGTTTTATGCACAGCCTTATACAGTACTTTGAATAAAGGATATAGATGCTGTCCCCAAAATTTTATTGCTGGGTGAGAAAACAGACCTGCACGTCTTCATTTTCACAGTTTTGAGTGGAATGTGAATTAATTTTTCACACTTTCGTAGTTTAAAAATGCAAAAGGAGTCTGGTGTCCCATTTAACACAGGCTGCAGTACTTCACTGAGAAATCTCTTCAGTACCTGCTTATTCCTTCTTTACCACAGAAGGTAATGGCAATGCGACAGTGAAAAACTTTTACTCACTACAATTAAATCTGAATTAGATCATGATTCAGTGTTATGCTTTCTAGTCTTTGGATATTGGTAGAGAATGGCTGCTTTTTCTTTTTCTTTTTTTTTCCTATTTTCATCTGAGAAGAACATAAATCTATAGAACTATTTATTAGAAAAGCTATTTCAAAAGCAATATTTGTAAATCCATAGCTTTCAGATATAGATACAGTGAAGAATATGCATTCCCTGCACAAGAGGACACAAAAACAGTCTTTGTGCAACATCATCATGATGAAAAGTTGTCCTCTTAAATAGAGTTCATATAAATAATACATAAATGCACCAGAATAAATCAGTAGTTTAAATAGACTATTGTTTCCCGTATTGGCCATTAGTGAGTGTTTCCAAGGAAAAAAATAAACTACCTAAAGTCAGACCAATTATAAATCAATATGTCACTGAATGATATCTTTTCCCCCAACTGATCAGTTTATGCCCAGAAGCACAAAGAAGATAATCTCTATGATTTTTTTTTTCTAACATGAGCTTAGTATTTCAGTCGTTTACTCATAGAAACAATTAATCTTCTTGGATTACAATAATTATTTCAATATTCAATATTCAGTGACAATTAGATGCTCAGATTGGGCTACATCTAGGGCACAAAATGTATTACCTTTCTGAAAAGCTCTCAGGGAGGTGGACTGCCACTCAGCATGCTAGAATGCATAATTTTGGTCATAAAGCATCCTTTATGAACAAAAGCAAGATAAAAACCACTCTGCAGAACTACTCTTAAAAATATTTTCTTGAATAAGAGCTCTCTTATTTGGTCAAGGACTCTGGGCAAGCATGAGACTAAACTATCTTGAAATGTAAATGACAGCATAAACTAATTCTCACATACTTAATATATAACAGACATTTTATTTATAGGTTAAAGGTGAAAAAAAAGCACAGTGGAGAAATAATATGCTACAGAGAAACAAAATATATGTATATCTATGGAAGCAGCACAAAGACCACTGGCACCATATGTAAACGACACCGCAGGAGAACAGGATTTCTTTTCCCCAGTGTGTCTCTGAAAAGTGTCACTTCCATATATTTGATTAGATAAATCACCTGCAGTTGTACTCTTTTGGGTGATCTTTTACATCTAATTGTAATCCTAACAGGCCTATGTCACCATAGCCTTTGCTGCTATAAATCTTACTAATGACAACATCTCTACAGCTTTTTTGTTTCATACCCCAAGCACAGCAAAATTGTCAGATCAGTTCATGAAGAAGTGACAGGCTATTGTTCTTCCTTGCATTCATGAACACCTCATTAACACAAATTTAATGCCCATAACGTTTTAGTGGCTTCAATTATGTGCAGAAATCTCACTACACTGTGTAAGGGACAAAAGCGTACCATCACTTCACAGAATGTAAGTGAATGTGCACAAATTCAATCATTATTTTCTTAAATGGAAACTAGAAAAAAACTAGCAGGTTCATTAAAAATAATCCTTTCCAGCCCATCTTTAAGCATAAATATTTTTGTTTTGAAGCAGAATAAGTAAATTATTTATGTCAGTCAAAACAGAGCGGTACATTAATCCAGGTTCTGTAGCTTCTGCCCAGATTCAACTGACTGTAGGCTATAAAAATACTCAAGGGAAGTTAGTTTCATTTGGATTAGCACACATATTTAGTGTATAATAACTCACAATACAGAAGGATCTCACACTGGGACTGAAAGAATGCCTTTTAATAAAAGAGATCTGGATTGCAATGAAGCCATGAGAATTTCTAGTCAATGGTGTATGAAATACAATTTAAAAGTTGGTTATTCCATAACCTATGTTTCAATATCAGTTTAGGAAAAAAATAGACTTGACTTTCTCGCAGTGCGTGTCGACTGCGAGAAGTGAGAAAAGGGCTACTGGAGCAACAGGCTGTTCCATAGGGCCAGAAGCAGGGAAACCCCCAGTGCACTCCTAGTTCAAAGCATGTTAAAACAATGGGGTTTAAGCGGAAATTTACAGTTCAGTTTTTGGTGAAGTCTTTTCTCAGGTCCCTGGTCAGTCAGTAGCACTAATATTTTTTCAGTAATCACTTCATCTTTAAGGCCCACTTCTTCCCATTCCGAAAAATACTGAGCGGGAGATACCAAGACCACAGTTCCTGGTATGAAGATGTTTCAGGGATTATAGGCCTGCTAAGGTCTACAGCAAGTGACAGGACTATAGTGTTGCTATTTGCACAAAAAAATGAATGAATAAAAATGGTGAGAGGGTAGGAAAGAAGGATTTTCCTGGTAAAGGACTTTACCTGAGATTTGGCACTGGAATTTATTCCTGCCTTCCAACTTAATCATCCTTAACCTTTGCCTGTTTGCTCCATCTCCTTCCGCACCTGCCCTCCTGCCACACAATCAACTTAGAAAGTGCAGTTTTCAGAATAGGGATGTCACTCCAGTGCTCTAAGTGAATTACAGATTAATAAATATATAAGAATTCAGTGTGACCAGCTTGTAGCACATCGACCACGTATGCCTTCAGCCTGCTGCACTTGTTATGTGTTTCAGTTTATAAAACGTGCGAGTTTTTCTCATAAGCCTTTCAAGCTCAGAAGGCATTCATCACTTTTCTGCAGACAGCCTCTGTGGCTGTAAGGTTGAACATATTTTTAGGTTCTGAAATGCTACTCCAATATGTGTCGGTAGTACTCCATGCCCACACAGATTTCCTATGCATTCAACAGGCTCCTACAAGTGGCTGTAGGAATATGTCTTCACTCATCAAAACGCCAAGGAAGCCTCTTAGTATTTCCTTGCGAATCAAATCAAACCCAAGAGGACAGCCTACAGGGTTTCCAAGGCACAACTGAAGCCTCCTCTCTAAGAGGCTCTGGAGGAGACAGCATTTACAGCATCTTGTTTGCATGAATAATGTAAGCCGTGAGGGTGATGTTTGTGCACAGTCAAAAGTAACTGCATCATGCTACCGTGTATTCAAAGTGTCCAGAGGGCTTTCAGATAAGAATTTTTTCACTTTACAAGCACTTTTTTTTTTTTTTTCTAGCTGCTGGCTCTGAAAACTTCAACTGAAAGTTGATCTGAAAGTCAGGCAAGGCTCCCATTTATTGCACATTGCAAAGATTTTGTGAGCCAAACTGCACTCTAAATTACAGGTATGAAACTGCATTTGTCCTCAAGGTCTTCATTTCTGCCTTGGCAATTTGTCCTTGTAACTGAAGCTCCGTTAACAATTGTTGATAATGTATGAGCCAGATGGAATCCATTTTGCCTTCCTATAACTACAGGTTCTGTGATTCGAACAGAAGTAAAGCTGTAATAAAACCCTTTTATCCACGAGAGTGATAACCATCATTGCTGAGTCAGAAAATGTCATTTCTATTCTTATTTCTCAGATACAGCTACAACTCCAGGAACTACCATGAATTAATTGCATAATGAAGGTGGTCTTCCCAAACAATTTCAAATAAATTTTTGAAAATACAGAGAAATGGTGATGTTAGAAAAATACTGCCTTTCACATGTGGCCTGTGGTACTCATTTCACACTAAAAATCAGCACAAAAATCCTCATGGTAACTTCAGTGTGTTCATTTGAGGGGGACCCCCCACACCTGGAAGCTGTGAGATAATACACATTTCAGATGGGCAGAGAAGCACAGGGGAGCTGCCATGAGTTCACAGAGAGCCCATTTGAAGTCACTGCTGAGGGGACTGAACTGCTTCTTATAGCACATTCCTGGAGGCTACTGTAAATCTGTACGCCTCGTGAAAATCTGTTGTTATTTTGGGTAAATCCCTAGCACTCTTTAGCCTACGTGACCCTTGTAATACAGAGACATGTAAAGTGATAGCCAGATTATTTCGATTTCTCCTCCATCAGTGACTACAATATTCCTTTGGAGTTATGCTCTATTAGGCAACACAAGCAGAGATCAATACTCGGATCTTTATCTGTTTCAACTTTATTTGCTTATTCCCCACTGTGCTTTCTGTGGGGGAATGATATCTAGTACTTTCTGGTTTATGGGATTTTGAACAGCACCAAGATAATATAGTTCAGGAGAACTGTTCGCTTGAATACTAAACTCATGCGTGTAGGGCTGAAATTAAGATAAAACTTTGTTTTATTGGTAGAGAAAGAAAGGAAATTCTGAGCCTTTTCCTCAGCTTTAATCTTATCGCACTGTTTTCTGCTTGGTTTATATGAGGGAAGAAATGTCTTGCTGTAAAACCTCTGTTAGAGCCTCTGGGGTAGCACTTTACAGCAGCCTCTGAGCGTGCAGGCAGTGGATAAGGGAGGTGGAAAGCAGCCTGCAGACCACCCCGGACAGACGGTCACTGCCCAGATTGCTGTGCCAACTGTGGGCATGGCCCCTTGCCATGCCCTCCCCTTCTCCCGGGCCTCTGGGCTACTGTCCCTCCACCAGAGGTTATTGTCCCTAATGTTTTCTAGCAGAAGGGACGGTGCGGTAGCTTGAGGCAAAGTCAGTAAGTTATTTTAAACAGCTGCGGATGTAGTGTCTCGCCTCCTCCGTGAGCAGCCTTATGAAAGCAGGGCCCCTCCTCGACTGGATGCTGATGAGAAACAAGAGGCAGCAGCATCACCCATCAGCTCCATTCCTTACCAACTGAGCACAGATGGGAGAGGGCTAGCTGCAAGCATTTAGGTATTTCTTCAGACTTTCAGGTCTCCGCAGACAGGTGAAGAGACCTCTGAGCTCTGCTACCTGTGACCAAAACCAGGAGTCCCTGAGAGTGCATGCCTGAGCTCATGGGCTGCAGAACATATGAGCCAAGACACGCTGCTGTGATAATGCAGCTCTGAGCGCGGCCCCCTCTGCACATGTCTGTGCAACTACAATCCAAACACTTTCAAATTGTATTTTGAGTTTTCACAAGAATAGAAATATGTATTTGTGGCAAAGGTACCAGAATGAAAAGAGCTGAGCTCTATTCACAGCGCTTCCATGCTTTCCTGTGTGTCCTGGGACTTTACAACAGGGCTCCTTGCTTTGTTCTTCAGTGTCCCCGTGAGCAAGAAGTGCTCTATCCTCCTCCTCAGGGTTGTTACAAGTCTTAGTTCATTTGAAGGGCAAATATTCAGAGAATCTCCATTGGAGGACCTATATTAGAATTCATTCTTCCAACATGCTCACCCCGTCGTCATGTGGGACTTAGTAACAACCCACACACTTAGGGGGGGCGTTCATGCTTTAGAGACACGCACGAATTCAAAAGCTTTGCTGGATCAGGATCAGAGTATTCACCACCAGATGGCACCCACAGGTGGTCAGTTTTATTCTCTTTATTACATACTTTTATGATTTCTCTTGTGCAGTAGCGACCAGACACAAGAGTAGTAGAGACTATCCTGGCAGCTGTGATTGTTTTTCCTTTGTCATTTTAAGACAGTCTAACATTTAAAAACCAAATTATTTAGTATTTTTATCTAAATACTCATGTGAAAGCAGGTGCATCTACAGCACTACATACAAGTCAGACATGTGCTCCAACACCATATTCCCCCTCTGTTCAGACTCACTGCTCTACTACATGTTCTTGTGCTTAAAGGTCCACCATGGCACTGCAGATTTCATTTCATCCACATGCACTCCCAAATCACTGCACTGTGGACTGAGATGGAAAGATGGAACAGCATCAGAGGTGCCAAAATGAGATGCCATAACTGCTTACTGTGTATCATGTCAATGAGATACAGGTTAATAAGTAGGTCTGAGCACAATATCTGCAGCAGCTTCTTCTGAGAACTTACCAACAAATCATGTCAGTTTGTACAGTGTCAAGCTGTTACCATGTCAGTAATACAAACCCCGATTTATTGTGCACATTTCCAAGGCCAAATGCCACTTTGCTGTGATCAGAGGTGTTTTCAGGCATACA
The DNA here is from genome assembly GCA_008711295.1 of Anarhynchus alexandrinus. Lineage (NCBI taxonomy): Eukaryota > Metazoa > Chordata > Aves > Charadriiformes > Charadriidae > Anarhynchus > Anarhynchus alexandrinus. The sequence continues at coordinate 2,164,957 of VUYV01000144.1, forward strand.
GGAAAGCTGAGCCACGCAGACACAGTTTTTAACATCTTAATGATTATAGGAGCTATTGTCCAGCAAAGTGGGAGGCCACTAATCCCCTGGGTATGCGTGCTTCTGGAGAGTTGTTGGCTTAACTAGCAGAGCCTGAAAACATGCCTCAATGAAATTGGGTGTGCTAATCATAGAACCTCAACACCCCGTGGCAATACTATGGGAAATGAGCCACCCTCATGTCTACATTGAGTCACATAATAAGAGAAAGAAAACACAACCCAAACCCGGTGCTATGTTTTCTTCTAATAAGGTAGAAGGCATCCAGATCTCCGGAAAGCTGCATGGCCATATATTCCATACTCCTATGGCACGTCCATATTGCTAGCATCCTATAATGGTTCTTGTACCTATAGTCTTATTTTCCGCAGTTTCTCTCCCCTTAATCCCTCATGAAGGCCCATGTTTTTATTACGCAACTCAGAACAATTCATCTAAGTACTCATCACTTTTCATGTCTTTTTATTCAAGCTGACATTAAGCAGGTTCCACCATGAAAGATTCTGATATGGGAAGGCGCACACACATACAGGTTTAAAAGTAAACAGCTGTTCATGTTGTTTTAATACCACTTCTAGTAAACACTGACAATGACATTCAATACAGATAAATGTAGAAGGATGCAAGTAGGGAAAAACAATCTAAGTTTTACATCTGCAGGAGAGGGCTCAGAGCTGACTCCCAACCAGACTGAGATCTTCAGCTTATAATAAATCATTTAAAGAAAACATCAGCATGACACTGAGCAGTAGCCAAATAAACAAATCAAAGGCTCAGAATTATGAGAAAAGTAATAGACAACTCTAGTGGTTTTGGCTGCAGCAGAGTTAGTTTTCTTCGTAGTAGCTTATATCATACTATGTTTTGGATTTGTGATGAAAACTGTGTTGATAACACCGTTGTTTTAGTTCTTGCTAAGCAGTGCTTACACAGCATCAAGGCCTTTTCTCTCTCTCACACTGTCCCACCAGCGAGTAGGCTGGGGGTGGGCAAGAGGTTGGGAGGGGACACAGCCGGGACAGCTGACCCCAACTGATCAAAGGGATATTCCATACTATATGACATCGTGCTCAGCAATAAAACCTGGGGGAAGAAGGAGGAAGGGGGGACGTTTGGAGTGATGGTGTTTGTCTTCCCAAGTAACTGTTACACATGATGGAGCTCTGCTGTCATGGAGATGGCTGAACACCTGCCTGCCAATGGGAGGCAGGGAATGAATTCCTTATTTTGCTTTGCTTGTGTGCGCAGCTTTTGCTTTACCTATTAAACTCTGTACCTCAACCCACGACTTTTCTCACTTTTACTCTTCTGATTCTCTCCCCCATCCCATGGGATGGTGGGGCAGAATGAGGGAGCAGCTGTGTGGGGCTGAGCTGCCCACTGGTGCTAACCCACAACAAGAAATAAAGTAAAACACTGGTAAGTCACCACATATATCTTTTCATGAATACTGTGTGTTGTTCTTGTCCCACTCCCCATATGCAAAAGGAGCTGAGAAAAGATAGCAGAGGTGCAAAACAACAATGAAGCCAATTACAGAAGTTGCCTGAAGCCAGTTTCAGAATGGCTCTTATTACAAGGAACAGCTGAAATTACTAGTCATACCCAGAGTCCAGCTGAGAGTGCATTGCAACAGGATCTATGAAACTGTGAAGAAGTGAACAAGGAACAAATGCCCAGAGTTCACCAGCTCAAACTGGTGAACCAGTGGCAGGTTAAAAGTAAGCATGGCGGAAACGCTTCTTGTGAAAGAGGAGGAGAACTGGGGAATTCCTTGTGACAGAATGCACAAAGCCAGCAAGTTCACATGGGTTTAGAGAGGGACTGGACAAAGAAGAAAATACCAAAGACATAACATAGTTAAGGAAGTCTGTGAGCTGGAATATGTTAGAGCATAATCTAGGGAACTATTACATTGTAGTCGCTCTTTTCTTACACACTTCCCTACACCTTGCTGCTGAAACTAAGGCAGTTCTTGCATCCGATTCCACTTTTAAAGAGTTACAGAAAGCAGTTTCTTGGGTTGTCACCTGTGTAGTAATGTCATAATGGCTTCCAATGGAAATACTCATTTGCAGGATGCTTAAAAATCCGTATATAACAAGCTTCTACTAAACACAAGAACCTCAAGAAACAAAATGGATTAGTCAGGTTGCTACTGGTTTTGGGGAAGCCCTGGTGAGCACAGTATTTTTCAGATGGGCTAATTGCTCATCCTGCAGATCTTCAAAACAGAGTGTAGACAAAGAAGACAGTTCATATGAAGCAGAATAACCTAGTGGTCCGCAATGCCTTGTGACTTCCCAGGACACTTTTCTTGTATATCCCAAACAGCAGATATAGATAGAATCGTAGAGTCATAGAATGGCTAAAGCTGGAAGGGGCCTTTAAAGGTCATCTAGTCCAACCACCCTGCAATGAGCAAGGACATCTTCAACTAGATCAAGTTGCTCAGAGCCCCGTCCAACCTGACCTTGGGTCCCCTTCCAGGGATGGGGCTTCTACCACCTCTCTGGGCAACCTGGTCCAGTGCCTTACCACCCTCATTGTAAAAAATGTCTTCCTTATATCTAGTCTAAATCTTCCCTCTTTTAGTTTAAAACCATTACCCCTTGTCCTATTGCTACAGGATCTGCTAAAAAAAATCTGTTCCCATCTTTCATATAAGCTCCCTTTGATTACTGAAAGGCCACAACAAGGTCTCCCTGGAGCCTTCTCTTCTCCAGCCTGAACAACCCCAACTCTCTCAGCCTGTCCTCATAGGAGAGGTGTTCTGACCATTTTTGTGGCCCTTGTCTGGACCTGCTCCAACAGGTCCATGTCTTTCCTGTACTGAGGGCTCCAGAGCTGGACGCAGTACTCCAGGAGGGAGTCTCACCAGAGCAGAGTAGAGGGGCAGAATCACCTCCCTCAACCTGCTGGCCATGCTTCTTTTGATGTAGCCCAGGATATGGTTGGCTTTCTGGGCTGTGAGTGCACATTGCTGGTTTACGTCCAGTTTTTCATCCACCAGTACCCCCAAGTCCTTCTCAGCAGGGTTACTCTCAATCCCTTCATCCCCCAGCCTGTGTTGATACTGCGGGTTGCCTCAACCCAGGTGGAGGACCCTGCATTTGGCCTTGTTGAAACTCATGAGATTCACATAGGCCCACGTCTTGAGCCTGTCCAGGTCCCTCTGGATGGCATCCTGTCCCTCAGGTGTGTCAACCACACCGCTCAGCTTCGTGTCGTCTGCAAACTTGCTGAGGGGGCACTCGATCCCACTGTCTATGTCATTGATGAAGATATTGAACAGTACTGGTCCCAATATGGACCCCTAAAAGACACCATTTGTCACTGACCTCCATCTGGATATGGAGCTGCTGACCACTACCTTCTGGATGCAACCATCTAACCAATTCCTCATCCACCGAACAGTCCACCCATCAAATCCATATGTCTCCAATTTAGAGAGAAGAATGTTGTAGGGGACCATGTCAAAGGCCTTACAGAAGTCCAGATAGACAACATCCATAACTCTTCCTTGACCACTGATGTAGTCACTCCATTCTAGAAAGCCACTAGGTTGGTTAGGCAGGACTTGCCCTTGTTGAAGCCATGCTGGCTGTCTCTGTTCACCTTCCTGTCCTCCATGTGCACAGCTTCTAAGAGGATCTGTTCCATGATCTTCCCAGGCACAGAGGTGAGGCAGCCAGGTCAGTAGTTCCCGAGGTCCTTCTTTCTACATTTTTAAAAATGGGTGCAATGTTTCCCTTGAAACATTCTTGAAACGTTCCCTTGAAACATTCCCTTGAAACATAGCTATATAAATAGAGTGAACTCACATGGAGGAAAGGATAACCAAAATGGGGAGAATGTTAAAAGGTTAAGCAAAAGGAATATGCAAGGCACCCCAAGAAAGTTAACAAAGAACTCCAGGGAAGAATCCAAAGGAGGAAGTATTATCAACATGGCTGGGTCAAGGAAACACAACTGTTAATGGAAACACAGCTTTCATTTGGGGAGACGAGGGAAAACTGAAAGGAAACTTTTAGGTCCTGGACCTTCCAAAAATACCTGAAAAAAACCCACAGCTAAACAGGTGCAAATAAAACGTGTGCCTGGAGGCCTCTCAGTTCAATAGCTCTCAAGGAACTGAACTCGCCTATCTAATTTATTAGGCTATTAACCCCAAGAAACTAGCTTTTATGGAGCCCTAGCAACCAGCAACCACTAAGAGAAGGTCTTTGCTTACATACTGCTTTTACGTCCCGGGCCTCCCAGATTCTTAAGGCAGGTTTACATCAGAGGCAGTGAGAACAATAAACTGCCTTCCTTTTGCCAACCCCAGCTACAAAAAGCGCAGAGAAGAGCCCTCTGTGCAATAGAGAGGCTCTTACCTGCAAGGAAGACTCCTGGAGACAGATGAGAGAAGCAAACTGTGACTGCCACTTGATAAACAGGCATCACCCTAAAACATGTTAATTAGTTTAATTTAGAGTCTAGCAGAATGCTACACAGTGGCAGGAATGCAATATTGCAGTGCACAGTAAATGGGAAATTGCAGCTGGTTACTAGTGGGCATTTTTTTCATTCCTGTTCATCATAGATCTGAGTAGACGAAAAGTGTTGGTATTTCCCTGACTATAGCTGAGAACTACGGTTAATACCTTAAAAAACAAAAGTGGAGTCCATGGCACAGAAGAAAGCATGCATGGAGAAAATGTAACATAGGAATGAGGAAAATGCTCAACTGGCTTAAACCAAGAGAACTTAGACCCTGTTGCCTACAACAAGCCTGGAGACTGACCATGAGTTAGTGCAAAACAGAGCTTCAGATGGGTTTGGAAGTTTGGAGATTTATTTATTTATTCATCATTTTGACATTGGTTCAAACTCTATTTCATGTGGAACCTTCTAAATCCATAAGAACAGTACTAAAACATTTGAACAGTGGATTTTCTTCATCCCATCTTTGGTCTGATTAATCTGGTAGACTGTCAAGGCTGGAAGTTAGAGTGAAAGAAGTTTGGGTTTGAATTATAGGCACAACAGCCTCTCTAGGCTATTTCTGGGCTTTTCCTACACTGAGAGTGTTGGGGGAGTGACAGTTTAGACTGCTGTAAAACCACACAAATGGGTTCTCAGTGTGGGATGAAGCATCCCTTTGGAGAGCTAATTGAAAGAAGCAGTTCCACAATAGCTGTTCAAGGCCAGATGTCTATTGGAGACAGTTTGGTCAAAACAACTGTTGACAAAGCAGCCAATATCTGAATTAGCTGCTTGAGCCAGCCTCTGGCACGCCATGCTCTCTGCCTTGCTCCGGCTCGAATAGAGAAATCCCAGGTCCCGATGTGGTGCAGTGGTTCCCCGTGCTGCATCCCTGCGCTCCCGGCACACCACCAGCCAATTCTGGCAATGTAGCATACTGGGGGTTGTTTTCAGTGTATTGGGAAGTCCTAGAGTGAATCTCAAACCCATAATTCTTATATATAGGTTGACATTGGAATGATTTGAGAGATAATATCTATTGTGAGATCAAGCTGCATAGCTGGAAATTGTTGAAAAAGGAGGCGTAAATCTACACGTGTTTAAAGATTTAGTTGCTCAGCTGGGTGCTTGCAAAGCCTGCAAATTGGGTGCTGTTTGTACTGATATAAACTTCTTTTATCACATTAGAACTAGATCTCTGTGGGAGAATGAGTGTCCTCTTCCTTTCAACACAGCCAGAACAGTTAGCTAAGTCAAAGCAAAATGATCAGGACATTTTGTCTGCAAAATTCCTTATTAAAGGATGTTGATGGATAAGCAAAAATAATATGGTGGGAAAAGGAATATTATTACTCCACATATGAATTATTTTTTTCCAGGTTCAGAATTCGGGTCCTTCAATTTACAGTGATGTGCAATGTCATGTCCATCTAAAAATAAATAATATAAACCCACATCAGATTAAGTGGTCTTTAAATTTTCTGTGTAAATTGGATCAGATTTGATCTGGAATACACTGACACGAGCAGTGAACTCTAAAATGCTCTTTTTATCCAGACATTGTTCAGAGAAGAGCTGCACTTGACTTATTTTCACTGTTTGGGCCAACATAAATGTCAAAAAAAGGAAGATGCAAAAGAACACATGAGGTCATATCAATTTTTTTCATCCTGATAATTTAAGATACTAGTGATATAGTTAGCAGCTAATTTAAGAGTGGAATATACACATTTCCATCCACGCCTTTCCAAAACTACTTTTTTTTTACTGCACCTGACAGTCTTTGCAGTGCTCCCTACAAACTATAAACGTAATTAATTGATTGTGGACTGTATTAAACTACTCCAGCAGGGGACATCACATGTGCAGCTGTCAGCTGCAAAACTCAGTTCTGTCCCTCAGAGCTTTGCCTTCCACATTTACATTATGCTGCACCTGGAGGACATTTTTCACCATTACCAGACACATATAAACAGTAGCTTGAAAACATAAATAAACATACAGAGGGGCTACTCATTAAGACTCAAGCATTGATTACAGACAGTCCTCAGCACCAGACAGCACTAGACATACAGCAAAGGATGACTTTCTCTTCCATTTTATTAATTCTGTGAAAGTTTGCAAGTCTCCTGCCTAAAATCAGTTAAGTCTCAAATATTCGCTTCTATAACTCATTCAATTATAACCAAATGTCACCTACTTGATGACTGGACCTATTTCTTCTGAGAAAGGGATGATCATTTAATATATCACGCACAAATACATTGCTCTGCATTCTGCCCAGTGGACTACACTGACACCATTTGCATATGTAAGTTAGCACTGCAGAGCGTCAGTTTTCCCATTTGTTCAGCAGCTGAAAACGTATGGCAGTAACTCTGTCAGATTCTGCCTGCTGTTGAGAAACAGATGACGATGAATGAATGGGTGACAATGGATGACATTATTCTCCTTTTCTTGTATACTGATGATCATCAAGCATAAAATCACAAGTTTTGGTTAATCGGGGGTTTCTAAAAGTCTGCTGAAACTTGCTTTAAATGAGTGCTCAAGAGACAAGTAGTAACCAACTGTTCGGGGACCCAATTGCCTAACAACAGGGGACAAATACTGGTGATAATTAAGCAAGAAAAAAAATGTTTTAAACAAATAATAATTAAAAAAAAAAATCTAAGAAAAGAGTAGAACTCTGGATTGGAACTTTATTCTACCCTGATTAGTTAATGCATTTTGGCACTGATTTATAGCCTCATCTCCTCAGTCAGCACTAATATTTAAACTAATGTAATTCATTAAACTGTGGGTAAAAGCTGAGGAATGCTCATTATTTGGACCAGAAGACTGGTTCAAATATTTTTCATACAGAGGTTTTGTCCCCTTGAATCTTAAAACTCTTTTTTCATCAGTTTTGTTCTAAATTCACTGTACCTTCCTCTCTTTATTTCTTCATTGTAGTTATTCTTATTCTGGAACTGTGTTATTTGTTAAAAAAAATACTAACTCTAATTCACTTTTAAGGTAATTTTGATTTTAAACACAGAGATATTCTTTAAAAGTAGTTATATTTCAAGGTTTCATATCTTAATCCAATCTACTGGTTTAAAATTTTCGTGTTCAGCACACCTCGCTCATATTTTTCAAAGTGCTTCAGACACTACAAGAACTTTTACGTATGTCATGCTTACTAAAATAGGCATATTTCTTTACATAATTCTTAACTTCTTCATATATCCCACACCATCTTGCTGTCCAAAAGCTATGCCTGAGCTTAAACTTTTATAGGTACCCCTGAATTCAACATAGTAAGAAGCCCTTTTGCAACTTTTCTCAACCCAATTTTTAAAACGACTTTTTTAAAAAGTGGGGTTTTTTAAAAGGCTTTTTAAAAAGTGTTATTCCCCTTTTATGGATAGCAAAACATGGTCAGAGGGTGCAGTGTCATAACTGGTTAAGCCAAATAAATTCATGAATGGAGGGCTCCTTCATTTCTTTCTTCACTCCAGGTTGTGTATTCCTGGGCTCAGAGAGTTACAAAGGGGCAGAGGAACTAACTCATCTGGCTGAAAAGTAGCCAAGAAAAGAACTGAGAATTAACAAAAATTGAGACAGGAGGTATCTTTTTAGTATGTATTAGTGCTCTACATAATGAAACCTCTAAGAGATACAGATTCCCCAAGGGCTGACAACGTGCAAACCAGATCCCATGGTACACACCCCATGCGCACCACTGCTGCGCCTGGGCTTGTGTGTCAGCTGTACTATGCAAACTTTACCACAGCATTAATGTTTAATAATGGAGTGAGGCAATGTGATTGATATAACTAGAAAGCAAATCCAGTTGTGTATTGACTGCGCTATTCCACTTCCCCTGCAGCCTAACTCTGGGACTTAATGAAACAAAAGGAGTACATTAAATTCATGCTGACACAAAAAAAAAAAAAAAAAAAAAAAAAGCAGGGATCTTTTAGCTATTCTAGGAACCATCTGTAAAGGTTGGTTGGTGTAGAGCAGCAGTAAGCCAAAATCTTTATGGGGAAAATATGTGGTGATGTAATGCGGTCATCCCAAATGCATGATTATAAAATCTTTATAGCGCACCACACTTTGCAAGGCACTATAAAGATTTTATGGCCATGCATTTGGGATGAGTGCTTTGCTCATGAGTGATGGAGCCACCAGTGAGTTATGCAAGTCTTTGCCAGAGGAGTGGCATAGAACATAACCATTTTTATAGCACTCCACACCATCTCATGGAGTAATTTGGGGATGGACCTTTTCCGTGTCCCTTTTACTTTTGGGTTTTTTTGTCCCTGTTGGAAGACCAGTGATTAAAAGCTGTGTTATATGAGGAGTGGCAGAAGGCATTTTCATCAACAACACCCTTCAACAGCCATTTATATAACAAAGTTCTGTCAATTCAATTTGTACAGTTGAAATGTGACTTACAGATGTCTGTGCTATTGCCATCACCACAGACATAATTGGCATGTGCTCTGGAGGAGTAAGGGAGACTGCAGTGGCCACTGTCCTGACAGACCTAACATTCCTCTCACCCTGTAGTCTCTGCACCTCTGTGAACACTTTGTAGAATGAAGCCTAAACCGTTCTCTGCTTTCCTTTTGACAAGTTCTGTGCGTTGTGGTTTTTCTGCACACCGAGCTATCCAGCCAATATACAGCACAGTCCCTATGATAAAATTGCCCCTGTACAAATTTAGGCCCCATAGCTACACAGTGACCTTAATAGAAGCCAATTAATCTCTGTCCCCTTCCCCACCTTCACTGGGCAATATTATCCAACGGCCACTTCCTCAGACACCTACTTGAAAAGAAATGCTGCTAAATATACCCAGGAATTCGTCTCACGTGTTAAAAGGGAGCCTGGACCCACCTTCAAAGAAGTGCTTGGGAAGTTAGCCAGTCTGGAGGCCACCGTGGAGGGTCTGCAGCTGATTATTTGAAGCAAACAAAACTAAACCTCTAGAATTCAAAGCAAGCATGATTTTCTGAAATCGCTTCATTTATTCTTGCTTGTGTGTTGTATTTGTCTCTCTTGTATGCAAGCATACTGGTGGACTTCTCTGCAGGCCAGAATTCAGGATGAATTTTGCTGTTTCTTCCAGGCACCCTTAGGGACAGGAAATGTGGCAAAGAACTGGTTAGCACATGTGAGTCTAGATGGCCATCCTCAATGGGGAAAGCCATCAGCCAGGTCTACCGGACCCTTTTATCAAAGAGGAGGTTTACATGTTTTTTTAAGAGTTTTGTATTCTTTCTTGTCTACAATCTGGCCAAACTATCCACCAATAAGGACAGACTATTTTGAATAGTGTGTACTTCTTGTCATATTGCTCTCTTTGACTGCTGAAGTACTACTGGGATCTGTTATCAGTTTTACTATTGCTGAATACCGGGAGTTTGGTTTGTGAAAAAAACTATTTGAAAAAGACATTGCAGCATGCACACTTTTGCTACATCTATAATATATGCATTGCTGTATGTATATATGTATAAAACATATTTTAGTACTTCAGGTAAGGAAATAAATTGCAGAACAGTGTGAACTGCAAATGCTCCTCAACCTACAGAGATAGGAGGGTGATTTCATCAAATGGGGTGTATATTCTGTGGCAAGATTAGAGGAGACTACAAAAGAATACAAAAAGAGTACAAAAGAACAAGATTAACAGGAAAAACAAGACCAAGTAGTTCATACTGAGCAAGAACAACATGCAAAATATGAAAAAAAGCAAAGCAAATCAGTTAAGACTGTCATATGGGAAGTATTCTTCTTCTTCTGCAGAGTACAATTTTGATCTGAAAAATACTACAAAAATATTATGACATTTTCCCCCACAGACCTGCACCCTGCGCATTCCGCTTTAGAGAGGGAAAAAAAAATATTGCTGATTTCCACCTCTGTTCACATAGCAAAAGTGGGAAAGACACAGGGACCTGATTTGTATTTCCTGTTGTTATGCATCAACAGAGCTGTTTAATAGGTTCCAGTCACCTGAGCAAAACTGCAGAAAACACAGGGCTTTACAGATGGCAGTGAGGTCCAGTTCAAAGCCAGTAGACTTGCTATGGTATAACTGAAGGCTTAATTTGGCTCGTTGAGTGCTCCATTACTGGCAATTACATGGGAGAAGAAAAGAATCCAACGTGAACTTCAAGTCCAGGTTATGTTCACGGGGGCTGACAGGCAGGAACAAAATTAAGTGTCTTTTTCATTGCTCACAGAAGACATTTGATATGGAAATAATTTAGAGATGATAGGCACGGAACCCCACAGTGCCATTTTTATAATAATTTTTCAGCATAGAGCTGCACTTTAAACTGCTGCCAGATAATCAAAGGATTTGGGAGCATCAGATGATACTACTACTACCTGATGCTATTACCTTCCTGCCAGAGACCATCCATTTATGTCACTGAAGAGGAGGAAAAGCAAACAAACAAAAGAAGACAGATGAAAAGATGAACCAATTGCTTTCTCTTTTCACCCAGTGGCACGATCTAAGGGACACCCTCAGCATCTGACTTCACAAAATAAGGTTAGTGGAGTCCAGAGCCACTGGCATTGGCAACATATGGCTCACCAAGTGCTTTGGGAGGTGTTCCTGAAAACTGCATGTGTGTCTTGTGCAACACTGAAACCAGTGCTTCGTGCCTCACGTCGGACACTTTCCTGAATGTCTAATCTCACCCCATAACAGCCTGAAAGCTTCGGCACTGGGAGACAACTCAATCAGAGATGAAGAAGTAATGCTGGGGGAGGATGTCCATTAATCACTAGCTGCACAGCTTTCAGAGCAGCATATGGTCTGTGCAGGGGTCTTATTTAGCAGAACCTAGTGTAAAAAGGTGGAACCTCTTTCATACAGTTCATTATGGCCCTAGCAGCACCAAAGCCAGTTCAACAAGGGGAGCCAGCACTTGGGTAAATTGAACAAGACAATATTTAGAAACATAGTTGGACAGCAAAGGATGGAAGGACACGAATTCTTTCAAAGAGGCCCGTGAGAGTCGGTCAGGCTCTCGCACCCATACAGACACCCTTTCTCAGCGGCTGGCAGCAGGTTCTGCTCTGCCGCTTTGAGGGAAGCTTATCTGGCTTTGCTCGCAGTGAAGCGTGAGATTAGATTAGACAAAATATTCACATGGTTATTTCAAAAACCTTTCTGTACTGCTTTTCTCTATTGCTAAAGGACAGTGGCTCTGTATGAAGAAGGATGCTGCTCAAATATCACAGTGTTTCAGAAGCGAGGAGTTGCAGGTGCCTGAAACCTAGTTGGAAACACAGGATGTAAGGAACTCACTGAGGTACAGCAGTAAATTTACGTTTGCCCTGGAGATAAAAGCAAAGGGCCTGGTTCAGGATGAATTTTTACCTTAGTACAATTCGAGTGCGACTTAAAAAAACAAACACCTTTTCAGCTGTGCAGACAAACCTACAGAGAGGCAACGGGGATATAACACTGAAATCACAAACATGTCTAAAAGCTCCTTCCACAGAGATGGACATGGTAGTAAATCAATCATCTCTAGGTGCCGAAGCATACAATGACAGGAGGTGAGAGCATCGTGTCTGCCTCCACCCAGAGACTTGGTGCCCACTGACACTTTTTTTTTTAAAATGGGCATTTACCATTTAATACAAGACCGATTTTCAAGACCTGTTTGGTATAAAAAAAATGGATACACACAGCTCATTACCATGCTTTTATCAATATATGGCTCAACATGGAGCACCCCTGGCTTGCCACTGGGAGTCTGCAAATACTGTAAAATAGACTGAGCAAATTGAGAACAACACTTAAAGAGATTGACTATTTCTCAAAAAAGAAATGTCAAGTGCTTTGATTGGTCAAGCCCCATCTTCTGTCATCAGACTGCTGGTGAAAACTAAAGCTCTAGGCTCTGCTAAGGTGTTGGTGGTGCTCAGTGCAAGGCTTCCTTGACGCTCAAGGTGGACGACTCGCTAACCTGCAGTGCAGACCTCTGCCTTTCCACTATCCTTCCATATTAGTTTAAACTGATCATTTCTCTGATAACACCCTGCTTACCTTGACAACTGAGGAGAGATTTGTCTATTATTACCTTTGCCATTCATAAATATGCACTTAAAAGAAGAAAGAAGACTGTCAGAACAAAACGGAGCTTGTGTGGAATCCAAATATGAAAACTTCTGTAAATATTCCCATTAATCTCATGATTTAAACCAATGGGGTTTTTTCCGCAATAAACAAAGTCAAATTAAAATACTGCTAAACTTGCTTGAGCAGGTCTAACACCCTGCGTATTCTATCTTCTCATTGTACGTGATAGGGAACTGAAAAAGATTAGGAAGATGAGAAAGAGTTAACTAAGCAAGAGTTAAGAAAAAGAGTTGCCAAGCTGACTGATGACACTGTTAGGACAGAATTGCATCCCAGCACTTCAAACTAGCCTGTGAAATCTGCATCTTGTACTGAGTCCGGATGTCGCTGGTTTGGGATCCATTGTCTCCCTTTTGGAGGGCATGGTGCGGAGTGAGTTATGGAGGATAACACAAGGGCAAATAAGAAAATCAAGCTAATATTTTTTAAAAAGATCAAATGAAAGTTACTTCTAACAATGGAAAATCCCCCAACGGGAAGGAGTAGAAGCCTTTTTATTTGAGCCAGTTAATCTGCTCAAGACTGATGTTCAAGAGCTATAATCTTGCATTGCCAGAGCAATGGGCTACATGACCAAAGCTTTTCTGTTTGCTATGGGCCAGTTTTTTCCCTCCACTCACTAGTACAAATGTCCTGAAATTTCAGATTGACACTGTTGTAACTGACGAGAAGGTAGCCCTGTAACCTGGCCAGCTGAGCATCTCCTAGACAGGAGTCATACTTTGAGCTAACATCACCTTGCCACAGCTCTCCTCCCATCGTGGAATGAACCAGACCAAAGTGTCACCCTCCTGTCACATCCCTCATCAGCTTCCAGCAACAGGGACAAACCCCTCCAGTGCCTCCAGGCAGATGGTCCTGAGCTCCCCCCAGGTTGCTGGGATTGACACAGCTCTCCAAATATCCACAAGATATTACATAAAACAATCCAAATTTGCAGTGGAATACCAAAGGTGAATTTCAATTTGCCTGGCCCACATCATCACCACAAACAGTAAAACTTTCTGCTTGGCCCTGTGGTCCCTCAGAGGTACAAATACAGATATCTCTTCCAGTGTTTCAACAGCATCTCCTTATGAGAAAGAAACTATCTTCATCTCTTGCTTAACATTAGTGGGTATTTGGCATTAAGAACAGTGTTTTCACAAGATCATTCAGAAAAATGGTTGTATTCATTTTGGAATCAGATATCCTATGAAAACAACAAATAGTGGGCACAGAATTTAACAAAAGATAATCAAACAGAATTTTTCATTGGCCTATCACCTTCTAATATGGTAAATCGCCCTGAAATGTAGAGAACCAAACTGTAACAGCACTATGATTAAAGAAAAGTAGTCCAAATTTCAAATACTACCAACAGAGACAGAAAATGTAACCTGAAACATGTGGGCTCTTCCTGTTTTTCTGTTGAAAAGTACCATAAGATCTTTACCTTCTGCCCAGTTCCAAGTCATAAACGACCAGATAAAGTGATTCATCTTGCTGTCTTATCCGAAGAAAAACATTTCCTAACAAATCACAGAGCCAGAGATGAAAGCCCTGAGGCTATATATATATCTCTATACTCGTAAAGGAAACATGCCAGGGCCTGTTTTCTGGTTCTGAGATCAGCTGGCACAACGTGGCCATGTCTCTTCTACTAAGTTCTCTTAGCTTCTAAAACAAGGTCATCCAAACCGCCATGGCAAGTATGGTCCCTGGCGTGTGCTAAGCCCCACGCTGTGCCTGGAAACTGTTTCAGAAAATGCTAGTTATTCTGGTCAAAAAGAGTGTCAGGGGCTATTCCAGCAAGTGCCTGGGAACATTGTGGTGTTGTTTAATTCAGCAGCATTGGTGCAGCCTAAGTCTCAATTATCAGAGCTAGATTTAAATCTGCAGAAGTAACAGCAAGGCAGGGAGTTAGATCTGGGACTTTTATATAAGGGAGTACGTTTAAACCGAGTGTCTGACTCATTATGAAAAGGATACTCACTGTGAAAGTCACAGTAGGATGAAACATCCTGATGTTTGAGAGATGTTCAGATCTAGGTTATGTGGGTCTGAGATTATGGTTAAAGTACATGTCTAACTGAAACTCTGTGCTGACATCAGTCTTGAGTAATGAGTATAAGGTACTTTCCCCCTGTAACCACAACTGTAAATATTAATGCTAAGAGACTATTTTTACAGTGTTGCTTCGGTACAATGAACTGATACAGAATTTATTGTACCTGGAGAACTGCCTCTGAAAATCTTAAAAGAAGCGTGAAACTGACCTTAAATAGCTTCTTGCTTATGAATGATAACACCACCAAGTCCTTGTATCCTGGTCTGCAAGATTACAGAGGTCGACTGAAGCACATAGCACCAGTAGAGAGTTATTGCAAACTGCCTGTGATTAGGTAGTCCAGTCTACATCCAAACATTTAATCAAATGCTGAGCAAAAGATCAAAGGGAATTAGAGATGTATAGCTCTGAAAGGAAGAGTGGATTCCTTTCCTCTTTGCCTCCTGTGATCCCCAATTCCTTTTAAACCAGTAGGAATTCCAGAAGACTCTTGCCAGCAACACGAGCTGGTTCTGTCTGTGCTCCTGGGCTTCAGAAAGAAGCCGCTCCCAAAGTTCAAAATCTACACAGTCCTTAGAAATTATATTCACCATGTTCTTAAAGTTAAACCTACTCAATGGGCAAAGCACTTTACGTGGCTACTCAAGAGAAAAGCAACTCACATGGGGTACGTAACAGGAGTGCAGTGAGCGGTGGAGCATGGCAGCTGCTAAGCATAGTTCCAGTCAGGGTGCCAGATTGTTTTTGTCTCTCCCAAGTCCTGTGGGTCCCCATAATTCCAGGGATGCAGCTACACCTTGTATTGCTCCCACAGCTGTTGCAGTCATGGGCATCATCCCTGCAACTCCTTCTGTTTCTGCAAAAGGTTATGCATGAGCAAAGGGCTGCAAGGCCATCTGTTTCTCCCTTGGGAAGAATGCAATCTCACTTTTCCTTAATGCAATGGCATTAGCATAATCTTTGAGAGAGGACTATCAATAAGCACCCTGCCCAAGCCCCAAGCCAATATCATGCCAGGTAAAAGTAGTGTCCATGTGATAAAAAGCCCAGAGGCAGAACACTGGCTGAAAGACAGTCTCAAGAGCACAGCAGCTGAGAAGATCGGGAGAAGTCTCATAAAAGTTCTTCTCATTCACTGGAATATCTGAATTAGGGACACATTGCCTGCCTTGTTTTTTCCTCTCTGCCTATTTGCACTATAAATCCCGGGACTGAAATTTAAATAGTTACCTGATATGTATGTTTTAAACAATTTCACCTCAATGGACTTCATTTGTCTTTGGTTGTTTACCAAAACTCTGACCCTTGAACTTTATTTCCTTACTAATCTTATCTTTCACAGAACTCTAGGAGGCTGACATATGGATCAGTGTCACCAGAGTGACTGAACAAGGTAAACTTAATAATCCAGTCTGTGTTTGTTACATATTTACATAGAGGGGTGAAGCAAATGCAGAAGACTAATCTATGTTTGATCTTAAAGGACAGGAGAACACGCTGTCCTGGTTTTGCTAGATGGAGTCTTTCTACTTTCTCTAACAGTCTCCTTATTGCAAAATCCTAGAAGTGATATAATAAATATTATTTGAAAGATGAATGAATAGTTTATTTCAAGGCAATTGCTGTATCCTGGGCTAAATATAAACTTGGTAACAAAAGGCTGAGAAGTTATTTACTCAAATAAAAGTTACTGGCAGGTTAAGGGAAGTATATTTAAGTATCTTTTTCTTTATTCCGAAATATTTCTGCCTCTAAATATGTCTCCTCTGCTTCTGCTTCAAAAACATTGAAATAATCTTGTTTCTGCTCCTGTTCATAGATGATATAAACAGCAGAAAGAGAGAAAATGTTAGGGCTGGTAGTACAGAGGAATAAAGCAATGTTATGCCTCCTTCCTGTCCCTGTTCCTATAGACCTAATTTCTGTTCTCTTCCCATTTACTGAAGGTTAAAATGAGAAAAGTCAACACCCATCACCAAAAATAAAGTGTCAAGAAAACAGTGGAAGCTCGCTCTACATTTGTAAGAAATTCAGATTAAGAAGTCAAGGTGGGAGGGCAAAGAGGTACTTTCCTCCAAGGCAAAACTTAAATGTCAGTATAGATTATCAGTGAAAGCTGTGTTATTTTGTGCTCATTCCTATGCTAAAAAATCCAAGCACAAGCTTAATTATAGTAATAAAAACATGGATACAGGAGAGGTTGCCAGTGTTATCTTCTTCAGGGAATTGGTGTAAGCAATATAAGTAATGTCCCTTTGCTGATAAATCTGCACCTACATTAGAACATTTTGTCAGTATAGTTATAACAGCAAATCTTTCCCAGTGTTGGGTAAGACCTAGTTTGGAAATCAGAGGACAGACAAATCCGTATTTATTTGCCAAATAAAGGGCAGAGAAAATACTTATGTTGATCCCTGCTTTTGAGAAATGTTCAGCCCTTACGCCACGTGCACGAGTTATATCTGCAATCATTATTTACATGTGTTAACACACAGCCTCTGCCTTTATTCCTGTAGCCATATTCTGTAAATTCAAGGATAGTGCCGTAATCAGGCAGAACCCCAGGTTGCGCAGCTCAGAGTTTTACGTGCTATACTATAGGTTTATACTGGAGAAGAATGTGGTAATTTTATAGGTGTCCCTAATTTGCAACAGACAAAAGCAAGGCTAAAACTTATTAACCGGTTGGGCAATGCCAAGGTAACTGAGCTTGCCATCTTGGTGTCCATCTGCTCTGGGCATGGTGTTGTAGGTACGAGGGACTGCTATGAAACACAGTCTATGTCACAAAATTACAAACAGGAATGTCCTCGTGCTTCATGTTCACCAAGTCCTCTAATGACTGACATTTCCTGAACCTGAACTTGATACCATGTCTAAATCATGAATGGGCACTTACTTTTCTAAATTATGTCATTCCCCATACTCTCACTGACAAGTATTATCAAAACAGAAATAAAAGACTTGTATAATCACTACCTGGTTATTTCCAAATAAGCATGTAATGATTGTGCAAATCACTACCATACATTGGTTTTTATAATTTCTTTCCTAGAGAATGTCCCCATATCCACTAATATGGCTTTCTAATTGCTACCAGAAACCGTGCTTCCACTGTCCACCTCCTCAGTTCTTCTCCATATTTCTGACCATGTGAGAAAATGTCTCCCAGCCCCAAACCCCACAAGCTATTTCCTTGTAAATCTTCCCTACTTTCATAATGAGAGCAATACAGTGTGACAGCATGGGAAAGGGAGCTAGAAACTGAGAGCATGCAAAATGACAAGCTTAAATCTTCATACAAAACTAAAAAAGAGCTTTGGGTTTGGGTTCTATTTTTCAAAAAAGTCCCACCTTCAGCTTTTAATTTCCATTTGATTTCCAGTATTCTCTGGTGTTGGAAAAATACCCAAGATCAGAGCCAAAATAAAGCAGAGCTGGTCCTATTGGCATGCTCAGAGCTTTTGGAAACAGAAGTCCCAAGAATTTGTGTTTGCAGTCAGCTTAGGTGGTTGGAGAACTTATTCATATTCTGTAGGTTTTTCCAAACTGAACTTTCAATGTTTTTGACATGTAAGCTTTACCAAAATAGGTACTTTCATGTTTAACTGGAAAATAACTCAGATGGAACTTTTGTCATCATTACACGTTATTGTGGTACTCACACCGCTTTTCCCTTTAGAGACACACAGTCCTCCTGCAGTTCCTTAACAGAGATTAATGTAAGGGTAAAATTAAATGCCCAGTTCTACCAAATTAACAAACATTCCATACAATAAACTGTTGGGCTTCAATCCCACAAACTTTTACACACCTGAGAAAACCAGTTGCCTTAAATTATATGGAAGAAATGAGGTACTTAAAAGCTTCCCCCTGCATGTTTTCAGAACCAGGTTGTTAGCCACACACTGCCTAACACATGCTTTTTGTAGATTTTATAGGCAAGGAGATGGCCATTTGTCACTATTTTTGCAGTGACAGAATATCACTCATACTATTTCATTTGCAGTAATATGTCTTTTCATGATCTGCTCTCCTCAGGGAGACTTGTTTTGAATCTCTCGTGAGTTTTAAACTAAAACTCATGTGTTTTAAATAAAAGAACATCTTCCACTGCGCTGCCTGCCCCTCCTCAGCACATCTCTGCTCACGGTGGGGCACAGGAGCCCAACACCTTCCCTCCTGCCTGCAGCTGAGCCTGATGTGCCACTGCAAACTTGTGCCTCCTGGGATGTGGATGGCGACAGACAGGTGCCATCACATATCCATCCCGGCGCTTAGCCACTGCTGAGAGCAGGATGTGGAGACAGCCAGACCTCTAGCAGGACACAGAGTGACCACTTTTACCTACATTTGGTGCTCCCACACCTCAGCCGGGTGAGGAACAGCTCGCAGATGAGTGCAGGGCTTGGCGACAGTGATGTCTTAAATCACTGCAATTAAGTCTGCCCCAGCCGATCCGTCACAGCACTGAGCTCCCTGTTTGACAGAATATCACTGTTCTGGAGAGTAAAATAAAAGCAAGCCACACAAGCCAAGCAATTAGAGCTAAAGTTTTCAAATCTGCATGAATCTCAAAGCAATATCCATTAAGGATTATTAGTGCCACAGTGAGGAATTAAAAACATTACTGCTAGGATTTCTCAGTCGCTGCTGTCCTACTTCCTCCTAGCCATTGCCCTGTCCTAACATTTTAGTTTTGCAATTATAAAGCCTTGCCTCATTAACCACATCCCACCTATCAAATCATTTTACCTTCCTAGTACAGTATTTCATCATCCTAATTCTATTGTCTATTGCTTACCATTTTTTATCAGATTTGATGGTTTTTATCCTAGTTCCCTGCCTTTCATTTCCATTATGTCACACTGTTTATGCACTGTGCATGTATTTGCATTGTCCTCTGTAGACTATCATCTTGCATACACAGAATATTTAAATGAGAAAAAATTCAAGGACGAGTAGAGTTTACATAAAGTTACTCTACAGATTCAGTCATTTTTGCTGAGCTAACTGAACAGTTTTTAATAGTTTACAGCGCCGATACAATTCCCATACAAAACACAAAGGAAGACTTGTTCCTTGCCCTGGAAAGTTTTCTTTTAAATTATTAATTATTGTTAGGATATACTAAGGATATATTATAATTACATATAGCAAAAAAATTGCACTTAAATCAAGTGATTTCTTAGGAGCCTCTTACCCAGTTGTGCCACTCATATTTCAGTCTTCAGTTTTCTTTTATAATTTTTTTGATGATTAGCAAGAGAATGATTCTTTCTGGAAACATCTAAAATGTTTCCATACCACAATGAAATTACCTGTTATTATTATCTAAACTAAGTTATTGATGTTGTGGTACAGACCACCTGATCATAAAGAAGTAGTAGATGAGGCTGCCTTCAGGCTACTGGAAGTCTCACACTCACAGATCCTTGTCCTCCTGGGGGACTTGAGCCACAACATCTACTGGAGGAAGCGTACAGCATGAAACAAGCAATCCAGAAGGTTTCTGGAATGCGTCGATAATAGTTTCCTCACACAGAAGAGAGGCTTTGCTGGACCCTGTGCATCAGTACATGCTGGAGATAAATTGACTGGAAAGCAGCTTTGCAGAGAAGGATCTTGGAGTCCTGGTGGACAATAAGCTGAACATGAGCTAGCAAAGTGCCCTTACAGCAAAAAAGGCCAATGTCCTTCTGGGATGCATGAAGAGCATCACCAACTGTTTGAGGCAGGTGATCCTTCCCCTCTACTTAGCACTGGTGAGACACATCTGGAGTGCTGGGTCCAGTTCTGGGCTTTCTAGTACAAGAGGGACATGGACACACTGGAACGAGTCCAGTGAAGGGTGACAAAGGTGACTAACCAACTGGAGCACCTGTCATACAAGGAGAGGCTGAGACAGCTGAGACTGTTTAGCCTGGAGAAGAGAAGGCTCAGGTGGATCTTATGAATGAGGTGTATAAATACCTGATGGGGAGGACTAAAGAAAATGGAGCCTATCTGGTCTCAGTAGCGTTCAGTAAAAAGACATGAGGAAATGGGCACACACATTCAAGGAAGCCTATTTAAAAATAAGAAAAAACTTCTTAATTTTAAGAGTGATTGAACACTGGAGTAAATTACCCATAGAGGCTGCAGAGTCACCATCCTTGGAGATATTCAAAACCTGACTGGCCACAGCCCTCACCTGCTCTAGGTGACCCTGCCCTGAGCAGCAATTTTGGACTGCGCAATCTCCAGAGGTGCCTTCCAACCTCAGCCTTTCTCTGTTTCTGTGAATTATCTTTATTTGAATGCTCGATGAGTAGGATCCAACCACCCAGCTGTAGGCACTCAATTTGCACTTCCTTCAGTGCCCAGATGTAAAGGTCAAAGTTCTTTCCCTGATCAATGGAAAGAGGCTGATGTCTCCAGTGGCAAATTTTATCTGACTAAGCATGAGGGGCATCTAAGTTAAAGCACAAGGTTGTTAGCCAAATTACATAGACTGGAATTCATCCATTGATTTTTCTGCTGACCGAAGGCTATAACTCCAAATAACCTACTGAACAAGGGAATCTGACCAAAGTTCAAGTGTTGTGTTTATCAGAGAGTTATTATTTAAATAACTGGAGCTAGTACAAAGGTCTCATCCATGGCTGACTATTGTATCTTACTGCCATTCAGTTAATGCACTGTAATGTCTTACCCTTAAGTAAAGTGTGCGTGTGTCTGAGTCAGTTCTGAGTACAGGGTTACATGGTGCGGACAAGCCCATTTAATATTTGCTTTGATTAAAAAGGAAGTCCACGTCCCCATGTAAACACACATTCCTGCCTATGTCATCTTTCCCGCCCCCACCATGCTATCTCTACAGTACATCTGAACAAGCAGTAACCAACTAACTTACACAGAAGAAAAAAAATGCCTTTTTTTGTTTTTACTAGATTGATTTTCTAGTGGTTGAGCAAGCTTGCATTGGCTTGGAACAAGATCAGAGGAAGCACAAAGCCAGCTCAACAGAGAAGTCAGGATTGCAAGGTGAGGAGCTGTAGGTAATAGGGAGGAAAAATGGGACAGAGAGTGAGGGGGTCGCATTGCCCTGGAGGCATCACTGAACCTCCAGACTAGCTCAAGCCCTGTCACATAGCTTTACCCTTAGCAACCAGCAATCATAATTCATAATGCTCCCAGGCATAAACAGGTGACAAAAATAAGATTCTCAGGCACAGATGAAGGAGAATACGGCATTGGAAAAATGACACCGCAATGTGAGTTTTCTTCTTTAAGCACACAGACAGTGCAGCACAATGTACACAGGTACTCACATCCAGGGAGCTGCAGGAAAGCAGATGATCAAGGCTAACATCACTAACAGACCAAGGCAGGGCCCCATGTCACATTGACAGGAGAAAAAAGCTGAGCAGGACCAAACAGAAGAGGACTTTTTTGATCTACACAAATGGGTTGGCTTGATATACTGCAAGAGAAAAAGCCAAAGCTGAGGAAGAAGTTACTCTAATAGCTGCTGCTTCATGTCAGGCTTGCAGTCATTTCCACCAATACTGTTAAGGTTTAGACAAAGTCCCACATAGTCAAAACAAGAGAACGGAATGCTGCACCAGGCAATACGTAGCTCTGGTCTATATCTCCCAGTCCCTCCTGCAACAAAAGATTGTCCTTCTCAATGGTATCATGGCAAAACCATACATTTGTTGAAGCTAAAAATATGAAATGCTAAATAAATAAATAAATAGATACATCCAGAAAAACACCATATCTGTTCATTTAATTCTACACATAAACTTTTTAATCCCAAACCTGAGAGCTGAATCACTCAGGTTAAAGAGAAAGAAATGCAAAATCTAATATGTCATTTTTGTTTCACTTCCTTGCATAAGCAGAACAGCATATTTTTTCAGTGTTTTGTCTATTCTTATTTAAAACACGGCCTGGGAAGAAGCTGACAGCTCTCTCCATTTTTCTCTTGATATTCAGCTGTTGCTATAAACATAAATTGATCCTTGAACACTTATTTGTCCACTGTGATGAAACAGTTGTTACTGTTGAATTTTATTTAAAAAATAGCAACTTGCCATTAAATTTTTCGCAGTTCTAGGGAAATCATTGTCTTCCAATTATGTGTTAGGTAAAAACTTTGGAAAACCAGAGCTTTAAGAGTTACTTAAAATGAAGTTTTCATTTATAACAATGAAACAGCTTTCCCATTCAGCAAGGATGTTGCAGAATAACTAACAACATCTTGATGAGATACATTCTCTTGGATTTGTATATGCCAAAAAGCAGTAGGTAGAGAAGCAGTTTCCTAGCCTATATGTCTGTTTTGTTTAACTATTTGAGTGTGCCTGGCATGGCTTTGTCTCACACCAGCCAGTACTCTCCTAGGAAATACACAGGCATGTTTTGAAGGATGGTACATGCTTGGGACTATTCCACATAGATAATTTGAACACAACAAACTCATTTTGGGGCAGAAGTGTGATTAGGTGTGTCGAGAAGAACTTCTGTGGTGAGGGACACAGAAGAGTCCTTGTCCTGTTGCATTAAATACATTACAAGTGGCTATGGTGTCCCTGGAAAGTATTTTGAAAAACTACCAGCCTGCTCAGTGATAATTGTTTGAAACCTACATAAAACAAATAACTTCGCTGTAGTGGCCTTTGCAGATCAGCCGGTGTCTGTGCCCTGTGGCAGATAGCGGATACACATAACATAAAGACGACCTCCAGCTAAAAATCATGGGGGTTTTGGTCTTGATCTTCCTGTTGTTGTAATTTATTTGTTTTAAGCATTTAGTCTAGCATCTGTTGGGGAGAGGGGGTTCCACCTAAAGTTCACTTTCCTGAATTTATGGTTAGCAAACAAGAAAACAATCAAGGCAAAGACAGATAAGACAACTCCAAGTAAGGAAACACCAGATAGCTGTAATTATATTTGTTTACTTGATTAGATTGCAAATAGGTTTTTTTCTTCCACCCAGTAATTCTGTGAGTGAATCAATAAAAATAAATAAATGATGGTATGGTAGATAGGCATTATCAGCAGCATGAGCACAGGAGGGGTGAAATGAACTTATTTAGATAGATCACATCACACAAGTGCTAACAAAATTTTTAATACCTCTCCTGTCTCTTTAACTATTAGTAATTATGTGCTGCTAGACAGCAGAATCTCAGGATTTTAAAAACATGTTAATGGTTTTCAGGATCCTTTGGCAATCTATGTTTTAGTTTGCTGTATTCATAAACATAGGTACTCTCATTACAGCCTCAGAGAACCACTGAGACCCATGAGTTCAATGCAGTTCTCACCAGGGTAGCAGGTTTCTTAGAGCCTTTCATTGAAATCTCACCTTGCACTAGGAAAAGGGCTCTGGGATTCACATTTGTGAAGAGCATAGAAACACCATGCCATGCTCCTTTCCAAAGAAAAGGAGGCAAAAAGAAAGGACTTCACAGCTGCAACAACACTTATGAACAAGTACTTCATGAAGTAGTCAGGGGAAGGGCTCATGATATAGGGAACAGGTTTATTCATAATGAAGCTACAAGGAATGAGTTTTGACGTCTATCCAGTAATACAAGAAATGTAGTGAATAAGCAGGAGAAGGAAGTCTTAAAATGATTACACTTCTGATTTAATTGCTTCAAAAGGCCTAGTGAACTATTTCACTTGGCTAGAACATAAGCATGGACAAGTGATTGAGAGCAGCCCTGCCAAGAAGGACTTGGGGGTACTGGTGGATGAAAAACTGGACGTAAGCCAGCAATGTGCACTCACAGCCCAGAAAGCCAACCGTATCCTGGGCTGCATCAAAAGAAGTGTGGCCAGCAGGTTGAGGGAGGTGATTCTGCCCCTCTACTCTGCTCTGGTGAGACTCCCTCCTGGAGTACTGTGTCCAGCTCTGAAGCCCTCAGCACAGGAAAGACATGGACCTGTTGGAGCAGGTCCAGACAAGGGCCACAAAAATGATCAGAACACCTCTCCTATGAGGACAGGCTGAGAGAGTTGGGGTTGTTCAGGCTGGAGAAGAGAAGGCTCCAGGGAGACCTTGTTGTGGCCTTTCAGTAATCAAAGGGAGCTTATATGAAAGATGGGAACAGATTTTTTTTAGCAGATCCTGTAGCAATAGGACAAGGGGTAATGGTTTTAAACTAAAAGAGGGAAGATTTAGACTAGATATAAGGAAGACATTTTTTACAATGAGGGTGGTAAGGCACTGGACCAGGTTGCCCAGAGAGGTGGTAGATGCCCCATCCCTGGAAACATTCAAGGTCAGGTTGGATGGGGTTCTGAGCAACCTGATCTAGTTGAAGATGTCCCTGCTCATTGCAGGTCAGTTAGACTAGATGGCCTTTAAAGATATCTTCCAACCCAAACCATTCTATGATTCTAAGTACACTTTCTACAGAAGTGCGCAGGAAAAAAGAGCAGTACATATTACCTTGCATTATAAATGCAAGTTGGGTGACAGTATATACAAAATAATAGATAATTAGAACTGTCCAGCTAATTAAGGACAACAGACTTGAAAAAGTCAAATTTTAAGAAATTCTGAGAACTGATAGCTAAGATCCAATAAATCTAATGTTCCTCAAAGAAAAGGAAATTATCTCAGTGCAGAAAACAGAATAAATGAAACAAGCTTATGCGGGTAAATGATCAGTCCTTCAGTGGTCTTAAAATCAAATCACATAGAAACTGTAAATTAGGCAGAACTAATACAGAGGAGTTTGAAAGAGCATAGGCAGACAAAAGGGAAAAAGTAAAAGGCCAAGGTCCAAAATGAGGTATCACAAGCAAGAGAAAACAAGCATATTGAAATAGAAGCCCAGGGAAAGGTTTCCTGCCCTGTGGTAAGTAGACATTTATGGTCCAATGTTGCCAAAAAAGAAAAAAATGCCACTCACCTGCCAGGCAGTTAGTATAACTAGCACCAGTGAGAAAGGAGTAAGAACTCAGATGCAGCAGGGGAAGAACACACCAGAAAATACTTTGATAAATTAGCTGTTTTCACATCAGTTGGGCCTAATGAATTTCGCTCTCATGTGTGAAAAAGAAGTATTTGAACAACCTGAGAAGCATTAGCAGTTGTCACTGAGAGCTCATGGAGGACGGAGAGATATCCCAGGAAAAAAGGCAAATGCAATGCTGACATTCTTCTTTCTTAGAAAAAAACTGAAGGAAATAATCGGTGTGTAAGCCTCTAGAAAATAACAATGACATAAATAGCAGTCAAGAACAAATCAAGGCAAGATAATCTCCTCTCTTCCTGTGACACAGTAATGGTTCTCACAGGCAGGGGAGAAGCACTACCTTAGAAATACTTTGATTTCGGTGTGACTTTTGACACTGCATCATATGAGTCTTATAAGCAGAAGTGGATTAGAAGGTGCGCTACCACACTGAAGAGGCACATCTAATGGATTCCCTAATGGTCTGCCCTGGATCTTATGCTTCCACAACTTAATGCTCACACTGATGGTTTGGATGAAGGAATACATACTAGATGTGCCTCAGGAAGGGTTGCAAACACACCAGAGGACAGGATTAGAATTCTAAAGCCTCTTACCAAATAAGAAGACTGGTCAGTAAGAAAAAAGATGCACTGCAGTCAGGACAAATACATAAAAGTCTGTGCTTAAGAAGGAATAATCCACTACATAAATAGAGAGTGTACAATAACCACTTCAGCGGTCACCATGGAGAAAAGGATTTGGCATTATGAATTACCATCTGAACTTGAGTCAACAATTTCACAAAGTCACAAAAAAAGGTAAATAGCATATATAAACTGAAGGTAAATAAGACCTATAAGCAGGAGTATCAGCTATTAGCACAGGTGAATGCTTCTGTTAAGCCACAGTAGTACAAGACAGGGGAGGACCTTGTCATATCTTCCCATTGGAAGCTTTAAGCATAAGTTAGACAAGCACCTGTTGGGAACTGTACAGCTATGGCTGAACCTGCCTTTGGACAGGCAATTGGACTTCTTGGCTTTTCAAGGTCCTCTCAGCCTTACCACGTATGAGTTCTGTCATCAGCGAAACTCTCCAGAACAGCTTAACATTGCAGCGGCAGCACTGCCTTCACTAATACTTTCCCGGCATTAGGAGGGCAGCGGTGACCACCGAGTACTGTCCTCTAAATGGCACACACAGTGAAATGATCCTTTCTCTCCTCTCTCTGCAGGCTCTGGTTTTAGAAAGAAACTCCACTCAAGTACTGAACCTATGGTGTGTGCTTTGACACTTTTAAACTGAGTGACAGGCATATATATCCCAAGATCCTAAAAAAGCCACTTTCCTTGCAATTTTGTCTCAGGATTTGGGAGTAAGGAGGGAGAAAGCAGAGCAGGATGGCACCCGTTCAGAGACACCAATGAAACACCTGGACAGATGAGGTGGTTAAAACAGGCAGAGTCAAATCAGGACTTGTAGCCTGTGTGGACAAACTTGGTTTCCATCCTCAAAGAAATGACAAAATAAATTTGAAATTGAGTTCCTCAGCAGTGGCAGAATGAGTTGGGTGGATAAGAGATTTAAAAGACTCTGGACCAAAGACGTCATGAGAGTTGTGAGAAGGCCCAAGGTGCTGTAAGTGAAGGCTTTTCTCTTTCTCTCTCTGCCTCCCTTACTTCCCACCCCAGCAGACCCCCCTTTTCCTTCCCCAGGAGGGACTGAACCTCAGCATCACCTACATTTCACCCGCCCTCCAAAATCCAGTCACGTCCAAATGACTCTTTATCTTCCTCCTCCCCCAGGAGCTTCCCTCCCGTTCCCACTATCCAGCCCTTCTACCTCCACTCCCAGCTTTTCGGGTGGGTCCCCCTTGCACCTCTCTGGGGATGCTGGGCAGGGGCTGTTGGAAGCAGGGGACAGGGAAGGGAGCAGGGCACCAGGACAATCTGTGTTGCCTGCGGGGACCTCTCGCTTGTGCCATCCCAGCTGCAGCATCAACTGCAGCAGTGGAGGTCTTTTTAGGCAAGGAAAGAAATGAGGAAAGAGGTTGCTACCTTCAGCACTCTGCTCCTGCAGGCGGCTGCCTACACTGAATTTATAGAAAGCCCATCCTGGCTTGTCCGTGGGGTCATGTACAGCAGTACCTGCTGCCAAAATAATCTGCATTGTAACAGCTTTCCCTTTGTTCTCAGAGAGCAGCTCATGCCTCTCATCCCCAGACCTCTTGGTTTGGGTTGGTTTGGTCTTTTTACCATAAAAGAGTTTCAGTCTGTAGCAAAGCCTGTATAATGGACCTCCTGATGCTGTAGGCATCTTCACCATACAAAGCAAAACAAACCGAAAGAATTTGAACAAAATCATCAAGAAGAATATAATGGCTCTTTGAAATTATTACTGAAGAATATCCCAAGGAAAATAAATTAAAACTTGCCAAATTCCTATTTAATGACATAACATAAATGGTACCTGAAGCAACAGGTACTGGAACAGAGCTGTTACAGCTAAAATAAACAGCTTACATGCATTTTATATATAGAAATTAGAATTCTTTCCATCGTTGCATTCTTGAGTCTTACACACTAATTTAGCTACAATGCAGCAGAATTCACATTGCAGTAATAGAATATTGATTGTACAACGTTCAGAGACAAAGAACTCATGTTGCTGAACTTTATACACATGCATGTTGTTGCAGCAAGAAATCCGCATCAATATTCCTTGCCAAATATACCCAACCACCACTGTGCCTGCTGGTGATTTAATTACAAAATATAGAATTCTTGGTGGGACACAGTCAATTCTGCATTAAACTAAAATGTCAGTAATGGAAATGACCTTGAGAAAAGGAAAAGATTAAATGTTCAAACCCAGGAAAGTGTGATGTTCATTTAGTTCTACTTCTTTGGTAGTTTATTAATATATAGGAATATACTTCAGAGTTGCCAGGAACTTCTGTAAAGATGAGTAATATTCCTGTAGTGCAGATTTCACAGCCTAATTCAAAATAGCTTGCATTTTTGTAGGTCTTTATTGGTTTGCAGCCCACTGTTAAATGAGGGATAACGAACCAGCGGTCACTATGCATGCATTATTCCTCAGAACAGCATCCTGATACATTTCTTCAAAACAAATCAATCATAGTACTGGAGTAATTTGAGAGTGATGCAGGCTGTTTGCCTCACACTCCTTGCTCCTACCTCTCCTACAGGCCACGCATCCCACCCCACAGCTGGGGGGCAGCTCAGCCTCTGCCACTGCTCAGTTCCTTGCTTCTGTTTCACTGCTGAATCTAATCATTCTCCAAAAAATCCTCTCTTCACTCCGTTGTGGGATTTCCTGACAGTGCCATGAATATAATGCCAATATTACATGTATTTTAAGGCAATTTCTATGTAATGGTAGTTATATAAAAATGTATGCATAGTCAAGTTTTTCATTGAGGTTTTGTTTCATTGTTGGCGGTGGAGAGAGGATTAGGCACTCAATCAGCTAGAACTGACAACTCTGAGACAAAATACTGGACTGATGGTCTGATCCCCTAAGGCAATTTCCATATTTCGGTTTTCTCATTTGGAAGAGAATAACATTATTCTATTTTGTTCACTGAGCAATATCCTACCAATGATGTATTATGAACATACATACCCATTGAGCATACTCTGGGGTTGTAAGTTCCTTTAAAAAGTCTTTATACTGTTAAAATCACCGGAAATAACTTCAAGACACTCAGAATACTTGCAGTAATTTTTTTAACTGTGCAATGCACAGAATTTTATAAGCAAGCAACTTGGATATACCCACGGTTTTGACTCCAGATGTATTTCAGTATGCCATGGAATAAAGTCTACTGGTAAAATAATAGCACAGAAATAGAGTGAGATCCTGCCCCCATGCATTTGCTTCTCCTCTCTTGTTATGCTTTTAATGCCCGTTCATCCTGCAGAGACAAACACTAAGTCATGCGTGCTGCTCCCCACCAATTACCATTTCCCACTACAATATACAGCGGGGGAGCAAAAAATATTATAACCGATGTATTTGTAGTCTCCCCTGTGTTCCCATTAACTTTTAACTACAAAATTTGACTTATGATTAATTTTAATCCTCTAGAGGAGGAGAGCTCAGTACCATTAGCTGCTCAACTTCAACTTTCCACCAATAAAAAATATTTCCTTTAAAATGTTTATAATTATTTAGAACCTAAGCATGTCTTAATCTTACCTAAGAGGAAAAACATAATATCTGTCTTTTTGATTGGTATTCATTATGGCCTACTATGTAATTACCTTAAAAATGTTTACAGAAGATACTGCTTGCAACCAGCTTTGTATCCCTTCCTATTGTCCCTTCAAGGCATTAGTTTCATATACTATAAAGCATGAGAAAGATGCCTTTATTACCACGATTCATTAGAATGTGCTAAACAGTGCCAAATGAAGAAGCATTTTTTCATAGACAATTATTGTTATTACCTAGTGCAATTTACATTTTGCTGAATAGAAAAAAAAAAGAAAGTTATCTTTTAAAATTAAACTTTTGTGAAAAATACGGTTGATTCTAAATCACTGTGCAGAAAAAGCCTGAAGGCTCTTTAAATTTGCTACTTTGTATTTGAAATTCATTAACCTGCACGAGGACCAGCTTAACTAATCTTGAATCACTGTACGTGGTACTCAATGACTTTTTTGCCTCAGTCTTCACTGGCAAGGACTGCAGCCACACTGCCCATGACGCAGAATGCAAAGGCGAGAACTGGGAAAAAGAAGAACTGCCCACTGTAGGAGAAGATCAAATGCGAGACCGCCTGAGGAACCTGAAGGTGCACAAGTCCATGGGACCTGATGAGATACATCCGCGGGTCCTGAGGGAACTGGCAGATGAAGTCGCTAAACCACTAGCCATCATATTTGAGAAGTCGTGGTGGTCTGGCGAGGTTCCTGCCGGCTGGAAAAGAGGGAACATAACCCCTATTTTCAAAAAGGGAAATAAGGAAGACCCAGGGAACTACAGGCCAGTCAGTCTCACCTCTGTGCCTGGCAAGATCATGGAGCAGTCCTGGAAACTCTGCTAAGGCACATAGAAAACAATGAGGTGATCGGTGACAGCCAGCATGGCTTCACCAAGGGCAAGTCATGCCTGACGAATTTGGTGGCCTTCTACGAAGGGGTTACAGTGGCAGTGGACAAGGGAAGAGCAACTGATGTCATCTACCTGGACTTGTGCAAAGCATTTGACACTGTCCCGCATAATATTTTTGTCTCTAATTTGGAGAAACATGGATTCGACAAATGGACCACTCGGTGGATAAAGAACTGGCTGGACGGTCGCACTCAAAGAGTTGTGGTCAACAGCTCGATGTCCAAGTGGAGACCAGTGACAAGTGGCTTTCCTCAGGGGTCAGTACTGGGACCCACGTTGTTCAACATCTTTGTCGGCGACATGGACAGTGGGGTCGAGTGCACCCTCAGCAAGTTTGCC
>VUYV01000144.1:2196402-2210579 GCA_008711295.1 Anarhynchus alexandrinus
CAGTACCTAAAGGGGGCCTACAGGAGAGCTGGGGAAGGACTTTTTACTAGGGCATGTAGTGATAGGACAAGGGGGAATGGCTTCAAACTGGAAGAGGGCAGGTTTAGATTGAACATTAGGAAGAAGTTTTTCACTTTGAGGGTGGTGAGGCACTGGAACAGGTTGCCCAGAGAGGTTGTTGAGGCCCCATCCCTGGAGGTGTTCAAGGCCAGTCTGGATGTGGTCTTGGGCAACCTGGTCTAGTGGGAGGTGTCCCTGCCTATGGCAGGGGGGTTGGAACTCGATGATCTTCAAGGTCCTTTCCACCCTAAACCATTCTATGATTCTATGAATATTTTTGCAAAAATGCACCAGCCTTATCTGCCATCTAAGACACCTGTATACAAAAATAAACGAAATTCTGCTGGAGGAGCTAATTTCCCAAAAATAATCTTCCCTCACTGGGAGATATTTAATGAGTGGATAAAGGACACTATTTAATAGTTTTCATTTTGCATCCCATGTTTTAATAGCTGTCAGGATTCAAAAGACAAATGGACTAATTCCCTCCTAAATTGTTGTTGAGCTGCTTCTGAGTTAGTTACGAAAAAGCTGTAGAAGGGTCTGTCTGGACTAGTCCCCTTTGGATTTTGGCTAGTGGAAGAGGAAGTCCTGCTGCAACACAGAGAGGTAAGGAAGCTTCACACAGGATAGTGTTCTGAAACCCGCCGAGCCAGATTCCCCACCACTTGCTTAAGTAAGGGGATACCTTCTTTCACTGGTCCAAACCCTTGCACCTGAGGAAAATTACTTCTGGTAAACAGCAGGCTATCTCCTTTTGTATGTCCCGGGGGGAGTACAGAAGGAAGAAGTTGTAGGACAAGAGATTTAGTCCCAATTACCCAAGATGGCCAACTTTCTGAGCCATTTCCCCGACATGCACACAGTCCGCCGAGCCCAGCATTTGTTGCCAGGACTGTTCTCCAGCACAGAGAAGAGGTCTGTGTGAAAGACTCTGTGTTTGCACAGGCTAAGAGATGAGCATCACAAGACTTCAGTGCAAGGGAGAGAGCAAAGTCACCACCCTTGCATATTGCGTGTAAAATCAATAACATTTGTCCCAATAAGAATGACAAAAGCTGGAGAAGGCTCTGGGGAGGCTCTCAATCAAGGAGTGCTGCAAAAACATAAAATAAATTAAGAAAACAGCTTTCTGTGTCTTGGAAACAATGACTGTGGTACAGGTGATGGAAGAACCAGACAGATCAACTTTCAGAACTCTTTAGGTTCAGTGAACAACAGCAATTCACAAATAAAAATAGCACATACTCAAGGAGCTGAGATGCTGTGACATGATGCTTCTTGAGGACTTCCAAAGCAGAGATGTTATTCATACTGGGAAAAAATCAGTTGCTTTTAGCTACATCTTAAACAAAATAAATGAAAATTATAAATCTGCAGTGTTAAATTTCAACAGTCAGCTATGATGGCATCCGCACAACTGAAAATCCAGTGAACTGTAGCACTGACAATATTCTTCAACATATGCTCAGTTGCAAGGGTCTTTTATGGAAAGTCTGAAATCAAAACCAATGGGGCATGGATACCATTGTGCTCAGAGAGAGATGGCTCATCCCTACAGTTGCTCTTCCTGCACTAAAGTATCTGAAAAGTTGCTTACATTTTCCAGTCTGGTTTCCCCCAGAGCCACATTCATCCTTTTTTTATTGGATGGACATCTGTATCATCTCCATAAGGTCAGAGAAAAGAGAAACTGACAGTAGAGGAAACCACAATTTATGTGAGGGAAGACAGAAAAAGAAGACCAAAGAAGCATGCATTAAGAGATGACTATATCTGGTGAGGTATTACTCTCTTTCAGTGACAAACAAAGCCTTCTGCAGTTAGTTCATGAATAGAACAAAGGAAGTAATTGAGGCAAACCTAACAGAAGAGCAGGCTGGATTTGGACCCAAAAGATTATGTGTCAATCACATTTCTCCTCTAAAAATAAATATGGGAGAGAATGTCCAATAGCAAAGACCACATGTCACAAATGTCAAAGATTTTAAAAAATATTTGGCAGCCTGTGCTGTGATTGACTCTGGGCCATCTTTAAGTAAAATAGCATGCCAATAAAAACAATTACCATCATCAGGGGTTTATGTTAAGCCGCAGTTTGTGTAGTCAAAGAAAATGCAGACGATCATTTTTTAAAATGGTGTCAAATAAGGGTGCGTATCTGTTTGTTTGGCGCTGACATTAGCTGTGCCGTTAGAACAAGCATGTACACAGGGTAGACAGATACAACACTGGCACTGCCTATCTTGACTGCACATTAGAAGAATGAGATTTTAAATAAAGACATTGCTCTTCCGAGTAACAGAGGGGCTGATTTGCAAGCTGTGGCCAAAGAAGAGATAGGGTTAAAACTACAACAAAATTTAATTTCTCATAAAGACTCCTGAGGACAAGTTTTCCCTCTCCTCTTTCCCTGAGCGTACATTTTGCCGGGCCTCTAAGGGTTTGACCTGAACCAGCCTCCTCCTTCCCGGCAGCCTAGAAGAGGGCAGCTTCCTCGCTCCCTGAAGTCCCCTCACATTGAAGAGAGGCCCTAGTCCTTGCCCAGCTCTTCCGCTCCAGCATCCTCTCCCAAGATAAAGTGGTCCATTAAGGAAAACCCATATAACACAAGAAATCAGATTACATACTTGGAAAGTGACAGGATTTTTTTTCCCCCCAGAAGGGAAAAACGTTACTAATTGGTAAGGCCA
The DNA here is from genome assembly GCA_008711295.1 of Anarhynchus alexandrinus. Classification (NCBI taxonomy): domain Eukaryota; kingdom Metazoa; phylum Chordata; class Aves; order Charadriiformes; family Charadriidae; genus Anarhynchus; species Anarhynchus alexandrinus. The sequence goes on from VUYV01000144.1 coordinate 2,199,156, forward strand.
AACTACAGGCCCTCAATCCTACTTCCAATTTAACATTCTGATGTGAAGCCTGGAAATCTACCCATGCACAAGAAGGCATCAAAATGCCTTCAGAAGCACATAAATCAGGAAAATACCAGGCAAGTAGGAAATTAATTTTTAATGAATGTTATAGCTGGCCAGAGGGTTCAACAGCACTCTATTTCCAAAGGTATCTAGAAGGAAAACACCGGGGACACATTAAAAACGAAGGCAGAGTCTGTCAATGTCAGTGTATCATTGGGCAGACAAAGGGACATGTAGAAGGCTGATGGACAGTCATCTGTCAAACAGCACGCTGAGAGGAAACACAACTGTTTTAACAACAGATAACAGCAAAAGGGTGCAAAAGAGCAAACTATCCTAGACAATGCAGGCAGAGCTCTGCCTGTGCTTAAAGCAATGTTTGGCCATGCAAGAAAGATTCAGAGCTGCCTATTGGCATTTAGGATAAATGAGGATTTAATTCATCACACTGCAGTAATTGATGCAATACACTGACTTGTAGTCAATTCTAGGAAGCTTCTGGGTGTAGTTTGTAATGAAACCACTGAAAAATGGAATTCAGGAGTAGTCAAAGGGAGAATACTTGAGCAGACAATCTACTCTTGTGTCTGAGGAGATTGGGGCAGACAAATTCCAGCTTCATGAGATGTAATAGAAAATCCATTAATTTCGAAAACATCCAATTGTCTTACAGTTGCAAAGACGTCCCTTAGGGATAGAAACAGAAATAGGACTCTGAACAAACAGCTCAAGATCATTTTTCCTTTTTTTTTTTTTAATTTTAATCACCAACTCCTTTAGTCATGCAAAACTACCGCTTGCAACTTAGCACAATTCCATACCAGAGGAAAGGAGTCATCTCTCTTTAAATATTTACAAAACATAGCATTCTAAAATAATCAAGACTCATTTTTGAAGTAAATCTCTGCATAGTATTTGATATGTGCTAACATTAAAGTAATGATATTGCAGTTCTTAATTATTTGGAACAATTTTAGAAAGAAATATTTTCTGTGCGATGACATACTTCCCACTTTTGTGTGTGCTTTTCTATACATTTGATAAACAAGGATGGTTAATAGAACACTGAACTGACATCTTTACTGAACAATTCTTTTCCTGTGTTCTTGCGAATGTTGTAAATATATATTTTTCTTATGGATTTCAGTAGGTTTTGATGTCTTTTTATTAGCAACTTATCTGAATGTCACATTCATAAAAAAGGCGTTTTTTTCTGGTTTTGCAGATTGTGTAAATTTAAAGATAATGTATTCTGTACCAGCTCCCCAATAAGATAAAACATATAATGACATTATACAGTAATTTGGGTATTTTACTGACTTTATATTCTGGCAGTATGTTTCATGCCTCATTTGGCAGAGAACTCATTAGACTAGCGCAAACCATGTTCTAATGCAATAGGTTGAGACTTCTTTCCCAACTAACTTGAGCCCCTGCCTATTTTCTGTGCTTTCATGCTCGAGTTAGTAAATTGCAAACTTTTAACTCTTCGGTTTGCTCTGGTCTCCTTTACATACCATTTATTGGTAGCTTTATACTTTGAGAGAGAAGAAAGAGATGAAAAGCAAATTATCCCCTTGGGCTCAAGGAATAAATTTTGCCTTCATATAATCTGTATTTTTATGGGGCGTTATATTTTATTGAGCTTTCAATTTGTGACAAGAGCATTCACTGAAACATGGAAATATCAATATGGAAGAACACCAAAGAGCAAACAGCTGAGAAGTTTCAAACCCAAACAGTTTTAGCTATGATTTTGTAATTGATAGCTGAAATCAGTCAGATCTGCTGCTAGGATCTACTGTATTCTAACATCAAACATAAGTACATTTTTAAAGTGCTTATAAAGTGTAAATGAATATTACCACTGATTAATTATAGGTGGTGCATATGCATGCATATAGGTATGCATGTGCAGTGATAGGTTTCTTGGTTAACCAAGTGACTATCTGACTAGTGGGAACTCAGGAGCGGGTCCTTCAGCAACGCTGTGTTGCAAGCTCCGAGACAGCTAGGATATGAGTCTGCCACGGACCTGGCTCCAATGTTCAGAGAACTTACTGAGTCTAGACCTGAAAGTATGTACAGTAACCTGCAGAACAGCACTGAAATCTTATTTAGGTCATCCAACAAGAGTGCAGTAAGCAATATAGTATTTGTGATTACAAAGCAAGAGGTGACAGGACTGTGGTTGCATCGTGCACATAATAAGAGGTGAAAGATGCCAATTCTAGTCTTGAAATGTAATTACTTGGGAACAAATTTTGAAATTTTTGGAAGAAGATAAATTTACAGTCTCGAGGACTTGGTTACGTTAGAGGACCTAGAACATACAGAATAAAAACCCCTCTAATATTACGCTTTTTCCTAAAATTACATTCCTAGATAGGATCATAGGATCACAGAATCACAGAATATTTGGGATTGGAAGGGACAACTGGAGGTCATCTGGTCCAACCCCCTGCTAAAGCAGGGTTACCTAGAGCAGGCTGCCCAGATCTGTGTCCAGATGTTTTTCCAATTATGTCAAAGGATGGAGAGTCTCTGGGCAACCTGAGCCAGTGCTCAGTCAATTACCACGTGATAACTCGGGCTGGGTGGGGTGGTTGCCCTGCTGGCCCAGTGGGGAAAAGCCTTTTCCTCATATCCCATCTGAACGTCTCTTGCTTGTTTCAGCCAATGCCCCTTGTCTGTCTAGCTCCCTCTTCTCAACCACCTCCCCATGGGTACTGGGGGGCTGTTGTTAATCGCCCCAGAGCTGTCTATCCCCAGAGCTGAGCCAAGCCCAGTCCCTCAGCCTGTTCTCACAGGGCAACCTGTTTCCAGGGGTTACTGACTACGCATTTGTCCTCATTGAATTTAATAAAGTTCCCTTTGGCCTGTTCCTCCAGCCTGTCTTGGTCTCTGTGAATGACAGCCTTGCCCTCAAGGTCATTGACTGATGCTCCCATTTGCTGTCACCTGCAGACTTGATGAGAGTGCAGTCCATCATCTCCAGATCACTGATAAAGATATTACATGGGATAGGTCCCAGGACAGACCCCTGCAATACCCCAGTTGTTACCAACCTCCAGGTTGAGTACAATCCATTAACTGCAGCCCCCCAGTTGTGCAAATTGTCCCACCACTTCTCAGCTATTCTAACAACTTCGTAGGTTTGTGACAGCACACGGTGCTCAAGAGCCTTCTGCTTGATTCTCTGGCTGTGTGCATTTATGTGCATACAGTTAAGAGGGTGTCCCCCTACATAAATTCTGGACCAACCACTGAACCCTCACAGCCATTGACATCTCTTTTATTGCAACTTTTTGGCAAGAGTGGAGCAAGTAATCCGCATCTCAATCCATCCCAGAGAAGTATTGAGAAAGTTTTATGAGGAAAAGTATATGTAATTATCTCCACTGATTTTACTAGGATTTGATATGTCATCACTTCTGATGCAAGTCATACTTTTGCCTTGGGTCCACATGTGCACAGTACATATTACAGTCAGCTATTAGTGAGATTATTGTAACCAAAAGGTGCTGTCACAATAGCGCAAGTAGAGAAACAAAATTACAGGAGTAATTTATAGGTCAATAAATGTCACTGTTGAAGGAAAAGGAAATGAGCTTGTAGTTATTCAGTCTACAAAACATTAGAGTTGCATAGAAGTGACAGCCAGGAGATATTTTCACTTTGTGCCTGTGGTACCACTTGAACTCTTTTTGTTAATAATTTCAGAACAAAAGCACACAGCTACATTAAAAAATGATCTGACAATTAAATACTTCTTCCCTCAAAGAATACGAGTCTCCTAGGACAAAATCATTCAGTTCTGGATCAGTTACAAATTTCTGAGATATACAGATGTCTAATGATCTAAAAATCTAGTGGTTCTGCTAGGCATTGTCTTCCCACCTGACTCCCAGTGAATTCTTCTGACTCCTTTGGTTTTGAATTCCAATATTCTGGTTCTCCCACATCATGGCATACGGTTTGTTTGGGTCTACATCATTGCTTATGGGGATCTAAAAATAATTTCATGTTGCATCAATAGGTAAACCTTATTATGAATAAAATATCTACCTTTAGGCACAAGTAGAAACAAAAAGCCTCAATAATGAATACAAACAATTTTTGTATATCACATAGCAAAGGACAGTCTCTGCATAAGATTTGTTTGGTACTTGTTGGTATGACCTACATAAATTAACTTTGGCTTTTGCTTCTTGTAAGTAATGCAGGCGTCTCATACTCATGCTGATAAATTCTTTATATTACACCACCATGTCTTCCCTTTACATAATGCATCATGCATGGTTTGGGGTTTTTTGTCATGTGTTTTATACACAGTCCCATGCACTTGTTTTCCCGAGGGAGATGGATTGAAGGAAATACGTGAACAGAAAAGAGAAAGTGTTGGCACAGCATAGCACTTACTTATGCAGGCACGCACAGCACATGTTCTCTTTAACTTAAGTTGTGCAACAGTTGAATAATTCTGGCCCAGCACATCTGGTTTAAAATATTGCAACCACTTAAAAAGTTATACATAAAGCAGGAGGGGAAGTAATGAAAACAATATTTACTCCAGTCTTCAAACACGACACATATTTTTTTGAGAAATACGTATTCTGCCAACTTGATTCTCCTTAACTTACTTATTCAAATTCCAAATTTACAGGTGAAGGTCACATCTGTAACATCCTATCAGGATTTTTGAGTGAAAAGTCATTAAGGAGAAATTGTCTCCCCAGAATACAACAATGCGAAGAGCCAAGTTTGTTTCTTTTTCTCTTTGTCCCTCCTGTATACTCCCTTTGTTTCCCCTATCCTGGATAATGTTTTTCAGGAGCCTTTAAGGTACTGTGACCAAGCTGCCAAGTATTCTGAAACTAATTAATCTGTGGTGCATTTGTAAGAAGCAACTGCATCTCATTATAGATATATATTGGTGTAGTGAAAGAGCAGCTTAATCTTTCTAATATCTAGTCTTACAGGGTTTATTACACAGCTTCTGGCATGCTAATTTTTTGCTTTTTTGACTATTTCTCTAATGATTGATAAACATTCCTAAAAGGGTGCTCAGGTGAGCTCATTACTCAGTTTTAATCTATTTAAATTGTGATTATTAGTGCCTGTGAAGTGTAACAGACTAATGCACAGGTGTGAGGCTTGGGTCAGAACCAGAGGACATGGCACTACCTGGTGTCCTGCCACGATGCCCCACCGGCTTACTGAGTGCTTACCAGCTATGCTGAAACATCGCAGGTCCGCACACCAAAAATAATATGAAAGGGAGAGATATGACTGTGGTAAGAAACATTACGTGACTGAGATAAATATTAAAACAGTACCACAAATTACTCTGATTTAAGGTAAGACAACCAGCCATTTGTGACTATTGCACAGATCTGTTGTTAAAAATCTGGTGTTACAGAACAATAAAACAGTACTGAGTTTTACTCCATTAATCTCACTGAAGATAAATTCTTCTTCTTCCTATATCCTCTCTTCCATGTGCTAGTATTTTTCCAGTGCTACACACTAGTAGCTAAAGAACAGAGTTCTTTGCAGATGAAGTGGAAATCTTAATTTAAAAAAATGGGAGTCTACAGTTACATTCTGAAATCTCGGGTTTTTTTAAATATTGACCTTTCAATATTGGTGTGAAAACCCAAAGCTCTAATTCTTCAATGCAAGCACCTCCTGGATAACTGAGATTTTATATTTGTGTTCATCTTTTCATAATTTAAACAGTTTTTATAAGTGACTCATGCTACCTGTGGTACCAATTTCACAAAAAAATTACTGAAAAAAAAATCTCAGTAGACTTGAATGTTTGGAAAGTGGCTGCTTTTCACACAAATACCTACAGCTGTCTGCATGCATGACTATCAGTGTGTGAACAATATTTGTTTTGCACTTTTCATAATCTTGTTTGGATTTTGTTGTTTGGTTGGGTTTTTTTTCCCCTCTACTTGCTTTGTTTCAGTTACTCTATTAGAGGCCGGATCCAATACCATATGATAGACATTTTTGCATATCATAAATATTCATTGCAAGAAATCGCAAACAACCCTTGTACCTAACAACTATGCAACCAATTTGGCAACTAATTATAACTAACAAATGCTTGCAGAGAAATGAATGCACAAACCATACACAGAAAAGAAGACCAGTTTTACCCATAACATATTAGCAAGGAGTACAATACCCTGCTCCAATTCCTACACAAATATTTGCCCCAAATATAGTTCCCCCAAGACAGTTCTTCTTTTTTCTTAAGTTATTTTTGGTTTGCTATCAGCAATAGCAGTATTCACAGTGCACAGCAGAAAATAGCTCATTTAGGAGAATGAATCACCAAACCGTTTCACAGCCTGTCAATATAATATCAATACATATAATTGCTATTGTTTATGTCATTAACAACCCATTCAAATAAAGCTGCTTAACAAAGATACGTTATCAGGTGTGCTACGTTGCCATGACACATTCATTCTGGATTCCAGGAGAGATGCAGCCTTCAGAGGGAAATCTCTCCTTACTCACTTATCTAGCAGAGCTGTTGAAACCTTGACACTTCCAATTTGCAGAGATCTATGCAAACCTTTCCCTTGGCACGGATTCAAGCCTCCTGAATTTCACTGTGAGCTTTAGGTTTGAATTAGTCCAAACCCCACAGTAACACTCAGCCAAAATTGTTAATTTCTGCCAAATTCGCAGAGCTTTGAATGGTTTCCATTTCTTGTTAAATCAGTGCTGTACAGCTGGCTTAGAAATTGGTTCAGGTTTGGCAGTAAACTCGCAAATTGAATCTGACTCAGTTCTGTACCCACACTAAATCATGCCTATTAAGTGTACACCCGCACGGGGAGTCGGGAGCAGAGCTCCCACTGCGGGGAAGCTCTCAGAGGAGCAGTCCAGGGGCAGGTATGAAGAGCACACAGCCCCCTCGGCAGCCACAAGCGTCCCCTTCCAGCTTGCTCTGTGCTGAAATGACTTAATGGGTGCTACTAAGAGGCACTCATCAGGGCGAGCATACCCTGCTTTCTGCCATGGAGATTCCTCCTCCCCAGGCACTGTCACGTTTTCATTCCTTACATTTCAGGTAGCTGTTCTGTCCTCATTATGATAGCAATCAATATAGCCCTATCATCTAGCACTGACTAAATTTCAAGGACAAAAACCTCCAGATACCATTTTTCATCTGGATTAGAGCTGCCTGAGGCAGATCTATAGCTGTGCCAACTACCTGGGGTTCAGGGCTCTAGTCAACAAGGAGGACTGTCTACCCTGGGACAGCAATCGTGGTTCCCACTTCCATCTCTCTGCTCCCCCCTCTCTTCCTCCACGGTATGGGTGACAGAGACCTTCGTGTGGAGGCCGTGTACCACGTACCACAGTAAGCTGGTGCTCATTTCACATTGCCTCAGTAGAACAGGATACAAGCTACGGGAGCCAAGCAAACAGCTGAGCCACCCGTCAGGAGGGGTGAGAAGCTCTGAGAAGGAGTGGGCTGAGCAGACGGAGCCAGGAGCGACTTGTGGCTTTCCCCTGTTATAAATCTGCATAATTTCTGAAGATAGCAAGTCAAGTGTCTGGAACTTTAAATCACCTCTGCTCGATCTGTTTGGTTTTTTTTTTCCACAAAATGTAAGATGAGATTTGCTAAAACTCCGAAACTCCGACACAATTTTGAAAAATGAAGATTTTCCCATTTTCCAAAAATATATTTTCCAATAATATTCTCCAACATAAACCAAAGTACAGGCAACTAACAAATTTAGCTTTCTGATCCCAAATAAAGCCTTTGTCTTGCTCTCAATGGGCTGTGATTGATGTATATGTTTCACCACCATGAAGAAAAAAGACATATTAAAATCTTTGCTTGTCGAGATAAAAGTGGAGTCCTAAAACCATTTCAAAAGCACTCTAGCTATAATTTCTATTTACATTTTATCACAAAAAGAACAATGCAATAAATATATCTCTATTCTACACAGTCAGTTGTAAAATATTCCCTTATTTGACAACATTCACAACTCCTAAAAAGCAAAGTATCTGTACATATACAGCAAACTGTATCATAAAGTTAGCTGCTTTAGAAAATCCCAGCTGATGCTTAGACTAAATCTAGTGTCAGTGGCAACAAACTTGAACACAGTGTGCACCCAAATCTAAGATGCAAAATCATCTGACTTAAAACAGCAGCAAAGTAATACAAAAGGAAAATAAATATTAAAAAAAAACTTTAATCTTTGAGCTTCCTTTAGGGGATTGCCTGGGCAAAGCACACGGTCCCTGTTTCCAGAAGTGCTTACAGTTAAGGAGTGCACCTGCTCATTGTTTCAGAGGGGTGCGATGCAGATGAACATCAGCAACTGGTCTGAAAACAGAGGGTCTTCATTTATTTTTTATCATTTTAAATAAAAAGAACACCCAAATCTTTTCTTCACAATGGATGTCTTTGCTAGCAAGCCCAGTGAGGAAACAGCCCTGGAACAGCACCCCAGGAGGGGTGCACTTTGCCTCGCAGGGCAGATGCCCCAAGTGGGGCTGGTGGGTGGCCCTGCAGGACCAGGCTCATGTGGCCTCCGTCCACATGGCGATAGGACCCTCCAAAAGGGTCGCGCTCAGAGACTTGAGTTAGATTTGCAAAATAATAAGACACCTGGTGTTTTCACCTCCTCGTACAACATTTGTTAGTCCTCTTTCTCCTTTCCCCACCCTCTTCTGATCTCTCCCTCTCCTCGCCTCCTCCTCAGCTGCCTTTCTGCTTCAGGCAAATGTCAGAGAACAACTTTTACCACAGGACACCTCAACCTGTGTATGGCTGCTAGATGCCACCTTAGTCAAAAGAGTATTGCTGATAATGCTAATAGCAATGAGGAGAACAATAGATTTTATAAGTGAAAAAGTAGACGGTGTTTAGGGAAAGGGCGGGGAGGGAAGAAAAGCCACTTGGCAGGGAGCCAATGGAAGATCATGGATCCCTTCACAGGAGGGACGATCCCCATCTCTTTGGCAGGAGAATGGGAACCAGTAAAGACCACCTATTCCCATGCTCCTTTGCCTTATGCTTATCCTTCCCCCTTTCCCATTTCTGTCTTGCCAGCCCTCTCCCTTCCTTCCCCTCCCGCTCAGCCCTGGTACTTTGCACTTCGTCCTCACTCTCCGATCTTTTGGGTTCCGTTTTTTCCTTCCCACTTTCTGTGTTCTGGGAACATAATGTTCCTCACAGTGGAAAACCCTGTCTTCTCCATGCTGAGGATGAATGCAATTTCCCTGCCTACCTGCGCTGCCCCGTTGCTCCCCCAAATCTGCCTCCACAGCTCCAGAGGGACCAACTCCCAGCACGGGAGTTTCCTGCTCTGGCAGAAGAGCTCCCCCCTCAAGAGGATCCCTGACAGGCGCTGGCAGCAGATTACTAGCTGGTTGGGGTGAGATGGGCTGCCTGGGAGATGTGCTCACAGCCCAGTGGAAGGGTGGGCAGCAGCCCTCGAGGAGTCCCAGCATCTCAGATTTGCAGATGTTAGAGCAAAACGCTAGTTTGTGTTGCTGTGAGGAAAGCTGATGGAAGTGCAATGATGGGCCTTGAAACCAATGCGTATTCCCAGTTAATAGAGATACACGGTCTCCTTTGCTGTGTCTCTCCATGTGTATCCCCTCGGGGATGGTACCAAAGGGACTTCAGAGGGAGAGCCCAGCAGGGCAGCATGGATCACGAAGGAACGAGCACTGAGGAGGAAAAGTGAGATGATTTCTAAAGGGACACTATGTGCCTCGGCCTGTCTGCCTTTTGCTGCTTACAAGAAAGTGCTCCTTAATCAAATGCTTGTATTGAACGGATCCAAATCGTCCTAACAGTAAAGTAGTGCATTTAATATGTTCTTGGTATGCTAGGATGGTTTCCATTAATCCTTCACATAGTATTAAGATTTCAGCCAACAGTCATTCATTGTATTAACACATCCTGGATTTTCCAGTCATTACTTTATCTGCTACACGCCACCAAGCATTTTCCAGTTCTGCCCTAGGATCTGTTTACTGCTTTATGCTGAACTTAAACGTTTTTCACATTCATTTTATAAATTTTTATTCCTTTTATAGAATTATTATGCTAATTCCAAGTCAATTTATGATCATTTAAGGATGCAGTTGTGATAGTATAACAAAATGTTATTGTTTTCACTAAGTTGTAGCATTTACAATACAGCTATTTTTATGGGAGATTAAACACCTCCAAATTTAAGAAGGTTATTACATTTTTAAAGACAAAATTAAATGATAGTGAGAAGAGAGAGAAATCAATACATTCAGACCAGGAGTAGACAAAGTCTGAAATAATTGAGATGATCCTTTTGACAGAGAGAAACAGGGAACTCATTTTCTACAGTGTTGCACAAGCTTTACATCAGGATAAGCAATGCATGTCATCCAACAGAGACATTTCTGGGTTTCCATCATTAAACTGGAGACAAATCGATGAGAATCTGGCCCAAGAATTTTCATCAAGATTTGAGGACACAGTGTGTAGCTTATGAAAAAAGGATGATTATTCTGTAATAGCGTGGAAGGCTGTTCATGCAGGAAGTTGTTCCAGAATAGCTTGGTTTACTATACACTCATGTTGGTCAGTGTGTATGTGTTGACAGTCCCTTATGAACAGGAAAAAAAAAAGAATGGGTGGAGAGAAAAAGGAAAAGAGGACAAGGGGAAGATAGACATGGATCTGTGAAACTGAGAGGCTTTGAAGCAAAAAGAGTAAATCTGACATTAAAAATGGTGAGCAAAATCATCTGATCATGCAGGAGAGATTGTGACCATCTGTGCGTATGTGCAAAGGGATCTACCATTCTATGTACGCTGCAGTATGGAAAATCGTGAAAAGGGGAAACTATAATGTCCTCTAGCAATTTGTAGAAGAAATGAACCAGCATGTTGCTCTTTGCACAGTCGCTAATACCAGTAAGCTCCCAGCAGGAATGAGGAAAGGGACCAGTTAAGCAAGAGCTGGGTTAAAAGTTAAAATGAAAAACCCTAACTCAAAAACTCAACAGGAGCAGCAAGACCCTGCCACTCGCACGGGTGATGCCTTGCCTTGAGGAGGGGCAAGGGGGCAGCCCCTGAGCACTGACCGTGGCTGAGGCTGGGGACCCACCCCGTGCAGAGGCTGGGCCAGGAAGAGGGATTCCACGGGGCTTTCTGCCACCAGCCCCAAGGCTTCATCCCTCAAAGACAGAAGAGCATGGAGGATATACTACCCCCAGAGAGCTCTTGGAGGTAGTCAAAGGGGATTTTCCTTCCTTCCAAAAGGGGAAGTGAGGCCACCCTACAGAAATCAAAGGATTTGTTGATTTTTCATATTTCAGCAAGAGATAGTGTGTTTTG
>VUYV01000144.1:2211307-2284132 GCA_008711295.1 Anarhynchus alexandrinus
GACTGGGCCTGATCACCCTGTTCTCCTGCATGTGCCGTGTGATGGCACTGAGGATGATCTGCTCCATGACCTTCCCAGGCACCGATGTCAGACTGACTGGCCTGTAGTTCCCTGGATCCTCCTTCCGGCCCTTCTTATGGATGGGTGTCACATTTGCTAACCTCCAGTCAGGTGGGACCTCCCCAGTTATCCAGGACTGCTCATAAATGATGCAAAGTGGCCTGGTGAGCACTTCCGCCAGCTCCTTCAGTACCCTTGGATGGATCCCATCCGGCCCCATAGATTTGTGCACCTCCAGGTGCTGAAGCAGGTCCCTCACCATTTCCCTTTGGATTACAGGGGCTTCATTCTGCTCCCCATCCCTGTATTCCAGCTCAGGGGTCAGGGAACTCAAGGAACAACTGGTCCAATCATCTGATCATGCAGGAGAGATTGTGACCATCTGTGCATATGTGCAAAGGGATCTACCATTCTATGTACGCTGCAGTATGGAAAATCGTGAAAAGGGGAAACTATAATGTCCTCTAGCAATTTGTAGAAGAAATGAACCAGCATGTTGCTCTTTGCACAGTCGCTAATACCAGTAAGCTCCCAGCAGGAATGAGGAAAGGGACCAGTTAAGCAAGAGCTGGGTTAAAAGTTAAAATGAAAAACCCTAACTCAAAAACTCAACAGGAGCAGCAAGACCCTGCCACTCGCACGGGTGATGCCTTGCCTTGAGGAGGGGCAAGGGGGCAGTCCCTGAGCACTGACCGTGGCTGAGGCTGGGGACCCACCCCGTGCAGAGGCTGGGCCAGGAAGAGGGATTCCACGGGGCTTTCTGCCACCAGCCCCAAGGCCTCATCCCTCAAAGATAGAAGAGCACGGAGGATATACTACCCCCAGAGAGCTCTTGGAGGTAGTCAAAGGGGATTTTCCTTCCTTCCAAAAGGGGAAGTGAGGCCACCCTACAGAAATCAAAGGATTTGTTGATTTTTCATATTTCAGCAAGAGATAGTGTGTTTTGCTTTCCCTCTGGCATTGGGTGTATGAGCTATCCCAACTGAAATGTCCTTGCATCTCTTCCCCTTTTTTTCCTGCTGTTTTTCTTACTCTGGTCACACAAAGGTAAATTAGTATGCAAGGTGGAAGGCAGAGGGGAATGAGGCAGTCATAGCAGATTTATAAGAGGAGACTTTGGCATCTGGGATAATATGATGCAAACAAGAATTCTGAAGCACAGAAAGAAACCTGAGCCCTACCCTGCCCAAGAAGAGCAGAAGATAACAAGTCAAAGGGGAAAATGATTTTCCTCAACACCAATCAAAGGTAGGGATATGGACAAAAAGACCTTTACATCTTCTTACAGATGGTACTGTGAGTGTACAGTTGAGAATCATCAGCATTAAAGCATGAGATATGAAGGTCACTTATCTAAACTTCCATCCAGCCCTAAGCAATGTAGATGTTAATATACACTCATTACTCTGAAAGCTCAGATGACTCATAAAACGGGAGCTAAAATCTTCCATTTCCCAGCATTATTGTAGCATTTTATTAGTTAAGACTGTAATACGGAGCAAATTCTCCCCATCATCAACGTAACTTTTTTTCATGGTATTTAAGAAGCGAGGACTTAGCAACAAAATCTCCATTTCATTATTGTTAATTTTTTTTATTAGCTGCCATGTTTTTAAGCCGCTCCATCACCCTCCCTCTCAATTACTATCAGTTTATTAACAAAGAGCTATGCAACTACAGCTTTCTGAAATACCACAGCAGTTACTGGGAGCTTCTTAGTAACACCAAAGATCAAGCTTGGATTGCTTTGTCTCAGATCTGAAGAGGCAGGACGTGTCTCCAGGTTGACACCTGAATGTAGTTATTTTACCCACTAAGTTCACATGTTGACATCTTTGGTATCTTACTCTGGAGCTGAATCCCAATCCAATCTAAGCCTTCACTAGTGGGATTACATGGGATTTTGTTAATATTTCAACAGCATACATGACAAATTCCAGCAAGTCTTATTTTTTTCTACGAGAAGGCAATTGTGCACAACTGCGTATGAGGGTACACATGTTGATTGTGCACAAGTATTATGCACCCTAAAGGGTAGCTGTTCTTTTCCCTGTAATGATAAAACTAATTGAGTTCGTACAAGTGTTTTTCTTATTTCCACCCATGAGCGCAAATGATTGTAGTCAATACCTTTGCTATGGCATTACAGCTTTTCCTCTCCAGTTGCCACACTCTGTCTGGGCTGTTTTATCCTTGTTGCGAATGTCTGTTGCCGTCTCTCTTGCAAAAAGCCACTAGCACCACTAGAAGCAAGGTTGTAACAGGACGATTTATCACTGTCAGAAGTTTTTATTTCATTCTATCTAAAATAACTGTTATTATTAAAGCACTTTTCTGATCACAAACTATTTACACATTCACTATTTGATACTAAGGAAATCAATGTTGGTTGATGAGAAGCTCAGCATCAGCTGGCACTTGCAGCCCAGAAAGCCAACTGCGTCCTGGGCTGCACCAAAAGAAGTGTGGCCAGCAGGTTGAGGGAGTGATGGTGATCCTACCCCTCCACTCTTGTGAGACCCCACCTGGAGTACTGTGTCCAGCTCTGGGGCCTCCAACATAATGTTGTAGTAAAATTGACATAAACTCGGAAAATGAAATGTAAAATGTAATTGAAGCAACCAAGGAAACCTGCTGCTGCTCAAGTCCTCTGTACTGCCCCAACCCTATTTAATTATTTACATAAGATTAAAATAGAGAAATAGTAAGTAGACATGATTTATCTATGATTCAATTAAGGAACTAACCACCAGACAATGTAGCATTGTTGATAAGCAGGGTATTCCTGTCAAGAGAGTGATGAACTGGAGGCTTGGTCAGCAAACCGAGAAAACCACTTGGAACTGCCAACATCAGAGGAGAAGTAGGTGAAAGATAATTCCGGCAGGGGGAGATCACAACCACCAACTCATTGACCACCTACCCAAATGATACCACCCACTCAAAAGAGAATAATGAAAGATGAAGGCAGAGTCTGCACACTAATTTACATGGGAAGCGAAGAAATCTTGACCAATCGTTAAAGAGAATAACAATGAATATGTATTAATTGTTTGAATATGTAATACTCAATGTATAAAAGTTGAGATTTTTGGAACTAAGGTGTGCTACCATTTTGGGATGAGCACCCTGTGTCTGTGCATTAATGGAATAAACTTGGAAATACCTCTGCTCTGTGTGTTATTGGCTTGAACACGGGGTAAAGAACCCAGATTTGGGACAACAATAAGAAGGACATGGGCCTGTTGGAGCGGGTCCAGAGGAAGGCCACGAAGATGATCAGAGGGCTGGAGCACCTCTCCTATGAAGACAGGCTGAGAGAGTTAGGGTTGATCAGCCTGCAGAAGAGAAGTCTCCAGGGAGACCTTATATCAGCCTTCCAGTACCTAAAGAGTGCCTACAGAAAAGCTGGGGAGGAACACTTTATCAGGCAGTGTAGTGATAGGCCGAGGGGTAATGGTTCTAAACTGAAAGAGGGGAGATTTAGATTAGATATTAGGAAGAAATTCTTTACTGTGAGGGTAGTGAGGCATTGGAACAGGTTGCCCAGGGAAGTTGTGGGTGCCCCACCCCTGAAAGTTTTCAAGGCCACGTTGGATGGGGCTTTGAGTACCCTGGTCTAGGGGAAGGTGTCCCTGCCCATGGCAGGGGGATTGGAACTAGGTGATCTTCAAGGTCCCTTCCAACCCAAACCATTCTGTGATTCTATGATTCTATGATCTGTGGTTTTGCAAGAGAAAATTACCAGGTTCATGTAACTTTTTCACAACCTATTTTGTATTGTTAGGTGGAAACACAGCACTCTTTCTCCATACAGAGTAATTGCTACCTGTAAAAGGGAACGTTTGCTGCTTCCACTGCAAAGGCCATGGTTTTCATACTGATTTATCATTTTATGTGGGTTGTTTACCTCAGTGACTAGTAACTCCTGTGGTCCATTTAATGTGACCCAACAAAGTAGGTAACCCTCCCACTCAAGGTGCCCCTTGACTGAAAACCCACAAATGCACCTCCATTTCCCTACACTGAACACTCAGTCCTCCCATAGTTGTCTGTTAAATCACTCTGGATTGCACTGACAGCTTACTCTCAAGATTTTATATCCTCAGAGGATTCCTATAGTTCCCTCTCCCTATATACAGCAAAACCTTACCTACACACAGATCTTCGTGGAGCTCCCTTAATATCTCACTTCATCATCAAATATCTGAAGTAGGCATATGTGAAGAATAGCAAAGTTTTCCACAGAGATCGGTTTAAACGCAAAACCAAATGAAATAATTCAGCAACACCATGAGATCACAGCTTATCTGATCATCCAATGCAACTAATGTCCAAATGGTGTTTGTCTGGCTTTGAATGCAAAGTCTTTTGAATGGAGAGGGTCATTGTGGTTGGACTTGATGATCCTAAAGGTCCCTTCCAACCTCAGAAATTCTATGATTCTATGATTGTGAATAAGACAGACTATATCTTGGAAAAAAAAAGAAGAAAGTAACTTCTTCTGTACTACCAAGTTTAGAACCGCAGAAACCAAACGCTCAGCCCTTTTGATGAGGAAACTAACAGACCTCATTCCCCGTAGCTTTCCACCAAACTGACTTGCTCTTGATGTGCTAGGGAAACAGTTCCTTCAACCACCTGCACTTCTAGACCTCCTGTGAAAGGTGAAAGTGATGGGAGCACCAACACAACCACAGCAAACTCTGAGGTAGTCAAAACTCACAGCCCACTCCCACCCCCCTCTCCATGCCCAGGGAGCAGACTACCAAAGTCAACAAATTTAAGTGTGGTCCTGACAGTTTTATTGGGTCAGGACCACAGTGCTTAACACTGCGCTGGATTCAGTTGCAAGCCTGGCTGATCCCTCTGGCTTGGCTCTCACCTTGAGCAAGGATGCCTCCGGGAAATTTCAGCTCCAGTTCACACTCACGCCAAAGAAATGGGCTGAATATCCAAGCTGAATTATTTTGCCTCTAACAGTCACCTTCTGACTACAAAGTTGCTTTGGTGATGTTCTACTCTTTTCTGATTTGACCCTCCACCTCAAAAGTAGCCTTCTGCCAGCACATATAACCTTGTGCCTGCTGACAACACAACAACAATTAAAGCTGGCTCGGTACTGTCATTAAACTGCCACCTAGCATAGCCAAATTTGAGGATAAACTCTGCATCTACAATACATTGGCTTATCTTTACCAACCAGAGGGTCCTCATAACACTTTATTCTCCATGTCAAGCCTCAGGTGGCCATCCCCCTGCCCCCACCTTCTGACCTGAGCACTCACTAGCAAACACAGCGAGTATCTGCAACGTCTTCTGTCATAACAGGGGGTCTGAATTTCCTGTTAATTTTTAATTTTTTGTTAAACGAAGCCTACACAGGCCTACCACAAGTAATTCGCAATCTAAAAAAGTATAAGCAACATAAGAACTCTGATGGAGTAGACCTTCAAGGCAAAGGATTTCTTTGAGCCATATCTGTCTACACTGACAGGTGGTGGGAACATTGCACGCACTTTGCACAGCTAAGAATAGTGACTGAATCAGTCAGAGGTGGTCTCTCAAGTCCAGCAACTGTGGAGAAATATTTACACCAGCAAAAATAAATAGCATTAAGGTGATGAATAATGGCAACAAACTAAGAGCATTGTGCTCTCCATTCCTTGATGTCTTCTGGAAGTTATGCATTAATCAAAGATCTGATCTTGGCTAAAGAACTGGAAGAAACTCACACCTTGACTTCCATAAGAAGCAAAACTAAATGACATGCTGGTTTACTTTTGGCTTTAAGATCTAAGACTACCTGTCCTAAAGCCTTGTATAAGATCAAATTCATATTGAGAGCTTTTTTATATGAAGATGCAAAAAAAAAGCAAAGTCCTTAACCTGCCCTTTGCTCTGAAAGAGCAGTGGAGTCCAGTTTGATGCTTCCCAATAACTTGTTGGCTCAGTCTGCAAGCAAAAGTGAAAGCACAGAGCAGACAGGTTTCCTGCCTGCCAGCCCGGCACAATTTTGTTTTTTCCATCCCACACAGCGGTAGCAATGCAAAGGTTAGCAGGCCAAAGCATGCACATGCAGAAAAAAAACAGGATCTGGTCCTTTTGCCAGGTGTCCTATCACAGCAGGGGGAACAGATGGGAAAATCAGCAGAATTTGGATGCACAAAAAATCTGCTCCATTGGGCAGCATGCTACCTATTTGAAAAGATGACCTTCCAGAAGAGAGCTTCCCTCTAAAACCAGTGGCTTAACATTGCTTTACAGCAAAAGTAAATGTCAATAAAAGAATCTGAGGTAAGCAACAAGTCCTATACTTCTGAGTTTGTTCTTGAAAAGGCAAATTTACAACTGACACAGTCATTAGAAAGTCAATTTGCAGCTGTGACAAACAAGCGAAGAGCTATTCAAGTCACGGTATCACCAATAGTATTAATGATCTTGGTAATGAAAAGCTGATGACTTTTAACAAGTGTTATCTGACACACAAGATAAATACTATTAAATATGAAAAGTCTCTTTAATTACACATGGCGTTCAGAGGCTTGAAGAAACCAAGCGAATTGGTATGCCGCTGCCTCCTTTACCTGTCACTGGGCAGAATAATGCCATCGCTCAATTACTGCCAGCGCCACGGATGACTGAGCCCTGGCTTCCTGAGGCACGTGGAGACACGGCCTTCTCTTCTGGATCTTTCCATCAGGAAACCGTAGGTTCAAGGCAATTGCAAAACCGGTGCTGAGTACTTCCGTACAGCTAGGTAGCACAGGTGCTGCAGGTTCCCAGCTACCAAAAATGTTATCACATTTAAATGGTTTTAACTTTGTATTTGTTTTTCCTGTGCAAGAACCTTACAGAGCTGCCCGTGTCATGTTTTTCTCTGAGACACTGATAGTCACAAAGACAGATTGTATCTCTTGAAGGAGAGTTAAAAAGGCACAGTCCGACAGTCAATTCCTGACCAGGTTTGTAATTTAGAATTCAGCAGCCTTTTGTTTCAGTGCCTGTGATAAACACTCTGCTTAAATGCTTTCAAATGCCCATCCTGCTTTTCACTAACATGGCAAATGTCTGTTTAAGAAAAAAAAAAAAAGTCCTTCTCAACCTTCACACTTCTTTACACCTGTATTTTTACACCAAACTTTAATACAGCAGATAAAAGACATGGTTTAGTGGTGGTTTTGGCAGTGTTAGATTGATGGTTGGACTTGATGATCTTCAAGGTCCCTTCCAACCTACACAATTTTATGATTCTATGAAAGATATGAAAGATGAGCTTTTTTCATGTTAATAGGTAATAAGCTTTCTTAATATTTCCAGTGACTCTATTGAGTTCTTTTGGTGAATGAAATTTAACTTGCCGTTGTGAATAACAGAGCCACTTCCTACTACTTCTACTCTACAGTAGAAGCACAGGAGAGAAATATAATTTTATAAAATTGCGCCTCTGGCTACATATTCTACTACATCCCATCAACTGCCCCATGTAAGAAGTCTCATCTTTGACCTAAAAAAGCTAAGCCATGTTCACACTAGTTTGGAGGGTAGGCCTGGGCTGCAAGGCTTCTCCCGTGGGGAATGGGAGGAACCTTCCAGCCACAGAAGGATTAAAATCTCGGATGAATGATTTTCTGTGCGGTATTTTCTTAAATAAATCAAATTTCAGTTTTGATTAAACTGGACCCTTGGTCCATTTAAGTCTTAAAGACATGTATAACAATCTGATTTGTCAAATATATGACATGGATAAATTAAATTTCAATAGCATATACACAGTTATCATTGATATATTAAAAACCTTACAGTTTCATTTAACAGAGTAAAAATACTCCAAAGGCAAGGTCCTCTGAACAACTGCTATCCAACCTCCTTTTCCTGTTTTCTGAGGAAGAAGAAATGAGCTCCTAGCAGGTATGTATATAAGATGCATATATAAATATTTGGGGTGAGTTGGTGTGTATGTCTTCCCAAACTTCCTGGGAACTTCCTGTAACCACTCAAATAGGAAATATTTGATTTCTTTTTTTTTTTGTTACTAAAAGATGAGTTCATACTTGATTGAAAAGATATTCTAGGCATGGCTAGAAAAAGGAGGAAGAGAAGGGAGGGAATGGGGCCAAGAATGAATTCATGAAGTATTTTCACTTCACTTGCCAGTTGTTTGAAAACAGAAGTAAAACCCACTTCTCCTCTCTGGCTTCCTGAACAGAACTTTAGTTGTATTTCCTGTCCTGCTCATTTTCACTTCTCTGCCACCAGCATTGGAATGCTTTTGTGGGATTATTTAGCGGTGCTTTGAGTAGCAATTTTGATGTCATATGGGTAAACATCTAAGCTCACAAGCACTAACCCTGAAAACTCCAGTAGGAACTGAGACTCTGTTGTACCTCACAGGACTGGTTGTACATTTGGTGCTGCCACTTGCTGTGGAGTCACATCTGGTTGCTTTTAATAGGATTATGCAGTACTGTACAACAGACTCTACTCCTAATTGGCAAAAGTTGCAAGACCTGACCCTGCAAAATGCAGTGTTTTTTCCCTTAAGATGTTCCTCTCTGTTGCTGCCAGGAGCTGAGGACCCTCAGTCCTTCCAAGAGTTGTTCAGCTCACTGCAGGATCCAGTCTGTTTGAGCCTGTTACCGCTCCTGGTGTATTAATTATCATTGCCATAGAAACAGACATAAAGTGCATTTGACTTAAGGAGGAAGCACGATTAATATTTTGTAGTTCCAATTTAAAATGTTATTAACCTTTCGTAATCAGAACCAGATACTCTCAAATTTTGAAATGATACGGTATTTTATAAGTTTTGAAGCTGCCTCCATTAAAATCACTGGAGGCGTTAAAGACACGCCTTTGACTTTTAATGGGAACGAGGTAAACTCCTAAGTATCTGAAGTAACCACAGGAATTTTTTATGAATTATGGGGTATGATGCCCCCATGAGAACATGGAAAGAGTTTCACATCTTTACAATACCAAAGACCCTTGCTGTATTTATTACTCACTCACTCCTGGCTTAAGCATTTGAGAGGCCAAAAGGGGATGCTGAAAGGAGGTGGGTCAGCAAAGAAACATAGTATGAAAAGGGTGTGGGGATTGTCAGGTTATTAAAAGGAGATGAAAAGTTTAACATATTTAATTATGGAAATTCTATGGAATTTGTCATCCAAACCGGTGGCCACCTTTATTTTGCCAAGCAGAACCAAATGCTGTAATTCATGGTACCTCTGGGACCAGACAGCTCAAGACACAGCAGCAACTTTTGAGCACATAACAGAGTATCTGAACTGGCCACCTATATGGTCAAACCTGTCTGCCCATACCCACCTAGGTCTACCAAAGGAAGCAATTCATTGCAACACCAGAACTGTCTTTGCGCAATGCTTTTGGGTGAGAACATGGATTAAACTTTTTTACATCAATACACCACTCCTGGGCAGCTCAGAGGCACTGTGGGAGGGAGACAAACCACCAAACTGGATGATGAGAAGCTACAGCTACAGTGGTTTTAGCATCTCATTCTCAGCTCATGGTCTTCCTTGGGGAAAATCACAGTGTAAAGGCAGTATGCTCTGCGTTATGTTGCTGTGCATCAGATTTTTGGGTGCCTTCAGCTGCCTGCCAGCTTAAATCACCAACATGAACATACAGGCACACATGGGAAACGCAACGTGTGAGTTGTCCTGAGAGCTCCACAGCAGCTCGGCTGACATCTTCAATGCAGTAAGTAAAGCCAGGGAAAACATGATAATATCCCGGCATCTCAGTTCCCTTCACCTGTTGTAAAGCTACACCCCATGAGTTTAGGAGGGTCTTTGCCCAGAAGGCACAGTCTGTGGAGGACCAGTGGAGCACAGTCTGTGCTTACTGCCACCTCCATGCCTACATTTCTTCAAAGACAAAACTCCTGTCGACTCCAATGGTGCAGTATCAGAGGGAAGGTACTCCTCAATATCATCTGGGGATCTGGCCACCCTTGTTAGCTGTAATAGCAGAGATGATGCACAGACTCCTGAAACAAAAACATTTTCTCTCCCAGGAAATGGGACTGTAAAAACAAAGCATTAATGGTTCATCTGGTAAAAGTTTCACGGCATGTTTGGGCACACAACAGTCAGAAACTGCCTTAACTTTCTCTCTGCTTTTAGTGCACAATACAACATAAAACCTTCAAATACAACAAAACCCCATGAACTGAGAAATACCTTATAGCCATATACTTATACACAGATGCATTGTAATTTACACAGACTTTGTTATGGTTCACTTTTTGTACAACCCATCCTTAAAATCACACCTTAAAGTCACGTGAGGATTTGTAACTATGAGTAAATGACATGAATATCCGTAAGCTGCATCGCAAACAAAATGAGAAACACCAACCAAAACATAATACCTAGAGTTATAAACTGCAGGAATATTGAGACCTTATCTGGTAACAGCTTCATAGTATGCTGTCCTGGAAATAAACACAAATGATTGTGAGTATTTGCTTTTCCCAGTCTAAAATAAACCATTGCATTTTTGGGGTGAAAAAACAACTGCTCAAACAAACCCTGCAAGGAACCATCAGAAGTTGAACATACACACAAACATGTGAATATTTCTCTTCCTCCCCTGCCCCCATGATATATGGTGCAGTTTTACCATCTTTACACCACTATGGAAAGCAAAGTCATCAAAAGCAATAAATACATGCTTATTTAAAACAGAATTACATTCAGCCCAGAACCTGTTGGCATACCTATAGCTGTGTTCTTCATTTGAATATAATTTAGCATTCTTCCATCTATTTACATGTTTACATCAAAATGCAGCTATTACAATCATTATAAAGCATCCCAGGGGAACTGAGGATGTCTTACCCCTGTATTCTAGTCAGTTGGGCAGTAAAGACAGAAATGTATCAAGCAACAGTCCATAGGCACAGGATAAACCAGCATTAAGAGGCAGAAACCAAATTCAGAGACCTAATTGGGGGGAAAATAAAGCATAAAATCTTGATTAATAAAAATTGCATAACTGTTGTACAAACATATTGGGAAAGATCTCCCAGTGTTTCCCATGGGGCGGAGGGGAGTTGAGTTTTTTGTTGTCAAATTCAGAGACAGAAGAAAGCTCTGCTCCAGAAGGGCCGAGCAGTTCTGTGCTCCTATCAGATGCAGGTAGGAAAGGGTCTTGTCCCTGGACTAAAGTAGATTATTAGGGTTTTCAGTATCCAGTGTGAATGCCCCAAATACTCAGCTACTACTCACTGCTACTGCCTTCACTCCAAATAAATAAATAAACACAATGAACAAAAAAAGGTTGAATTTTCCTCTCAGTATAAATCAGGAAAAAAAGAAGAAATCTCAAAAATTACCATGGGAAGTAAAATATCCAGGGAGCTATATCTGGGAAGAGTGAACTCCCAAAGAGGTATTTCTTTCTCCAAACCACGCTACTTCTGTATGGTATTACTTCTATATCTTTCTATCCAAGAAACATGGAAGCAGTAGGGCTGGGAGATGCAGCCAAGCACAGCCACCTGCAGATACTAGGAAAACCACAAAATATTTGCTGGAGTAGCAGATGCCAATGTTTAGCTTGCTACAGAGATTGAGGAGAAACAGGGGAGGGAAGGCTCAAGTAGGAGAAAAACATGAGGAAAGCTTCTGTGCTTAACTTCCTGAGGGATGGAGAGATTAAATTAAAAGATAGCTAAATAAAAATGTAAATCTGGGTTCATATGTCTTTTCTGGGAAGTATAAAATGTGCAGAATAAGCAGGAATGTATAGATTGTTGGTTTCCCTTGATTCAGGTCCACATTAATATTTCTGGTCTCAGAAATCTTCTCTCTCATTGAAAATGAGGTGCTCCTGACAGAAAGAGTTTCACATTTTATAAGTGTTTAGCCTAAGGGTCTGAGCTGAAGTGAATATGAGTCAATAATACGAAGTGAAACAAAGTAAATAACGAAATCAATGGAAAAACTCCCACAAAGTCTAGCTCCTGGCGGACTACCGATCAGGCCGTGAGGCAGCAGGAATACATCCAGTGAAAGAGAAATCCTGAGAGGAAAATATATTTAGGAAAAAAACATTTCTACGTTTCTTAGTGCAATTAAGGAATGGAAGGAATTCAACCCTTTGGCACTACAATGCCCCTCATGATGCAATGACCTACCTTACCAAGGGCCCAGGCACTGCCAAGGCTAGTAGTGATGTGCAACATTTGTGCCAGACAGCAAATTGCTACTGGGGAGAGAAGCTATATTCCTTGATTGTTGTGCATATTGGCAATAAACCCATATTTTCCGTCAATGAAGACTTTTAAATTTAGTTTTCAAGGTAAAAGGAAAAGAAAACGTTCAGCGGGAGGAATGAACAGATTGTACTGTAAATAGGAAGAGGTCAGACCTTTTCTTCTACTTGCTGATTTCTTCCCAGAGGTTTCATTAGAACAATGCCTAAAAAAGCTGAACAACTTGTAAAGGCTGATTAAAAAGCAATAGGGAGTCATTTGAGAAATGTTGGGTTATATGTGACCACAGAAAAGGAAATGAAATGTACTAGGAGTGTAAAAATATTTCTGCCTGTCATTTAAAAAAGTACATCTGATTACCTCCTTTTTCATCATTTGCCTTTTCCTGTTTTCCCGTTTAGTAGAATTGAAGGGGCTTAGTGGATTGCTTCATCTCCATCATTTTCTGTTTGGCCACAGCTTTTAGAGGATCCAAAATTGCCATGTATTTTTCTGGACAAGAACTGTGAGCCAGGGGCTACTTACCATCCAGGTTTCTTAGACAAAGAAGCAAAGCACTGACCAATTAAATGACTTGCACAAGGCAATACGGGAAATCTGGAGCTGAGCTGAAAAAGAAACCCTTGCCTCCCCAGCCAAGATTCAACACCTAGAGCACACTTTTGTCACTACCTCAGCGTTATCACAAAAACAGAGCAGGAATTAAATTCTGACAGATGATCAATTACATAAGCAAGGCAATCTGTCCTGGGGATGGCATGTTTTAATCACCAATTTCCCTCAGTCTTCAGCCAAAGCCCTGATAGTTATGGCATTGTGAATCAAGAGCTCAGATCTGGCAGAATAATGCAGAAAAAGATACAAGTTCTTTAGTGTTATGACTTACCTGTACTTCATTGAGGGTGAGAAAAGACAACAAGTGTCCTCTGCATAACCAAAAGGCTAAGGCTCATCGGAAATTCAGGGGATGATTTCTGATTTCTAACTGCTTGTTGCTTACCAGTTCCTGGTATCCTGTTAAGGACAGCAGAAACACTGCTGGCTGGTCACTCTTTTGAAATGATAATGAAAAAGTTAATTCTCTTGGAACTAATTGGATGCTACACACTGTTCTACAATTATTCTATTGAACAAAGGTCCATCTAAAGCAAAATTAGTCTAACACCTCTAAATGATGCGGTCACATTTATTTTCAGTTGTCACAAATAAGAGATCTAGTCACCCTCTTAGCATCAGTTTTTGCTGTATGGTTTTGTGGAAATAGTTCTCTTCAAAACTCATAAGATCTCTGTGTTCATTTAATTTCACCTGTTCTGAAGAAAGATATTAATACTTTGGCAAAGATACAGAGTTCATTGTTTGTAATGAGGACTGCCCAATAGTTGGATGAGTTCAAAGGATCCCAGTCTTTTTTAATTCAAGACTGAATAGCATTATATCTTCTTTTGAATGCTGGGCTATAAAACCATCTGCCCATACAGTTGTTCTAGATTTCTCATTATTTTAGACTGCATACTATGGGTTTGTTATTTTAAATTACAGTGCTGTAACTCATACCCGCTGGTATGTGAGATGGAAACTGAAAAATCTTAATGCCGACTAAAGGCTGATGCACTCAAGGGAGAGCAAGAAGCATAAACAAGTTGGCATTAATGCCCTTGTCAGTGATTTTTTTATGGTGGGTGGGCTGAAACTTGTGCTTTCTTATGATAGATATATTAAATTATCATGTCTGGGAGCCTTGACTTAACACCTCCCAGCTGTAAGGCTCTGCTGGCCCATCTTGTGGGTCTAACACAGTGTGCAGAGTACTTGTGCTGTGCTGCAACACACCCAAAGATGAAGGAGCTGCTACCAGGCACTCTCCTGGTGATGGACACCAGTGTAGCGGCTTGGTGAATCGAGCCCCAAGAATTTTCCAAGCTGACCAGAATAATGCAACAACTGATATATATACAAAACAGCTGACATTCTGTAATGTTCCTGTTAATATCTCCTTAAGAAAGTCCCACCACATTCATGAACTAGTATGAAATGGCCTAGGAAGGAAAGGAAACACATATTAAAAGACCAGCAAACTCCTTGTTGGTAATCCCAGAGGTCCAGACCTAGTATAGTGATTTCCTCTCAGATTTCCAGCACAGGTGAAGGGCCATTGCCTTTTTCTTTCTCACTTGCATCCTAACAAGATCCACAAAGGTGTCTGCCTACAACCTTGCCACATGTTGCTACGAATTTTTCACAAATCTAGTGAACTTAGATATCCTGCAGCAGAAACCTGATAGCCTGCTCCGACTTTCTATTTCCCCTTCCTACAAATAATATTGAATGTCCACATAGGGTATCTACCTAAAAATGTAATAGCTATTACATTTTTAAAGGTGCAGCCTAAATTGTTCTGTATGTATTTCCTTGAGTGGGCAAGCCTCTAATTCAAGGAAGTTTGTACAGCCTCCCTAAATAATTGCCTCCCTAAATAACTTAAACATTACACTTCTGACAAATGGGTTATAAGCCACAAGTGCTAGCATAAACTTTTTCTTGAGAAGAATAAACTGTGACAGAGATATGGGAACTGGTTTAATTAAATCATAGAATACCAGCTTTACTTGAACAATGTTAATGCTGCCTGTAAAAAGTTTTCAGTGTTTAAAAGCTGGAGAGATTGGTGAGTGTTTAAAAGCTGGAGAGACTGGTGAGGAGTTCAGTAAACTACTTGTTGCTTCTGTTACTGGGCTCTCAAGGGAGAAACCTGGAAAAAAAGATCACACATCTATGCAACACACCACTACACTCAATCAACAGTATGCTCTGCTTTAAAAGTGGTATGGAAGAACTCAGCTGGAAATTGAGTGTCGGTGTTCCCTCGCACTGACCACAACAACATATTTGTCTTAGTGCTCTGACAGTTGAACAAGCAGGCATGCATGAATGATGCTTAGGGATGGCACTTGTGTATGTAATGCTTCCCAAAACCTGTTCAAGGACACATCATCCTTGGAACATGCAATTCTTAATTCTGTCAAGTTTGGGGCCTCCATGGGTTATCTGCCAAGCAATTGTCAGTTCTTTAACCTAAAAGTGTCTGGGGACAACTTCAAAAATCAATGGGAACAAAGAAATATTTTGGTTTTCTCCTCTTTGCACACTCACCTCCCTTCAGCTGCAGGTTTTCCCCAGCTTTCATACATCTACATCCTCATCAGTACATCATACATCTATGTCCTCATTGGTAGATCATATATCTATCGTCCTCAAATGGTGATCCAGACGTAACTTGGAGCAGTGTAGGGCAGCTCTGTGCTAGCTTACACTGAGCACTGCACAGCCAAGGTGACCGTGGTGGAAGGCCTGTTACAACAAGCAAATGCTCGCGAGCACTCCTGGCCCTTGCCCTGGTTGCCTCCAAACTCCCGCCTCCATGTCATCACACTTCCACTGCTGCTTTCAACTCTGGCTGCAAATAATCTGCCTGCACACATCCCTGCTCTGCCTCCTCCACCCCACTTTGCTTGGTGGGTTCCCAGCTTCATCCCAAGGTTGTGCTCAGCACCACGCCGCAGCTCCCAGCAGCCCGTCCTGCGGCCACCTTGCACGGGGCTCAGACACGGTTCTCACTACAGCTTTGGGAAGAGGTATGCAAAAAGCACTGACTACATCCTCAGAGTACAGCAGCACACCTCGCTAACTACTGCCTCATCACAGGACCAGACAGGCCAGAAAACACCAAGCACACATGCACACTGATGGCATGGGAGGCCAACAGCAAAACATGGGGACCCAAAGCTGCCCTGACATCTGTAAACTGACCCGGCTTCTGAGCAATGCCCTGGGCACACACACACAAAATCATCAGCGGAATCGGGACCACACGTACAGACCCCAGGGGTGAGCTGACATGCTTCATAGAATCATAGAATGGTTTAGGTTGGAAAGGACCTTGAAGATCATCGAGTTCCAACACCCTCCCTGCCATGGGCAGGGGCACCTCCCACTAGACAAGGTTGCCCAAGGCCACGTCCAGCCTGGCCTTGAACACCTCCAGGGATGGGGCCTCAACAACCTCATCTCCTTTTCAGTCCAGAAAGGGACAACACTCATCTCAGAGGGAACTGTAGCCCTGAATTACCACCTCTTCTCCTTGGACTGACTCGGAGTACTGCAGGGTGAAGATGATCTGCACAGGGGAACAAAGGGAGAGTTAAGTGTTTCAGCAGGGCAAGGTATTATTATGAAAGATTTGGGTGAGGTTTTACCCTCTAATTTCAGTTGTGACTTCCCCAGTGGTCAAATGGTACATTGTCAGCTCACTTCTGCTTCCCTCGCCTCACCCCTGCTTTGAAAATGCAGACAGAGGTAAAAATGCCATGCTACAACCGTAGTCTTACAGTGTTCAAACAAAGCGTCATTTTCCTTATGGTAGAGATGCAAAAATAACAAGTTAGAAAAAATAATATGCCATAAAATGTTATTGAATGCACCTCCACCCAAATACCATTTCATCTAAGTCTCCCTCTCCCAAAAAGAAACTGGGATTAGTTTGATCCATTACTGGAAAGTGATAAAATAGCATGCATTTTGCTCAGTAAAATTTATAGGTGATCTCTGCAATTTCTTGTTAACACTAGTCTGCCTGTAATATCCTTGCAATTTGGTATTTTTACCCTGTCACTAACCTAGCTATCTGCTACAGGTGCAGAAAAATTCCCTTTACACAGACAGAAAAGAGCTTCTTTGTCACAGCCCTGGTCCTGCTTCGCTGCTGGGGTGAGAGAAGAATCATAGAATCATAGAATGGTTTAGGTTGGAAAGGACCTTGAAGATCATTGAGTTCCAACCCCTCTGCTATAGGCAGGGACACCTCCCACTAGGCCAGGTTGCCCAAGGCCATGTCCAGCTTGGAAGAAGAAGAATGCTATCCTGGCAATGGAAATGAGGTGGTCCATAGCCAAATTCTGCACCAGCCTTTCGATGAGGAGGAGGCTGCAGGAGCAAAAGTGCCTCCAGTCACCTGGGCGAAGGGAACCTGCTCCTGTTGCACCTTCCCGTTTCTTCCTGCTGCCTGCAAGCACACAGACCAACCCACAGCACTGCCTGCAGGCACAGAGATGCTGTAGGGCAAACCACGGCATGCTCCGTGCTGTCTATCCCACAATCATACACAGGATAAGGTGACAATACGATGGGGTAGCTACACTGTAGTGCACTGACAAATGCGTTCACTGACACACTGTTGCTGACCTGTGGGCAGACAGGAATAAAGATGTGGCCTTCTGCCTTGTTTTCTGATCTGTGGCTATAAGAAAAAAAATCATTCTAACTTCATTTAGGAAAAGGGGATTCTGTTCTTCCCAATGGTGCTGCTGGAAAAAAAGCATTTATTGGAAAGTAGAGTCATGTCATATAGTTAAAAGCATTTTTAAAGCAAAACTGCACAGTGTCCCTTCAACCCGCAAAAATAAAACATAGTTACTCATTAGTCTCAATTATTAATACCTTCGTATATCAAAACCTTGAGACCAGGTCCCTCTGGATGGCATCCCTTCCCTCCAGCGTGTCGACCACTCCACACGGCTTGGTGTTGTCGGCAAACTTGCTGAGGGTGCAACTTGAGTGGAGTTGTGCTACTACTGGGGGGGGTTGTACAGTGGCAATGAAGTAAACAAAATCCATGAAACATAGGCAAAAAATTCTGTAGTTGGGACTGTAATTGTGGTCTCAGATAAAATACATTCACTAATAAAAAGATGAACTCTCATGAGACATTCAGAGAAATGCTTTTGCTTATTCCTTTTCTAGAAATATATCAACACAGACCTCTATTTCACCTGTGTGAAAGGCAAAAAACAATTCCACTCTACAGCTCCTAGACCAGCAAGTGCCTTCTCATTTCACTTCTGGTGACACCTTGTTTCCCTTGTGTTCTGCTTCTTTGAAGTATCTCTTTTTTAGCCATCTGGCCAAACATCTTTTTTTCTGGTTAAGGAACCCATGTGAAAAAAATGAATGCCCACTGATTTCAAACTGTGTAAATGAGGCATCCATCACTTTATTTTCTGGCTATTCTATATATGCTGACACAAAGTCAGCTCTTGTAGAATATAAGTTATTCATGAAGACAGTCTCATTTGCCCTAAACAATGCTCTGCTTTTAATTACATTGTCACAGAACAGCTGAACAGCTCTCAGGAGTCCACTCTGAAATTAGAAAAAAAAATTATTTGGCTAAGACAGGATTTCTGGTTATGGCAAGGTTGCATTTAAACTATATATCTCTATATAGAGATACATATGTAGTTAAAGATACAGATAGTGGTAGTGGTGCCACTTCTTGGCTGGTGTTGCATCAAACACATGCAGTTGCCTCTGTGTACTCCTTCTCGGAAAGCAGAAACACAAGAACATGATACAGTTGAACAAAAGGTCCCCCAAACTTAGACCTTGCTCCTTGCCGTGCACTCCAACCCCGAATCCTGTTTGCTTGGGCCATATAAGCCCTTCTGCCATAAAAGGTGTCCAAATCTTCTGCTTCTGTTTGCATCAGTTTATTTTCTCCCAGATCTTTATTTGGATATATCAGTAAAGTATCTTAATGATACGTCCTGGCTCTGCCTGTACAGCATGGCAGAGGTCTTTGCTCTGTGCTCCATAGTCCTGTTTCTCTAATGATGCCAATGCGTCAGACTTGTGATTTCCTTGGAAACTAAACCACAGGAAAAGGGGAAGTGTGTCCATGAGTATTGTGTCCCTGCAGCTCACACCTGAGTCAGCCCACAAGAGCTCCTGGGTGGTACATGGGCTTGCTCTTTGCACAGGTTTCACAGTTATTTGGAATAGCAAGGTAAAATAAACAATAATTTATTAGGTAAAGGTATTTTCAACCTCTGTGAGACCACGATATTGTTCAGGCCATATTAAGCCTGACAGTGAAAAATCTATTCCCTGTAATTGCAGATATGTAAACTGTAAAAGATCTACTTTTCTTAGCTGAAAGCTGTGACCTAAGTCTTACTAGAATACTTTGGCAACAAGAAGCTTCCTTAGAATTCATTCAGAATTGTAATGTAATGAATGGTAAATAAAAACAAACAGAAGAGTGAGCTGTTGGGGTCTTAAAGTAAAATACTCATCAAAAGCCTTTCTAAAAACATCTATTTTCTTCCCACAAACCTATAATGCAAGAGAAAAACTAAGATGACCGATCAGCTGCAAATTTAAAAACTGACACTGAAACTGCCCTTAGGTATTGTTCCCGGTGCATCACCTCAGCTGTAGAATCAGCTCTGCAAAGCTGTCTTCTGGTTAGAACCTGCCAGGATGAAATTACGTTATTTTTCCTTAATATACTACCTAGAAACTTCACACAAGACCCAACATTTATTCCTAAAGAATTTCTGAGTTTTAGAAGTCCTATTTTTAAACTGTGTTTTTAAATACATTGCTTCACAAAACTTGCAATATTAAAAAAATAAATATTACACTATAAAATAAAGATTTTGTTAAAGAGTGCAATTATGCTGAACTTTGTCAATGAAATGTTTACATAGGATTACAATTCAGTCCTCAGAGATTTAGCTGTCTGGTTCTTTCAGTCACTGTTGATATACATAAGAAGAAATTGCATAGTTTTAGTAATCTGCTTTTAACTGCCAAATATTGTTTTCTAATTACTTAGGCCACTGACATTCAGATGCCTGAGCTTACTTATGATACTATAGTTGGGGTTATTTACTTTTAAATCCAATTTTCAGCCCAAAACTCTTAAGTTGTTCACTGGTTTCCAATGAAATAGTCAGGTATTCTCACAAATAGCAGTTTCTGCAGTTTGAGTATCTCATGTGCTAGAAAAAATAATTTCTTCAACTGAAAATTATCCTTGGCATTTCATATAAAGCTGTTATAATTACAAACAAGCAAAGACGTATTTTACTAATATCTATTCTACCTTTTCCCACCCAATGCAAAACCAGCATATAGCACTTCCCCAAGGGAAATCTTGGGAGGCAGATCTTAGCCTGATTAATTCTTACTTCAGCACAGCCTTTAGGAACATACTTAACTCTGTGTTTAAAAAGAATAACGTGACTGAAGGATTGCAGGAATCAGGGCCAAGACGACTAGTGCTTATCATGGCAAAGTGATGAATAAGCACACT
This sequence comes from Anarhynchus alexandrinus, assembly GCA_008711295.1. Lineage (NCBI taxonomy): Eukaryota > Metazoa > Chordata > Aves > Charadriiformes > Charadriidae > Anarhynchus > Anarhynchus alexandrinus. Next base: position 2,231,770 of record VUYV01000144.1, read on the forward strand.
AAATTTGGTCTGCAATAAATGGTAGCTTTCAAATCACAAGACATGTGAAAATCACCTTTGTGAAATGAAAGAAGAAAATATCTAAGTCCGTGTACTAAATAATAAATCCATCAGGGATTCAAATGACTCCGTTAATTAGTAACAGAGTCTGAAATTTTAATCTCTAGGTCACCCATTCAAATCCAGCTAAATTCAGTAATGAAAGGTTATTGCTGTTTAATGACAGCTTCCTGAGCATGCAAAAAGTGTGGGTTTAAAGGTAGCCTGAAAGGAAGCCCAAGGACCGAGGGAGTCCTTTGACTGTGAATCCACTGATTTGAAAGAAAAGACACTTGCATTAACGCCACCCACAACACATCACTGTTTTTCCCCACACTAATGGGAGAACTACAACAATATTATATCTGAGCAAGCTGGGAAGTTCTTCTCTTTGATTGCGTTCCTCACAGTGATTCATAAGGAAGGAGCTTCCCCGTGTACAATGCTTCTGTTTGCCTGAGTCACTGCACAGGAGAGGCTTTACATGGAGACGGCTTTTATAAGAGAGAAATTATTTTGTGAGGGTAATATAACAAGCAGTGGCTCGAGGGGAAAGGAAAACATCCAAGGTATCAGGGGGCTGACTCTACTCTTTCTTAAATCGGTTTTAAAAAAGCTTAACTGCACAGGCTTTCAGCATCTAGTGTGAACATTTCAGAGCTCGTGGGCACTGCCAGACCAGGCTTTGGATACCCTATTACCCCTTCACAGGGTAAAAAAAATCCTTGCGAAGGTGAAAGGCAAAAGATGGTCAGGACTGTAGGATTCCTCCCAAATAAGGAATAGATGTATATCCTTGGGGGAAGAAAAAGATCACCTATCAGCATTACAGTCAAAACCAGTGATAATGAACTGCAGCTCAGCGCATCTCACCACAGCTTTTGAACCAGCTCTGTGGCAGGAACCTGTCAGAGTGCAATTCAGCTGCTCTTCATTAATGCAGTGACTGGAAACTGCATACGAGTCCTAATGTTTTACTCAGTGCTTGTGAGAGGACTGTAAGAGAGAAAAGCCTGTTTTCACTAATGGTTCATGCTTTATGAACAAGGACACAGAGCTACCAGCACATACTGCTGTCAGGCAAGAGTGGTCTTTCTCTTGATATTATATACCAGCTCGTTCACTTGCCTGCTTCCCCATCTGATGCAGAAAACAAAATCTCCAGAGCTTTCCTACACCTCCGGAAGAAACCACTGGTGCTTGTCTGCTGCTCCTGGGCGATGATCACAGGCCTTACTCTGTAAGCTCCAGGAGTTTTCTCTGTTGCTGACGGAGAGAGATCAGCTCTTCCAGAAGAGATTCAGAACAAAACCCCAAAGCAGCTGTACTTTGTCACATCTGAAAGGGCTTATCTTTCTCCACTGACCACAAAGGAATCCATGGAAATGGCCCTTACCAAACTAAGGATAGCCTTTCTCCAGAGTGTATGCTTTCCCATTACTTTAATTGCCTTTGTCTACAAGCAGCTAGAAAAGGAAAAAGAAAGCTTGACTACCTACAATNCCTAAATTAAAGGCAAGAACAACAACAAACAACAACAGAAGAAAAGAAGCACCAGCTGATTTTAATGTCCACATTAAAAACTACTAATATTGCCTTTGGAAAGAGATTTTTCTAAGATGCCAAGACCATTTACAGAATCAAGGGGTCTATACCAATAGTTTACATTTCATCTAAAAATAGCTAGAAGCTATTTTAGATCATGGAGTACAGTAGAATACTTTCTGATACCTATATTTGACTGCATCCTACATTGACTGAAGTTTCTCAGTAGCCTTTTAGCGTATTTTAGTCTAACAAGGACAATAATTAGAGTGAGGTAAAAGAAAGGAGGGAACAGTGTTCTCGACTACCCATACCTGGGCACAAGGAAGAAGATGGAGATTTAGTGGGATCACAGATACGGACTTGGTTATGAACCACTCAAAAAAGGGTCAAGCATAAATTTTGCTCTTTGTGATGTGTTTCTTCACTTATCAACATTATTTCAGTCCTGTATTGCACCACATCCTGAAAATTCATCTTTGCCAAGGCCTAAACAGAGCCAGACCCCTCTGACTCAGTACTTGAGATTGAGTGAAACTGAGACACATTTTTTCAGTCCACAGAGCACTACAGCCTGACCTCATGATCCCTTTTGATGACTACAATCAACCTGAGTATAATTGATTGCAGGATCAGATTTATGTTTGTAAACATCTGAGTTCTGCACTTAAAAAAAAAACCAACAACAAGCGTATTTGCTTGTCCATTCATTGCAGTTTTATGCCTTTGAATAACATCCACAGCAGAGGTTTTAGTGACAAGTTATAACTAATAAATTTTTACATAGTATAAGATAACTTACTTAAATTCTTTATTCATTTTTTTTCATTAAAAGCAAACAACAACAAATGAAAATCAATTTTTGCAGCTTATTGCTTTATTCTTGGACGTGTGGGAGGAGAAAGGAAAAAAAGGAAGTAAAAAAGACACTTTACGAGATGCCAGTACCCTTCTTGGAGACAAGGCAATCTGGTATACTTACGGTTAGGCAAGGCTTGCTTATTTCATCCTAAAAAGCTGTTTCAAGAAAAAGCCTAAACTGAACCAAAAATCATTCAAATCTCTTTAGCAATACCTTGCTACGCAAATAACTCAGTCAGGGAACTGTGTTCTTTCCTACTACTTTTGTTTTGTTCCTGTGGGAAATGTTTAGGCAGGACATATTGTCTCTGTCATGTTTGCACAGATAGTATGAGAGAGAAATTTTATTACTGGCCAGTTGCCACCTCATGAGTCTTTCACTAGTTTCCATCTAATCTACAGTAAAGGAAAAAACACTAGCAAAGGAGTGGTAAACATTGGAAATATCATATGACTGGGTAAGTAATAGCCCTTGCAAGTGAAATTTATCTTTGTAATTTTTTAAAGATTATTCATATATTATTTTATTACTATTATAAAAATATATGGCTGGTATTTTATTAATTTTAAAGCTGGTTACTTACTATATTCCCAAATGCTTAGAGTCTCTTTGGTACCCTGTCTAGTTCTCCGTCTCAGTGACGGGCAGCTCAGATTAAATCTCCACAGCTAAAAATTGAAGGAAAGCAAAGGATAAGGAGCACTAGACAGGCCTGACACAGGACACAACGTTTCTGGTTCTATTTATGGATCCACTTTCCATATCCACCCATCCTGTTTTGGGAAGGACAGTAGAGTAACTCATTTCAGGTTAATGCATTAAACTAAAGCAACCCATTCAGATTTCCATATTATGTCTGCTTTACTTATGTATTTAGGCATTCGTATTCCATTCACTGCATTAACCATTCACAAGCCACTTCACAGACGAGCATGGTAGCAACCCTACTGCCCTGGTGGCTTAACCTCCGAGCCATACTTATAAACAGATTCAACTGCAGGGAACAACACCGTTCCTGTGCAGAATTTGTTGGTCACGGCTTCAGGGCACACAACTGACACTCCACTACACAGATTGTTTCCACATCACAGTAAGTAATCCAATAGGATGGAATTAGGCAGTATGTAACAGCAGTAACAGTAACAAAACTGACTCTAAGAAAGAACTCATAATTTTGAAAGGCTTACACTGTGTCTATATTTTCCCTGGTCACTGTGCACCATCCTGGTTAACATCTGGATGATCGCAGGTCAGTAAGGCTAAGAAATGCTGGTGAGTAAAGGAGGTGAGGGATAGCTGTTTTAAAATCTCCTTCTTGCCTCTGGCTAGTGCAAGAGACAAGTATAAAGACATCTTGTCCTGGACGATAACTATGGGTTGTGACTCTAGCTGGCAACAAATAACGTCTTGTGACAATATCTGCTTTCCTGACACAGTGCCTCAGAGACAGACTTTTGTTCCCAAGTGCCTGCTTTCCATGCCCTGCTTTTCCTTCCACACACATCCAGCCCTAAGAACTGCTCTCTACCATCATCCTTCCAGCCATCTCTGTATCATATGGCCCATACCCCATGGACAACTCATCCCTGTTTCTGTTGTTTCTGGTTCAGGCCTCTGGTTTTCCCTCATGGAAGAGAACTGCTGGACCAACGACCCTTGCAGGACATGCCAATGGGGGAGCCTCCAGGCTCAGGGGGATGTCTTCTTCTGTGAAGGCTACAAAAGGATGGGAGAGTGCCAGTTGGCTGGTCCTTGAGGACAACTGGACACAGAGGCACACTGTAGGCAAGTCTGTAGCCTGAAAGTCTGGCACCAGCCCATGTTCCTAATCTCCCACTTCTACTATCTGATGGGCAACGGCTTAAACGAAACTATCAGCTTTCTACAAGGCCACAGGATGGCTACGCATGGCACAAACATATCAGTGATGGAGTGAACGGCCAGAGGTGCAAAAAGCCCTTGGTGGTAAAGGTGTGGTCCCTGAGGTGCCTTGTGGAAGCCTCTCTACAGCCCCAGCAGGACTGTTCATAGGACAGTACTGGTGAGAGGCCAAGTCAGCACGAGCCTTCCACAGTGCAACAACCCTTTTGAGAGACCAAACTAAACAGAACAGCGTTGGTCAGAAAGTCATTTCTCAAGTTTCTTTCCACTATATTCAGAGCTCTTTGCATTTTTTTCAAACATTCTGATACAACTTTGGCAAATACAGTGTTGTATAAACGGTTTTCCACTAACATTCTGAGGCAAACACCTGACTATTAATTTTTCTGGCCACCTGAGTTCTGCACTATCAAATTGTCACTATGAACTGAAACAGAGGAGTAAACATGAGGCAACACAAGACAGAAAATCTTTCTTTGAAGAGAGATGGTGAAGTTGTAGTAAAAGACAGCATGACACCAAACCACTTCTGATAAAGATCTTTAAAGACAACCCCATCTGTTTTTAAAAAAGCAGTACATTCCAGTTCTGGCAGAAGGCACGGGATAGGTCATGCCAGCCCAAACCGTTAGAGAAACATGACTTCTCCCTGCCTGATAGGTAGGATGGATTTATTCTTTCTTCCACTCCAACTAGAGAGAGGAATAAATTACTTGCAGCTGCTTAAATGCTATGTGGTGAACTTTGTTGTCTATCAGGAAACACTCCTTACTGAAAAAAAAAAATAAAATCCTAATTTTAAAGATCTGTTCCAGAGCAGTTTGCAAATCAATGTCTTTCTAATATAGATCAAACAATAAGCTGTACGCCCATGAAAAGAAACTGTCTCTGCATTAGCCTTTGAGGGGAAAAGATGGAACAACAAGGTAAACCTATATTTAATGGGTGATTCTAGAAGCATGACAACCTTACCCAGACGCCTCATTCTGCTCTGTTTGGAGTTTGTCCTCTCTGTTCATGTACATACGTTAACAATTAACTTATTTTGCCGTCTCTCATCTGTTGATTCAAATCCATAAGAGGAAAGACATGCCAAATTGTTTTCATTTGAGCAAAATAGCTGATGCCAATGATGAGCCAAAAATAAGGAACAGACCATGAATATTTTTCAAATGTAGCCAGTTACTGCTTAACTTGAGAAAACACCAGATATTACCTCTTACAGTAGATCTGTTATCTGAATATATTGTTGTTCACTCACTGTTACAGAAACTAACTCTTCGCTTTCCATGTTTGCAACCGCCCTGTAGGTTTATTCAAGACAAAGGCAGGTTCCCATCCTGTGGGTGGGGACATTAAAGGAACAGACAGTATAAAAAGAGAACTAAAGAAACATACAGAGATGCATGAAAATATGAAAAGCTTAGAGGACCTTCTCCCACTTGTACCCCACCTTGTATTTAATTTACATATAAATATTTATCCTTTTCTCAAGACAATACTCTACAAGCACGAAGACACCAGTCCAAAAGTGAAAAATACATTCTTTAGTCTTCAACATCTTCTTCAAGTCAGGAGGGTTTCCCTAAGAAACATTTGCTTCTGACTCAGTAACTATCTTCCCTTTTCAGCCTTGGATAAATCTACCTGTCAGAAAGCTGCTTGCTGCTAATTCACTCTTGTCATTCTTGAGCTTGGGATCCCATAGTGCCTGGTGCTTTTGGGGGACATAAAGCGCTCAGCGATGCCTTGAATTCTGGAAAGCATTGCACACTGCAAGCTCAGGGTTGCAGCAATGGACCAGAGCATCAGATGACACTGAAGCAATACAGCTGTCAATAAAGCAGAAGGCTCAGGGACAATTGGACATATGTGGAGGAGAAAGGAGACCTGTGTTTCAGGAAGACAGCCAAAAAAGGGAAATGAACCAGAACTGGCCTCAGATAGATTGTGAGTAGTGTACTACAAGTCCTTGGATTAGTAATTGAGCACTGAAAACTAGGAAGAATTTCAGTTCTAATGAAAACAAAGCAAAACTTTGCACCCCAAAACAACATTTTATCTAAGGATATCAAAGCAAACTCTATACATTAGGTCTCACTGTGAAATAGGTTAGCCCTTGTTTTACAGCTGAGGAAACTAAGGCTCACCATCATACAGACAAAAAAAAAATGGCAAAGCCATTTTTCTTATCTAGGTTTTCAATAAGATCCTGGTTTAGCCAAATGGGAAGAACAAAGGTCAGACTAGCTCCGATTTTTTCTGCATCATTTAGCCCAAGCAGTAAATCAAACAAGGGAGTTTCAGTAGGATAAAAGATCGGATTTGAACTGAGGCTGAAACTCCTGGATTTCATTTAGAGAAGACAAATAATTCACAACTGTGTAAGATCTGAGCAGACACGTGTGTGTTGTGCGCACACATGCCAGCTGGAATTATGCAGCTGAGAGCCACTACTCTGGGAGTGATTTTACCAAAAAGAAATTCACACCGCCCACCTGTCAGGTGGCAGCTGGACACATCTGACGCATTATCACTACATGTCAAGGTGAGTCAGGACACACGTGGTACAGACAGGAAAATAAAAAAATAAAAAAAGATTAACTCTTCATCACTAAAAGGATTCTGTGGCTTGAGGTAAGAGAATCCATCAAGGACTGATGGAACCGGCCACAACAATTTTGAACAAAAGTCAGTGAAGAGGAAATGTGTAGTGGTCTTAATTAGAATCACTGGAAAAAGGTGCACCACTTTTTTCCAGACGATAGAGACAGTAAACAGTGGAACATTTTCAATAGGAAAGATTAGCTAAGAAAATAACTAAATGCATAACCTCTGTAGCTTATAACTCCAAAGCCATGTAAGACCTACAGAAAAAGAAAGCAGCTTTAAAATAGACTCAAAAATAAAGTTGGAGTAATGTCTTAGTCAACCAAGGCACAGTCAGTAAATTATTCTATTAAAATGTGCTGTTGAGCAGATTTAACTCATCTAGTTAGGGAAATAACCATTGGGAAGAGAAGCACAAGGACATCACTTCAACTATTACATGAGGGCAATTTACATAATCCATGTGGCATCACCCGTAGTTGGGGTCATAAAACCTCAGGAACATTTTCAGCTTTGTTTTTTATGAAGTAACCAAGGAGCCATTAAATAAGGAATTAAAATCTTGTACAAATCAAGCAGTCGTAATATAAAGAAAAAAATGAATAGTTCACACTGTCCTTTGGTTTTGAGATCTCTTTTTGATACTTTCAGTCATCTATTATAGTATACTTCTATTCCTTAGCACGGTTATCAGGTTAGCAATCTCCGCTCTAACCACTTTTCCTTGGGGCTATATACTAAAATAGCCAGCTTTGGTTTGCAACCAAGATATGCAGTTATTCCCATCATCTGGCAGCTGCTGGACGGCAGCGAAACCCAGCTCAAATGGCCATGTCTTGTTCTCTGCCAACACTTCTCCCCTCTAGTTCGGGAAAATGATGCCACCTTGGAAAGGGAATAAGTCTGTTTTCCAAGAAACCTCTCACTAATTTTTTGCCTCCTCATCTTGATTTAATCTTGTCAGAATAACCTCTAAATTCATACCTGTAAATGCGATATACAAACTTGATGACAACCAAGAAAATGCTGCTGGGAGAAAACAGTTGCTACAGTCACTGTGCTGGCATAAGATATTTTAGTCCTATTGGAGATAATTAAGACTAAAGGAAAAGCACAGTAGCAAATTGTTTTCAGTCACTCACAACCCACTGAGCTTTGTCCCTTAAATATATGCCATATCTGGTGGCCTTCTACCTTTGCTGGGGAATCTGGGTACAGAAATGGGAGACTGGAAGTAAAAGAACATATCAACCTGTATGTAACAGTAGTCTCTTCAACGTTGAGGGACACGGGAAGAGAACAGAGGGGCCTGACGTGACTTTTAATAATCTCTTAAAGATTTAAGGTCCAGATGGAATTTCATGGGGTGTCTCAAAACAACTTCATCCTTAATTGCTATGAGAATAATTATGAGATGCCTATCTGAGTCTGAAATGGTGAAATACAATAAACACTAACTTCCATTTCTTAGCTCAGCAGCTAAAATTCTCTTCAAGGATGTGAGCATTGATAAACTGTTCTGGAAAGAGGGACAAAAGTTTGTAGGTCTTTTTCTTTCCTTTGTTTCCCTGCCTTTCACTTGCACGCATAACACCATGGCCTTGTTTGCTTGCTCTGAGAGACTGCAGAGAGTCTGTAACAGAAGCAATAAAAAAAAGATGAAAAGCAAGTAGTAACTTAAGTGGGATATTCTCAAAGATGCCATCTGGGGTTGAGTACGATAGCTTCATGCTAGTACTGAACATGATCCTGCAAGTGGTCAGAGTTCAAATTCTAGACTCAGGCTTCTTGCGATGTTGAAGAAAATGCTTTTAATCTTTCATGTTTTTATAGAACGAGAGTCAAATATTTTCTTCAGGCAGCATTTCTTGCAGTTCATCTTCTGCGCCTTCTGAAATCTTGGGGAAGAGAGAAAGGGCAAAGCTTTTCTGCCCTTAGCTGAATGCTTAGCTGGACACCATCAGTGAACCCTCCCAATAAGCACTGAAAGCTGCATGCACTACAGAGCCTTCATTTTGAGAAACAAATTATCTCCTCCCTCAGGTGGAGATGGAAGGAGTTAAGAAGGATAACTCCAAAGATACTGATAGAAAAGAGACCTTTTGTAGCATTGATGGGCCGTGCCAGAAAAGAGTTGAAGGACTAGAGTAAGAAGTTCTGTGATCTTACAGCTTCATATTCCTGGTACGTTTCTGCAGTATTTATAAAGTTTGGACATTAGCCACATTCATCTCATGTGTTTAACTACAGGAAATGTTTGAGAAAGGCTGTCATAAAATTTACTTTCCTCTCTTCTGTTTTACATCCTCAGTTAGAAGACCAATCTTCGATACCCATCTCATTGAGAAGGGAATAAACTGGTGCCTCCCATCTCTGAGCTGAGTGCCCTAGCTCTTAGGCTGTAGGCTTCTCTGGGAGTGGAGTGTTCTCACTTCAGGGTTGTTGAGCAACACTCCTTACGGAAAACTTTTCTCCTCTTTGCCCTCAGAGTCCTGCACTCCTCTCTGAGTCACAGCACTGCTTCAAAAGGAAAGGTGGTGGGGAATGTACACATTCTCCGGGACATTACTGCAAGGTAAAAGAGGACAGTTTGAATCCCCTGGGACTACAAAACGTGTTGAACACAGATCTCCAGCTTCCTGAGCGACCACAGAACTGTTAAATGAGTGGTCAACACTTCACACTTCTGAGCTCCTAAAGAAAAGTGGTCCCTTATTCTCAAAGCACTGAAGATCAAGCAAAATTTTTGCGGCTGTGAATCACACTTTCCTCACACACTGAACTGCAGCCAAACACCAAAATTGGAGAGACAGAGAGCGTTTCATACACATCTGGCCCTCAAACGGCCGAAGTCTCCTTCCAAACACACACTGGGTGTTATGAGTCCAGCTTGCGAGCCCTGGGAACCCTAAGTCTGTGTCATGCCACTTACTTATTCTATGAAGAGTTGGATGTCTAACTTGGGTTTGTGAATCACATTCCCAAAGGCAAGCCTGTTAAATAAAATTGAAATAATAATAATAATAATAAAATTAAATCTCTGAAAGAGATTTAAAAATTAAATTAAATCTCTGAAGAGCTGGCCAAAAGTACTACATTTCAAAAGGAAGCTGTCAAGTAATTTTTTACAGGAGTCTTAACCAGAACGTAACACTGGGAACCCCTTGCAAGGGAGTGGTACTGTTACAAACTGGCAATCCAAAGAGATGTATCAGTCACTATCTCTGCTTCAGCTGAATGTGCCTAAAAACGGACCAACTGTTAATACCCTCCTTATCTGTTACACGTATCTTTTAGGCCATACAGGCTAATTCCCTATCACTAGGCAAGATCTAAGGCTAGAACCATGACAAATTAGGTGCAGCTGATTAAAGAAAAAAAAGGAAAAGAAACTGTAGCGTTATTTTTTTTTCCAGGCCTTTCAGTCAATATGAAGCAAATTTGCCCATTCAGAACATTTATGATAGAAAAGTGCCTTGTGCCCTGATTATGCAAATCTCCCTCTCACCACCTCTCGTGTATCAGTTCTACCTTTCTATAAATGCCTGACCTGTGCATGATTGCTGGAAAATGATTCCTGATCCTGCAGCTGATCCCGCAGAAGAGGCATTTCCCGCTGTGGGAGAGGTGCAGTCCAGTGTTTTGTTGGCACAACCAAACTGGATCGGAACCAGCCTTACCCAACATAGCAAAACAACTGCCTGAAGACTTGTTGGTTTTGGTTTTTTTTTCCCCATGTAGCTGATGTCAGCCAGGAAGTTATGCAGCTCAATTAGTTAAAAAAAAAAAAAAAGAAAGAAAAAAGAAAAAACCCCAAAGTGTCAGCCAGCTCAATGTTTCCACTAGGTGGATATGCTGACAAAGCTGTATTGAAAGAGGCTGTTCCAGTACAAGCCCTGGTTCAGGTGGGTGGGCTTTCCCCTGCTGTCACTAGATTATTGGAAACACCAAGCTTCATTTGTTCATGCTTTATTGGGAATTTTTGACACTATTTAAGCACCTGTCAACGTGGTTTAACTTTACAGCCGCATTGCCTGTTGGACACAGCCAGCTGAAACTGAGCATGTTGTCCTGGTTTGACAACCCTTGGTTCTACTACTTGCATTTGAGGTAGTTTTTTCTGAGATAGTCCCTGTATTTTTATGTTCTTTGGAATATCCTGTACAGTTCTGTATTGTGCCTAAAGTAAATTACTGATGAAAAAAAACAAGTGACTTGTAATGTTAGGTTGAGGCAGTTTTTTTTTTTCCTTTCAGTCACCATTGTCCTCATCTTGTGAACAGCTCTGAGCGCCAGAAACTTTACATGCATCAGTAGTCCCACTGAATAGTTCCCACATGACTTTGCTGGTAACTGTTTGTAACACTAGGTGTTAACAACAGGGAAGCTCTGCATACAAAATTTAGGGTTCTGCTCAGGGGAGGAGTCCCATGTTAGGGCCTAGATGACTGTTGTCCTTGGAATGATCACCTCATCACAGAGGCTAGAGAATTTAACAACTTCCTTCTTCTCATAGAAAATCATAGAATCATAGAATGGTTTCGGTTGGAAGGGACCTTAAAGATCATCTGGTTCCAACCCCCCTGCCACGGGCAGGAACACCTCCCACTAGACCAGGTTGCTCAAAGCCCCATCCAACCTGGCCTTGAACACCTCCAGAGATGAGGCATCTACAACTTCTCTGGGCAATGTTTTCCAGTGCCTCACCACCCTCAGAGTGAAAAAATTCTTCCTGATCTCTAATCTAAATCTACCCACCATTAGTTTGAAGCCATTCCCCCTTGTCCTATCACTACATGCCCTTGCAAAAAGTCCCTCTCCAACTGTTTGTTGCTTCCCATGCACTCAGCATATGAGCAGGATGTCCCAAAGATAGTGATGAGGGGGGCAGTGAAACCCCTGGTGTGGATTCACATCTAACCCCTCACATTTAGGAAGGACCCCAAAAGAAGGCAAGAGGCTGGTGAGTTCAGAGGGCTTCAGTTCAGGAAGATGAGACGCAGGAGCAGTCCCCCCCTCATGTGATGGTATTTTCAACTCTTGCATCCGTTCATGAAGTGCTATAGGAATATGGCAACCTAAGGAATTACTTCAGAATACTGAAGAAAGGCACTTCTTCCAGCAATAAATTCTGCCCCCAAATATTATCACATAAGTAGTGATGAGTTTTGAGGGCAATCTGTGAAAATATTATACACCCACATACACAGCGATTGAAACAGAATATGCTCACTGAAGCTGAGAGTGGTATTTCACCATTTAGGAAGCTTTTTCATTAGTCAACTGTCTTTCAATAGCTAAACTCCATATTTGCTACCTTAAATGTTGCTTTTTTTTTTTTAAAAAAAAAAAAAAAGCAGCATAGATTCTTATCTCCTTTTCCAAGCAGCCTGAATTCTTCAATCCTAAACAGTTTTATCTTGGCACAGCTACCAGGCTACGTTACACATTTCTGGGAAATGTGTGTCAAAATCAGAGTGCTTATTGTTTAGTTTAAGGAGTAGTTTCATATCTAAATGTGGGGAAATGCAACTAAGGAAAAAAACAGGATTTAAAAGAAAACCAGAGTAAAAGCTAAAGGAAATTACTGATTTTGCTGGATGCGAAATTGGGCCCCTGATCCTTCAGTGTCACGTATAATCCTGAAATTTTACAGAAGCATTTGCTTGTATACTTATGGGAGTTTTGCAGGACTCAGTCCAACATTTCTATGTGACTGTCTTCTCTAAACCTGTTTTTAATTAATCTGTTACATATTCTAACTTCTAAAGAATGGGATTTAGAAAAGCACTGGGCAGCAGCCTTACTTTATTCCTATTAAGTCAATGGTAAAACTCCCCTTAATTCCACTGGGAGCAGAGTTAGCCCCATGCCAAGCTGGTTTTCAAAATCACGTCTTTACGGCTTATGCAATGCCTTCTCCCTGCCCTTGTTTAAAGCACAGACTTCCCTCCACTGTATTTTTTTTCCCTTGTAAAATAAAGTCATGAAAATACACAAACAAACCAACCTCAGCATCATAACTTTTGGGAACAACGTATATCTCACTGTTTTTTTTCTGACTCTGTGGTTCACATTTTGGAGGAAACGTTTATATTTACGGTGCTGAACCGCTGTGAAAGTCTAGGTAGGCTCCAAGTACCTTCCAAAAAAGTTGGAGATAAACCTCTGGTTGTTGGCTGGATTCCCTTTTCCAGTTAAAGTGACCCAGCTTTTTATTGCATTTCCCCGCTTCTCACATCCCCACTGTTTATTGCATTGCTCTGTATCATGAGCAAAATAATAAATCGGTATCTTATTTTTTTTTTTTGAAACTTTTCCTCTCACGGAAGGCTCGGGGAGCTCGAAGCAGCAATTTGATCAGCTATCAAACATGACATTTCTTTGCGCCAACACGTGTTGTTTTTTCATTTGCACTACCGTAGACGATAAGTCGAGTTTTCACACTCAAAACATCGACACCTTTCCCCCCGCTGCCTCGCAACAGACGCGCCCTGTACCTGCAGGAAAAAGAAAACAAAAATTAAAATCCCGCTTTTCTTCCACGGAATAGGCGTCCCCGCGGAACGGCGGGCAGAGGGATCCACACTCAGCCCCGCTCCGCCGCCTGACCTCTGCGCCGGGGTGGGCGCGCTGCCGCCGCCTCCCCCTCGCTGCGTGCGTCGGTGAGCGAGCGGCCGCGCGTCCACGCGTGTCCACGCGCGTCCGCGAGCGTGCAAGCACCCACGCGCACCGCGGCGGGGGCGCGCGCCTGTCCCCCCGTGTGTCGCCCTGCCCGCACGTGCGTCCGTGTGTCCACCCACATCCCGGGGCGGGGGGGTTAAAGGATACGTGTGTGTGTGTGCACAAGCGTGCACGTGGGTGCGCGTCGGCGCGCGTGCCTGCCTGCCGGCACGTGCCGGGGCCGCGCGCCCCCCCCCTTGCCCGTCCCCCCGCCCCGTCCCGGAGGGCACCGCGGCGGCAGAGCGGCGCCCGGGCAGCCCTNGGGCTTGGGTCATAGCAGCTTCATTTTGTAATGCTTTGCCTCTTACTTAGGTCACCCTTGTGCTCATAACCTTGAATACTGCAGAGCTTCATGCTTCCTCCAGCCAGATGAGGCATCAAATCCAATAGATGTTAACAATGGGTAACAGGTATTTACACTGATTTTACTTCAACACATTTTTCCATGTTTCTCATCGCCTGTGGACACACCACCAAGAGCATTGTGTTGCTGGAGCATCTGATTACCTTAGTAAAGAAACGACGCACTTTGGCTTCCTTTTGTAGGGGCTACAAGAGAGCCGACCATGGCAGAAGAAGGACTTCCGGGAAAATGACCTGATTTTGTCTATCCCCTCAAATTTTTGTCCCTCACACACATTTCCATCACGCGAGGGCACAGGTCTGCCTCGGCCCTGAGCTCCACACGCATGCCCGACGCTGCCTTTGACATCAGACAAGGCCACAGTGCAGCACCTTCACTGGGCTGTGCGGAGCAGCCCGAGCCTCTCCGTTTCCACTCCCAGTGCCCAGCGGGCGGGCGGGGGCTGCGGCCCGGGGGCGGCGGCGGCGGCGGCGGCCGCGGGCGGCGGGGCGGGCAGCCTGGAGCGGATCCGTGCGGACCACGAGCGGGCTCTGCGGGAGGCCAAGGAGACGCTGCAGAAGCTGCCCGAGGAGATCCGCAGGGACATCCGCCAGGACAAGGAGAAACTTCTGCAGGACGCCCGCGGCAGGAAGGAGGCGGGCGCCCCCGGGCTGCCCCAGCGCCTCTTCCGCCAGCCCGTCGGCGCCGTGGGGCAGGAGCCCGCCGACCCCGCCGTCCGCCAGAGGAGGGACAAAATCAAAGAGGTGGGTGGCGGCGGCGGCTCCCGGTCCCGCTCCCGGGGACGCGCCCGCGCGGGGCAACAGGTCGCTGGCGGCGGAATGGGGGGAGCCCTGAGCCCTCCTGCCGCCGCCTCCTCCTCCTCCTCCCTGCGGGAGGGGGTCCTTCTAGCCGGTCCTCGCTCGGCAGCCCCCAGGCAGGTCGGCTTCGTCGCCCGCGGCTGCACCCTCGCAGCCCGCCGTGCGTCCCGCGACCCTGCGCGGCCGCGGAGCGAGCGGTGCCCGCGGACCCGGCTCCGCGCCGGCTGAGCCTTCCCCTTCCCTCCCCGCGGCGTTACCGGCCTCCCCCAGCTGTTGCACCGAAACCCGGGGAGGAAGCCAAACCCGGCGAGCGCCGGCAGGCTGCGGGGCGCCGGCTGGGGGGACCGGGGGCCCGGCGAGGGCTTGGGGGGCAGCGGCGCCGGGGAGGAAAAGCGACGCCCGGGAAAGCCCCGTGGGGCATCCCGGGCTCGCTCGGCCGGTCGGTGAGCGGCCAGTGCCGCGGCGGGGGTCGGCGCCCTCCCCGTGCCGCACCGGTGGCGGAGGAGGTGACTCCTGTCCCCGTCCCCCCCGTCCTCCCCCGCGGTCCTACGCTGGCCGAGCCCGGCGCGTTTGCGGGTGTTGTGCAGCGCCTCGAGAGATGTCGCGATCCGCCCCGGATTCGCGCGGTTCGCTGTTCCGTGATACCGGCTGCCTCAAGAGTTGAGGGGTTTTGGCAAAATACAGTTCAGTTTAGGTTTACAGCGGTAAAGCGGCTGAGCTGTATGCGTTTTGCCAAAGCCCCTGAACTGTCTTGTTCGTTCGTGCTGCTCGGTTGGTTCAGGTACCGATTTAAAGTCCTTCCTTACAGAAATGCTCCGAAGTGTGTATAGGTGAGACTGTCGTGAACAGAGCTGGGCAGGGTCCTCTAACAGAAGAAGAATTTCCTTGATAAGGTAGTTCAACCTCCCGTCATTACTGGCCGGTTTATTTATCGAACTGACAGTTTCAGCTGCCTGCAGAGATTAGGGTTTATGAATTAATTAGTAGTATATGTTTCCTGTTCTGTGGAGATGGAAATGAGATAGGAGTGAGTCTATAACTACTGAGTTCCTGTGTGTGTGAGGCTTCGTTAGCCTTATTTGGACTGACTTATTTGTATTATGTGTTTGTACAGAGCGGTCTGAAAAGTGAGCCCTGACATCCCCCAGAGCACCAGATAATAAGCTCTCAGAAATCTCAAGTTGTGTTCTGCGCTCTGGAGTCCTTGCATCAGTTTTAACTATTTTAGCACGTTGTGCAGCAGTCGTCAGCAGTAAATATCAATGCAAGGGTATTTTGAAGGGAGAAACTCTCAGGAGTGTACGGCACAGACCACAACTTGAAGTGTGCAGAGACTACGTTGTCTGCTGTTGTAGTCGCACAGCCTCCCTGAGGCGTACGGAACAATTAGAAAAATACCAGCAAACTCTATTTCCAGTTATCTCAAATTGCCATGTAGAAGTATTTAGAAGTAATGAGGCTCCAGACCTCTGATGTATGCGATTCTGTAGTATAGAAGACTGCAACAAGTAAATAAGCAGGAGGAAGAAGATAAAACTTAAAGATACTGCTGCTTTTGCTGGTCCCGCTCTGTGCCAACTGGTCCAAGTTGTCTTTTATTATATATGGATACATGTGTGTAAGTGTGCATATATTTGTATATATATGTTTGTATACATACATAACACTATCTCTTCAATTTTTCTTCCTCCCTTTCCATTTTATCACTCTTCTTTCTCCTCCAGTTCTACGCAGGAGCCACCAACAACACAGTAATCCTCCTAACCAGATTTTTGACTGTGTAAGCATAGGAGATGACAGAGGGACTGCACTTAGTTGCCAGATCTTTATTTTTCCTTCATATCTCAGTATAATTCCTCAATACTATGTGTTATTTCTGGGAGTTTCCTTTCTTCCTGATCCAGTATGTGACCTTAACATGTCATTTACTGAATTGCTCTTGCATTTTTGCAGTACCTTGACTAGTTTGATTTTTCTTTTCTTAAAGTATAATTTTTTTTTTCATTAACTGTAAAGCAGTGTTTCCTATTCTGTGTTTACTTGCTTCACATTGTTTCATGTGTTGGCCTTTATGTTGCTTTTCTCTGTCTTTGCAAGATCTTGTCTACTTTTTTATGTTGATACTTTACTGTCAAGCGGGAATTCTAATCTGAAGTCTTTTTAGAAATAGTTTTCAATTGTAACATTTTAAAATATGAACTTTTGTACTACACTGTGCATGCACAGAAACTGGAATTATCCCTTATTAGGCTCCTCTCCCTGTGCCTGATAGTTGCATGCTGGAGATGCAAACATGCAGAATCTTTCTGCTTTCATACTCTTTTGAGCCTGGAATTTGTGTCTGCATTGTATGATGTATGTCATATACCTAGAACTCAAAATTTGAAACTCTTCCTATGGATATTTTTGACAGAGGAAGCAAGCTACTTTAAAGGAAAAGAATGCTAAAAAATAAGGTGGTTCTTCCCAGCATTTCTGTCCTGGAAGAGTTCTGTCTCATCAACATGCAGACATAAAGCTGAGAGGGGAGAGAGCTTAGAGATGTTTTGTTCATTTACAGTTTTAAATTTTAAGTTGAAATAAGTGTTTGGAAGTCTAGCCAGTACAATATGGTTTACGATCACAAAACAATAAAATGCTGTGACTTTATAGCATTTCTTAAAAAAGTTTTGTCATAGAAATTTTAACCATTTTTTTTTCTGTGGCATACTCTTCTGTATTTAAAAAAAAAAGGTAAAACTTAAAAAAGGCAGGAATATAAAGATTATTGAACCTTCTTTAGTATCAAAACCAACATAGTATAACAAATTACTAGAAAAATAAGTTGCTGGAAGCTTATCAAGCGGGTAAAAGTCTTGTGGAAACATGGGGAAGTGGAGATCACGTTGCTGTCAGTGCCTTCCACTCCACCAGAACAATATGATTGCTCTCGAGGTCTGTGTGTGGTAACCGTCCCGCCGTGTTACACCCGTGGGGGCTGTCTGTGCGCAGATGTGCCCGTGCGGGTAAGGGGTGGAGGCCAAAGACCATACTAACAGGTGCTGAGATATTCCTCTGTTTCTCTTCTGATGATGAGTTACAGGCAAACTCAAAAGAAAGGGTTTGGCGGTACTGTCGGCTGTAGGGTTTCCCCAGCACATCCTGTTGTAAAACCACTGTCAGTTGCTTGTGGCTGCTGAATTTTTTCCTGGCCGACCTAACATTGCCTGCTCTGAGTATCTTCCTTGTGCCAGATGCTTCAGGGAAGGCTTGAACAAAGAGGCACAGCTGCTTTTGAGCATAGCAGCGCGCTTGTGTTTTGTCAGAACTTGAGTTCTTTGGGCAGTTACACAGATGCTCTGGAGTCTCTGTGACTTGGGGCAGAATCTGGGTACCTGGTACACCTCGCACTCGTCTCTGTTTCAGTATCCTGGTAGGAGCCCCAGACTGTGAACAAGGAGGTTGTGGTTTGTATTCCTGCTCTTCCACTCACTGATTTGAGAGGTGGCCCCTCTTTTGGACACGTACTTCCTGTGGTATCTGTTCCTCATGTGTAAAAAAGGGGGAGTTGAAGGCAATGGTGACTCTGTTCCGCTCAAATAAGCTGAAAGTCTTACAGTTTCTGTTCTTGTCACTGTTGGTTGTGGCTGGACGTCATTATTTCTGATGTCCATGGAAGACTTGCAGGTTCATAGGCAATTTGGAAAAGGTGGCAGCCTGATATGAACAAAAGTGCTTGGAAGAGGATGGTGATAGTGAGAACGGGCTATGGAGGCAGGAGATGCACTGTAGGGAAATCTGACTTTGCATCTTTTCTAAGTCTCATTCCTCTCTCTTCCAAAAAAAAAAAAAAAGTGACTGAATTATTTAGGTGTTAGGAAAATGGCAAAAACCTAACTCTTTTTATTTCAGAGGAAATAAATAGAAAACGATGAATGAGCTAGCTCAGGTACTAGAAGCAATATAATCACATTAGTGCGGTACTCTGCCCAGGCTAATTAATCCTGCTGAACAGCAAGCTATTGGTGTTGGTGGAGCACCATACTAATGCAGCTGTGCTGCTCTTGTACAAGGTAGCTACTTGGAAACTCTGCACATTATTGTTTGGTGCTGGTTGGACATATCTTCAGGATAAAAGCCTCCTTGGAAAACTGGAATCAATGGCTGAAGTTACCTGATCATGCTCTAAGTACCTTGTAGTGCTCCAAATACTTGTACCATTCTTGACTGTTGCAGTCATTTAGTAGAAATCCTGGAGAGAAGAGTTTTATTGACTGATTCTACAATCGTTCCTGAGCATGAGTCCTTTGAGCTCAACAGGGCAATGGTCGCAAGTTCGCAAAACGGACTTCACGCTGTCTTTCTAGAAAGAACTCAGTTGAGGTTGCATTGGTAGTGTGAATTCTGGAGCTTCCTAAGTCCTCAGCATTCGTTTTTTTAAATTGTTTCCTATAGCAGCTTTTATGCAGTTTAGCTGAAAGTCATTAGGCTAAGCAAGAAGTCTCAGTAACGTTGCAGGGAAGTTCAGAAGTATCTGGAGGAAAGAAAGCTTGTGAGCGTGGAAATAAGGCGCTAATCAGAGATCTAATACGCACTTGACATGGGAGCACTTGGATGTAATCAGAACTCTCTGGTAACAAGGAGGAGTGATGGCAAAATTATAGGAGGTGGCTCACTGCTGAAGAAGGGCGGTCAGCCCCTTGTACCTTCCCGCATCCTTCTACCGCTTGCGTTCCTACTGCCTGGTATGCTGGTGCTGGTGCTCAGGGGGTCCAGTGCCAGGATGGGGGGAGACTTATTTCCTTTTGGTGATTTTTATGAGACAAGGTGAGCTCACTAATACTTGTTGCTGTCAAAAGAGGAGGGGAAGTCTCTTCTTGCTGCTTTTGACGGCCTTCTTTCACTATCTACTTTGCGTTAATTCCACTCCAGCCCTCAGTAAGCTTCTTCAGCTCACTAAACCAGCCGAAAACTGCCAGAGCAAAATAGTTGAATAGTTTTCTGCCAAGTCGGTGAGGTGAAGGCCTTAATGGAGGGGTTGACCTGGTGCTAGTTTTGGCCATGGCGAGGGAAGGAAACTACGTGGATGAAAAAGGTACAAAACCTCTTTCAGTAGCCTTGTTTTAGGAGCTGGTACCTGATCTTCTGGCCTAGCTTCTCCGTTAAAATTGAATCTCTGCAACGTGACATTTGCAGAGCAAAGGTTCAATCTACTGTAATAACCTCCTGTAGCAGGCCGAAGTGCTGTGCTTCAGGAGACCATTACCTCCCAACCCCTTTTCTCAGAACAGAAAAGGGGAAAAGAAACGCAGTGGCAGGAATTGCTGAAGCCCCAGCTCCTGTAGACCAACGTTCAGAGCGCTTTTACTGGAAGGAAGGTTGTGCGTGCCTTCATAGGATGGGGGAGAGAAGGAGTTAAAATGCAGCTGTGGAAGTACTGAGTGGTTTGGGTTTCAAACAGAAAAAGCCACCTTCCCTGATGGTACATTTCTTTAAAAACAAGATACAGCAAAAGGAATGGAATTGACATGTAATGAGTAAGCAATGTGATGATTCCTGGCAACGTGCTGATGATGCAATGCATTTCAAAGGTTTTCTTCAAGTACTTTGTGACCTTAATGATGACATCTTGTAGCTGTCATTCAGTTTGTCCAAGATGTTTAAAATGAATCTTGGCTTCCCTGCCCCAAAGCTTTATTTACCTACCTATAATCTTCAGTATTTTTGTATCTCTAGTTCTTTCTGAGTGTTTTGCAGTGCTTTCCTTTCTGATAAATACTGATAGGTTTTGGGTTTTTTTTTGGTCTGGGTTTTTTTTTTCATTTTGGTAATGGTTTTATAAAAGACAGTAAGAAGGGGAATTAAGTGCCTAAATACAGGGAATCAAATATGATGGGTACCTTATACCCCTAAGTTAAGGGCATCCTTACAGAGCTCATGGACACTCTTCCTGGGTTGTTTCGGAGATTTGCGCTCTTGTGAAGTGGCAGCTGGAGGTGGCAGGGGTTATCTTATGGCATCTAAAATGTCACAAAACAGTAAGTTAAATTGCCTGCTTGGGAATAATGGCACTACAAGATGCAGAGAATCATGGAATAGTTTGGATTGGGAGGAACCTCTAGAGGTCATCTAGTCTAACCCCCAGAGAAGCTTCATCTGAGTTACTAAGTATGATTCAGTGAGTCTATTAAGCAACCTCTTGTTTCTGTCACTTGCCAGACCCTATGTAGAGCCAGTTCAACCTGCCAACCAGACAGAAAGCTGTCCCCGCTTTTGTTGGGTTCGTGTCCTGGTGGGGTAGGGAACCAAAATGGCTTAGCGGAGGTGTGAGCACAGCGGAAGCAATGGACCCTCGCTAAGCCAATGCATTCGAAAGCAGAGCAAAGTGGAGGAGAATGGGACTGAGGCATCTTTTAATCTGCAAGACATGAAATAGGGTATGCCTTTGCCAAATTAATGTTCTTTCTGCTGGGAGCCCTTAAGGTCTTTTTAGGGGAGGACATTGTTTCAGGTGAGTTTCTTCAACTGCCTCTTTCTGAGAACCTGGCAGCCTCTTCTCAGTCAAATGACTTGAAGTTTCTGCCATGCAGGCAAATGCCTGTCTGATTTGAACATTGGTCATGAGATGGAGGGATGTCTCAATGTGTGGCTGTGTGCATATTTGACTGGAATAGGGTGGGTTCCCATTACTAGTTCATGTTTTTTCAGCCTTACACCTGTTTTCTGTGAGCTAAGAAGAATATTTCATTTTCTTACTTTCAGACTTGGCCTGTGTTCTCAACCAGTAAATTTACCGAAACTAACTGAATGTCCTATGTAATTGGATCCTCAGAATTGTGGGGAAAATGAAAAGGCTTTAAATATTCAGTGGAAAACATCTGGCTTCCACAAAAAAATCAAGCACATGATTAATTCTTTAACTGACAACTCATGTGCGTGTTTTATGTAAAGGCAAAACCTAAATTCCAGACACACAGGACTCTTTTCGTGAAAGCTAAATACGGTGATGTAAAAATGTGAGGTAGAGCTTAAAACGGAACGTCTCCAGCGTTTTGGCAAAAGCTACATTCTCATGGTGATGGTTTCGTACCTAATGTTAGTATAACAGCCTATGGCAGCTATTTAATATAAAGAAATAGAGTAAATCATAACGTTGCTTAAGGCTGTAGTTCTGTGGGCAAACTGAAGCAGAAAAAAATCACCTGTTTATTAAAATCTACCCTTAAGGCCAAAAAATGTCTTATCTCATTCAGGGGGAAAATAAGAGTGGTAGACAGCCAGGCTTCGATGGCCTCTTTGAATGTTAATGAAAGCACAGGACTATGAAAAGGCAATCATGGACAGACAGGAGACATCACTTCTTGTGGAAGGTAATTAATGCTGTTACAGAAGCACTTGTATGACTGTTGGATGGACAGACCTTCTCTTAAAACTATCAGAAACATGCTGCTGTAAGAATTGTTCAGTGTATTAACTTTCTGTTTGGTTGGTTTGGTTTTTTTTCTACCTTGGGGAGCCAGCCTAGGTGTACATTTCATCTTAAATAAAATATCTTAACAAGTAGTTCCTTTATTTACAAATAATAAATTTGTCTTCCTAACTTACTGGCAGAATAAGATTCTAATACTTCAAGAAAGTGGCTTTGATTCAGTGTTTGCTGCTGTCTTAATGGTGCAGCACTTCTCTGGCAAGAAACTGCTGCCTGAGATGGTACAGAGATGATGAAACACTCTGGTTGTGTGCTTTTTTGGTAACAAACTCAACTATTCAGATGTGAGTCTGTGTAAAGTATGTTTTAAACGTTCAGTTTTGAAGGATTTTGTGGTCTAAGTTATTTCTAGAACTGTCATTTTACAGATGAAGAAAATAATTGTTTAGGTTGGCCTATGAATTAAGCAATATGGGCAATGTACCAGAAACGCAATATACTGCTTCCTTCTTTTGTGTGAAAATCTCCTTTATCCACAAAATTTGTTTAGGGTTTTTTTTTACTTTTTTTTTTTTAAAGCATGTGATATAAACAATGTATGCACACTTCTAAGAAGCATCTCTATTTTTCTGTTTTCTGTGACTCTTTATAATTGGGTCTGCAAGTCTGTTATGAAAACATAATTGGTGAGTAATAAAGCGCGTGCTTGCCCCAACCAGATTAAATGAAAGCTTTGACGGAGTTGCGGTTAAGCCGCTGTCGTAGCGCAGCGCTCGGCAGCCTTGCCTGCAGAGTTCCAGAAGACTTCACCGTTGTGAGCAAGCGGTTTGGTTTCCCAGGGGTGAGAGGGGTCTACTGGCTTGCACGAGATCGTGCGCTGTGATGGTAAAGAGCAGAGCTTCACTACCTGGCTCTGATTTGGTTTTTTTTTTTTCCCCCCACGAAAGCAGGGGCTGTTGCTGTGTGCTGGGTGAAGGCTGTCTTTGGTCCTACCTACACTGCAGGTCTCCAACCTGGGCACGTCAGCTCACTGGGGTCATTTTAAACCTGGGGTCTGGAGTGTGGTTCATGGCTGCGCACGGGCAGCTGTGGTTTGCCACTGAACTGCCACTAATTACGCTGTTTTATTACAGGGGGAGGCTAAACCTGAGACTCCCCGGTTCTATGTTTAGGTCACAAGCTGTAAGCTTTTTAAGCAATACTTGAAATCAAATGCTCTGTTTTGAAGGAAGGCAAATAGGGTAGTAAAACTCCCCGTTTGCCTTTCTTGCATCTTGAAATCTTCAGTTTGAACTCAGTTGTAACTGAGAAATGCTCGTACGAAATACTACGACGACTTGCTATAACTCTCTGCAGTAAGCTGATTGGATTTTATAGCTGGTGTTTATGAAGACACAGGTATTGCTCATTCTGATGCCTCTAATTTTAAAAGCTTTTCAAACAGATTGGATGAGCACATAACCTGCTGTTACATTCTTATAACTGTTAAAGTTAAACATTCACAGCCCTTGTGGGAACACTGAGATATGCAGTCTCTTATGCAAAGGTAACTACAAGTGTAAAATCTACTTTCATTTGTCCTCCCACTCCCTCTTGGAAACTATATGTATCTTGGCTTTTAAATTGTCTTAGGGATAAAGCAAGTGAATGGAACTCTGGCTTCTAAGAAACTTGGGGTCTTTTACACTTAAAAAAAATAAATAAATCTCTAATAAGGTAAGAAAAGACATGAAGATCAGAAGAGATGGTAGGCAATATTGAGCAGAGGACCAAAATGATGCTGTGCAGCTGATGACTATGGAACATCTGGCAGTTACAAGACTTCCTGTGCACATCTCAAAAATTATTTCAGAAGAATCAACTTTCTTTTTTCTCTGACGCTGGGCAGAAGCAGAAGTTGCAATTTTAATGTAAAAAATGGAGGTTTGCACTTCTCATGTGAAGATATATATTGCTGGCATTTAGGTTAGAGGCAGTACTGTGTATTGTTGATATGAGTAAAGTAGAAAGGAAAGAATGTTTGATACTTTTTTCCAGAATTTTACATCATCTGACTTGTGTAGGGGTGATCTTATTGCTTGGCAACATAAACCCTCTTTTTCAATTATTTATTCAAAGTCAGTGTGTGCTTTTAAAACATTGCAATAAAATTGCATTGTATCAGCGTGGCTTGTTTCTTTAATTAGTATTCAGACCACTGTGAGGCTATTTCTTTAAAGTATCTGCATATTTCTCTTTCACTTAGTCCACTGCATAATAAACATCTCTGTGCCTTTTGAAATTTCTTTTGTTCAGGGACTGCTTTCTTCCAAGGAAATAGGAAGTAGCTCGTGTTAAAGAATGCCAAGCTGAAAAACATTTTGCTTTCAAAGTGTAGTGCTTAAGGAGCTAGTAATTTTACTATTCACTGATACACACACGCAGATGCAGACCCAGTCTTTAACTCCGCTGTCAGTTTCCTCACTGCCTTTGAGCACTGACATCTGTTGGTGCACTGAATGGTGATACTAATGATAAAGCTTTGCCCACACTGCTGTCTGTAGGGAAATCTGCTGCCTGTTACTGTGGTTATAGTTCTCCACCCATCTGTGATTTTGAGAACTGCACTTCAAATTTTGTGTTGGACCCAGATAGTGTTACTACATTCTTTAAACTAAAGCTTAAAGAAGATAAATAGATGTTAATCATTTGCAGTGATGGGTTTCTGCCCCTTCCCTCCCCATCATGCAACAGAAAACCTAATTACCATTTAGAGAGTAGAAGAGTTATACATATTACATATTTTAAAAGTCATAATACTTCAAAGCTGCACGCTGCTTTTTTTGTTCTGGTGAGATCGTCTTAAGAATCACCATGGGAAAAACTATGCTATGTAAAGACAAACTGCAAGTTGACTGATATTTTTTATGTCTTATTCTGTAAAGCTCTAGGGTAAGCATGGCACTGAACCCAAACTTACTTTTCATAGAAATGTGTGTGATTTTGTCAAGGGCTGAACTGTCATCAGAGATCAAGAAGCGCATTTCAAAAAAATGACCTTCCTGAAGAAAAGACCATAAGTATCTTCATGCAGTTTCTTTAAAAAAATCACTGTATTAATGTATTCATATTTCTCTCCGTATATGTTTTACATAAGAGCCAAATATATTGTATAGTTGGTAAATGATAAATTCATTTATCTGTAGCTGAAGGTGTAGTTTTTTTGGAGGGCAAGCTCTGATCTGAATAAACGCCTTGAAAAAAGTAAAAGGTGTAATTATTTGGGTTTTTTTACAAATGGTCATCTAAATTGAAAAGATAGTTATACATATGCTGCAAGCAAAATCTAGAACATTAGGATGGAGCAAAGAAATCTTTGTATTTCAATAATCACTTTTGTTCAAGTTATTTTTTTTTATTGTATAAATCTAAGCCTTGCAGAAAGTAGATGCTCTGTGAGAAACTTTTCAGACTTCACGGAAACAGTTTTCATGTGTAGCCTGATCATCTGAAAGCATTATGGAGACATGGTTGGTCTGCATTTATGCACACTGTAGTTCTGTTTGTTCTTTCTCCCAACCTTCTGCTTACCATATGATTTTGTTGCTGAGAAGGAGACAGATCCACACTCGGCACTGTACCTCTGGAGGTCCGATCTCTGGCTTTGAGAAGGGCTAATTTCAAAATTAAGTCAGGCTGCTCAGTCTTGTATAGTCAAGTGTGGAAAATCTATGTGGAGGGAGATTTTAAAGCCCCTCTGGACACATTCCAGTGTCTGAAGACACTGGAATTGTAGTTGTTGGGGTTTTTTTTTAGTTATAATTGTATCTAGTTAGAATTTCTCTTGCTGTAACTTGTGACCACTGCCTTTTCTCCTTTCATTTTGCACCGCTGATAAGAGTTTGTCTACCTTTTCTCTGTGGGCACCAACTAAATCATTAAGAAGCCTTCCCTTCTCTAGTCTGAACAAACTCAGCTCTTATCTATGTCTTCTCGTATGTCATGTGTTCTCTGTTTTTTCTTTTTTGAATTTCTAGTTAGTGCAATGGAGCTGAAAACCAAGAACAGGGCTCCCTTTTGAGGCATGTCACATAAAAAGTGTTAATTGCTTCCCATCATGAGCAAGCACTTTTGCTAATGCAGCCCCCTATATGGTTAGCCTTCATCACTGCAAGGATGCCCTGCTTACTTATGTGCAACAGGTTGTTCACCAGGACCACCAGGACATTTGCTGCAAAGCTGTTTTCTAGCCTGTAAGTTCCCATCATGTACTGTGGCATGGGATTATTCTACATGAGGTGTAAGATTTTTGCATTTACTTTTTTTGGGGGCTTCATGAGGCTTGTCAGCTCACTCTTCCAGCTTGTTGAGGTCTTTCAGGTGGGAATAATCCTCTCCAGCTTCTTGACTGCTGGAGTTTGGGCTTATCCATGAAGTTGGTGACAGTGTGTTCTGCTCTGTTGTTCAGATTAATCCCAGAGAAATGTCACTCATAGCTAGCCACTAGATAGACTTTGACCTGTTTACTGCTGTCTTCAGCTTGTCAGTCCAGCCACTTTTTTCATCAACTTTGTTCACCAGCCATCTAGTCCATGCCTTTTTGGCTGCCATAGTGCTAAGGGGGACTGCGTCAAAAAGCATGCTAAAGTCAAGGTAAATGATGTCTGCTGCTCTGTCCTCATCCACAGAGCCAGTGGCTTCATCACAATAAGTAACTGGGTTGGTTGAGCACATTTTGCCTTTGGGAAATCATGCTTGCTCTTCACAAAGTTGTTCCTGTCCTTCATGTTCCTGGAAATAGATTCAAGGAGGATTTGCTCCATTTTCTTCCCAGGGTTTGGAGTAAGGCTAACTGGCCTGTAGTTAGTCTAAGAAGTAGAAGCCTGTAGAAGTCTTCCTTCTTGCTTTTTTCCTCAGTGACCAGCGACCTCTCTTGGTCACTATGGCCTTTCAAAGGTGATCTAGAGAGGTGTTGCAGTGACATCAGCCAGCTCCCTCAACACTGTCAGAAGCATCTCATCTGGTCCCATGAACTTATGTATGTCCATTTTGCTTAAGTAATCCGACCCTAACTTCATCTTCATTTACCTGACATCTTCACCCAGGCCCTTGCCACGAAGCCCTGTGAGTATGCCTCACCAGTAAAGACCAAGGCAAAAACCAGAGAGTGTTTGAGCCTTTTTGTGCCCTTTGCCACTGTTTTTCTCAACCTGTTGAGCAGCAGATCCCTGTTCTGTTTGGTCCTTTTTTTGCTGTTGATATACCTGCAGAGGCCCCTCCTGTCCAGTGGCAGTTTCCAGCTGAGCTTTGGCCTTCTCTCCCTTCGTGCCTGGGCAGCACTTCTGTACCGCCATGGGGCAGCCCCTGCCCACTCCCCCTCTGTGAGCTTCCCTGGGGGCTTGGGCTCGGCTGGGTGCTTCCCATGCAGCCACCCTGGTCTCCTGCCATGGGCCATTCTCATGCCTGAAGATCAATGACGTCTCCTGGGCACCTTTGCCCTATGGGGAACTCTCCCATGGGGTCCCGCAGACCAGGTCTCTGAACAAACTGGGCTTGTTCCCCTGAAGTCTGGGGTCTTGATTACTTGTCTTCCTCAGTTCCTTCAGGATCTTAAACTCTCCTGTCTAGCGTTTAAATAGGCTTGGGGTTTCGACATTTCTCATTCATGCGTTAACTGTTGAGAAGTGAGCTTTTAGTACGGGAGGTGGGGTGGTGGAGGAGGATGGCATGTATCCTTTCCTGGCTGATTTGCATCTGTGCTACCTCTCTCGGTTTCATTAGGGAAGCCCAGCAGGCAACTGCATGTTAGCTCAGCAGCTCTTCTGAAATTTTTAAAAATAAGGAAATGTTTACTGGAAAAACAGATATGGTTAAAATGGGGAATTCCCATTTGAATTTTTGAAATACAAGCTATTGATGGAAAACAAAACTCTCAGTTGCAGCTTTTGCCACTTTTGTGGGTGTAAATGGGTTGCTAGCGTACTGACACGAGCTGGGAGACGTACCATCGAAGAATCGTGTGCCGTTTTGAAGCGTCTTCCCTCTGCATATCTCTCATCCAAGTATCAATCATCTGATGTTCATACATTGCAAACATGAAACTAAGGACATGAAAGCTGATACAGTGTCAGTTCAAAGTTGATAATTTCGTAGTTTATATTGTAACTGAAGTGGATACCATTGAATTAGATTTAAAGCACACTTCTGTTTGATTTCTTTGTTTAGGGTCTAATCGCTAGCTTACAAACTTGTGTTTTTTGGTTAAATTTCCGTGTCTTGTGTGACTTATTGTGTGGTTTAGAGCAGGCACTGTAAATATTTTTACAGTAGGGTTGTACTATTGCACTGCACTACCAGTTCATGAGAGTCCAACTCTTCAGCATTTGATTTTCTTGTCACTTTTGACATCACAAAGAGGTCTGGCTTTACAGAAGCTTGGTTTTGAAATGCGGTCTTTCTTTATACTGTCTCATGCTCAGTGTTGAAACTCGCTAGTCGCTTCTAAAAGGGTAGGTTTCCAGCAAGATAGCGATACATGAGCGTCCCTTCAATTTACCATGCCAATTCTCATTTTGTGATGTGAGAAGCAAAGCTCTGTCCAGCTATAGCAGGAACTATAACGTTCCTTTTGCCCAACTTTATGATCCTTTGTTATGGGAACAGTGATCACCCATAGTTTTTATTCGGCACTTCAAGCAAAAAGTAGCTGTAAAACCTACATGAGTACTGTTGGTGGGAATAAATTTGAGGAAAGGGCCTCTGAGTTTTGGAAAGGAGTCCAGCTTGGTTAAACTTTCATAAGACTTTTTTTCCTTAAATTTTCTACTAAGTCTGTGTATGGAGGTTTCATTTCATCGGGAAAGTAAGTTATGTTGAATCTTGTTTAGCAATCCGAAGCGTGACTAGGGGCTGTGTCTCCACTTTTACATTTTTGATCTGTGGCTTGAAGTAAAAATTCAGCATTTCATTTTCTGATGTAAAGCTATTGAAGGTGACACCACTTGGGTCTCTTGCATGTGAAAAGAAACTTTAGATGAGTGCTCTTCTGATTTGTATGTGCTGGGCATTGACAAAACATTTTTTTGTTAGCTGTAGTCTTGCATGAGAACCAAGAAGGACACAACTATTACGAAGTTATTTTAAACACTTAATAGTGTGCTGCAAGATGTTATACGTGTTCATTTCAGAGTGGCTTTATAGTAGTTTCCTGGTGTGCTAATTACCCATTACTGTGTTCTGTGATGGGAGGATTTTGTGGAGTTTTTTATTTCCCGTCTGTTTGAACACAATATTTTTGTGATGCCGATTTTATTCTTTGTTTGCCATGAGGAGTCTTATCCACTTCAGATTCATGCCACTGTTTGAAAAATGCATATGTTTTCTGAGGAAGGAACAAGGCCAGCGGCTGATGCCAAAGACAAGTCTCAGAAAGAGCTTTAAAAGCCCTCTGTGTTCGTGTGAACACTGCAGTGCAAATAAATGGGGACGTGATCTACTACCTCAATGTCAGGCACACCTCGTGTCTGTTTTACCAGCCCTGCTTTATGTCCACATATAGAACCATTTCCCTGAGAACTTTGTGGCTGGTTTTACTGCAGCTTCACCAATAATGATTCTCTTGTACTTGGTAACTTCATGTTGCTCTTAGTCCTGTGCTATGTGGGGAACTTCGTCAGGCTGTGAAACAAGCTGTGAATGTGATATAATCAGAAAGAAAATAACTTATTCATAATTTCTCCTGGATATTCCTGCTGTGCTTTAATATCCAGTTTCAAATATGCTGTTTATAGGAAATATCCTGGGTGGCATTGTACGTGCTGTAATCAAAACAATTGGGAATTCATTGTGTGTTATGTTTTCTACCACCACCATTTCCCACCCTCCACCCCCCAAAAAAAAGCCCCCAAAACACTCAAGTGTCAACTTCTGTCTTTTCCTTAAAATATTAAAGGACTTGACTGAATTCCCCAAAGATGTTATATAGAATGAGGAGAGAAACTTTGTGGGTTTTCTGGCAGGATAAGGAACAGTGAAAGTATGTGAAGGAAAACTGGATCATCTTTAATTTGAAAACTAGTAACTGGGAATATCACAGATGTGCCACCTTATACCAAAGAAACTAGCATATAAAAGAGTATTCGGAGTGAAGTGGAGGAAGCTTAGCGTATGTGTATGTATATATAAATATGTATGTGTGTTAATGAAAAAAGACCAAAGAAAAAGCTCATACCTTAATATGTGGAATTATTGCCAAAGAAGTAGAGGCAAACTGTAATTTTTACCATCTTTTTAAACATGGTAAAGATAGAGTTGTTTTTTCTATCTTTATTTGCTTTATTTGCTTTTACTGTAATTAGCATGAATGTTTTACAGCCGTTACGGTTTGCACATGAGACTGAAATGAGGGAAAGGCGCTAGTTCTGACTGGTGAGTAGGGAGGAAGTGTTTCGCAGCTCAGATGATGAAAAGTGGTTCTTGAGGCTTACTGTACAGCTATCTGAAGGTGTACTAATGACTTTATTGTATGAAATCTGGTTAAATGTTTTATTCTTTATATGTTTTACCTTTTACCTTTTGGACTGCTGTGGAGAAATATAATTTTTGATCTTCAGAAGTGCTACTACTAATTAGATATAGACCTCTTTGGATAAGAACAGTATTTGCTTGCAAATCACAACATGTTTAAAAATAAATTTTATTCACTGTTTTATAGCTTACTGAAAATCCTAATCAGCAGTTCTCGATCAGCTTTTTTTTTACAAGGAATTTGATAGCAATTGATTTGTACAGTTAATCCACGTTAGTTAATCCCTCTCACTCAGTTTCATTCATGCTCTCCAGCTTTTGTGACATGGTTACTGTTACATAAGTAGCTATGACCTCAGTAATACCTCTCGGTGAATTTAGAAATGTTTTGGTTTTTTTCTAGAATAATTTTCATTTCTTCTAGCATCTATCCCTAAACCTAGTTGATCCTGTTTCTACAGACAAATGCTGAAAATATGTATTGTTAGGAAAAAGAAATCATATTTACATCTTTGTAACCTTTTAAGATCTATACAGTCAACCACTTTCCCCAAATCAGCACAAAGCCACATTCCTTTCATTCTCCCTTGGGCTTTGGCAGTACGCTTAAAAATCTGACCAGCCATGGCTCTGCCAGATCAGAGCTGGAGTCAAATTCACCAAAAACCCAGGAAGTTTTTGGCACACACCTTGCCACTGAAAATTCCTCTTGCCTGAAAGCAGAGTGCATGTGCTGGTGTCAATCATAAAATAAATATATGTGCACTTGGGGCCAAGCCTTTTGGACTGCAGGGGCCAAATGTTTCTGGAAATGAAGGCGGATTGTGGAATATTTGTACTTTTTCTTGAAGCTTTGCTCAGGTGATGAACATGTATTCCTTTATTTGTTTTATAATGTGGATGAAAACCAAGCTGACTAAAACTATAGTTGACTTTGACCTGTAAAAGCCATACCTTGCATGAACAAAATGATTACAGTAGTTTGCTCCCAAGAAGAATATTAGTGGACACATATGGGATCACCAGCAGATCCCTCCAGCTGGGGTGCGGGATTAAACTCTCCCACTGTCTACCTTTGAAGGATACCTGTGACATGATGGCATGAAACTGGCTTTTCCCAATGCTTAAGCATTCTGATATCCCTTCTTCGGTATTGCGAACGGAAACAGATGAGAATTGGGGCATTGCTGTGGATGAGTGCTTCCTTTCTTTATGGCCCTATCTGTCAGTTTCAAACAAGGCAAATGCTACTCCACAGGGACTGCTGTTCTCCAGAAAGAAAGCAGTAAGCAATTTCTCTTAAAATCAAGGAAAAAAACCCACCAGACCGCAAATATTAAACAAGTTTTTCAGGGCATGTGTTTTGGAGGACTGTAATTTTTGAAGTTGAGTTTATTTAATACTGTCAGGAAACTTCAAATGGAGGTGTATTTCTGATGCGTTGCCTCTCTTGCAGACTCTTCTTTTTCCATTCTGCTTGACACCCCCTTGGGTTTAGCCTGCAGTCTGATTACAGCGCTAGCCTGCACCAGCGGGCATTATTGACTTTTAGAAGCAGGTATGAACGTTTGATGCTGACTTTAAAACGTCCTCAAAAAATGTAAAAATGCTTGCTCAGTATTTAAACTTGATACTTTCCCGCTGTGGCTTCTGCTTATCACCTATTAGCAAGTAGCAGTAGCATCACGTGTAAGGTAGGCATGGTGTCAGCTAGAGGAATTGAAAGGCTGAGATGCTGCATGTTTTAACCACACTGCTGTGTTTGTGGGACCAAAAAAGCTTCTGCTCTCTTGCTTGCAGTCATTGGGCAGAGGCCCTGATACGAGACCAGCTCCACTGGCACCACGCACCAGTGCAAAACCTGCTCTCCTGTGTTGTCCAGCCCAAAGGCCACGTCACCCTGCTTTTTGGATGGGGAGGTGAAAAGCTCCAGGCTTCAGCGCTTCAGCTGTGGGCTCTGAATGGTGCAACACTTCTGGAGGGGTCCGCTTGGATTTAGCTGGAGCAATGGTCATTGACCTATTTCAGAGTCCGTAGCAGATGAAGAAACCACCTCGTAGCTTTTGTCAAAGCTACTATGGTAGTACATATAAAAGGACTAGGCTCGAAGCTGGTTTCTCCTCAAAGAAATGACAGCCTTAAAAGAATATAGGCTATTAATGGGTACGAGTAGAATACAAGGAAATGAGTCTCTTCTGTTCAGCAGGGTAAGGCAGTGATAGAGTTGGCTTGTTTATTTTTGTGACTGACAGATGGGACAAAAAGATTTCCGCTTCTTTATCCACATCAGCACTTCATTGCCTTCCTTATCTGGTGCAGCTAAGTTTTTAACCCAGTTAACCATGCCCAGCTAAAAGTTTGTAAGTAGGCTCAACCTGGCCTGTTTGTAACTACAGGTAAATCTTTTGGGGGACTAGCCTTTACTGTTAAGAGCTGTTACTATGGCAGCAAAATCAGTGGTAGTACACTAGTGTGAGGCAGAGTGTTGAGTTTCCAGGTATGGAGTTCTGTTGTTGTAGATACAAAGCATATCTTCCCATCCTTAGGTACACCGCTCGCTTGTAACTCAATGAAAAGTTTCCACCTTGAGTGATAGGCTTAACTTTTACTTAACACATCTCACAGAACTGATTTTTATTTTTTTTTAAATGTTGCTTTAGACCAGTAGCTTTTTATTTAAGTGACAAGCTAGTTCTGTCAAGTCTGAATCTCCTGGCCATGCAGCATTCTGTATTTTGACTGCTATTTTAGAAGGTAATTTACTTACTAGAACAAGTTCCACTTCCCTGTTAGAGAGTGGCACCTTAATTGTATAGAGGAGTCAAACTTTGATTTTCACATACATTTCTTTGTACTAGCCCTCAGCTTGTATTTCAAATACATACAGGTTTGTTATTTCATGAAACACTTATCAACTAAGTGTATGAAAAAGGTACAAGTGAAAGTCAGTGGTACTCTCGAATTAAGTCTCGTACTGTCTGTCCATAGTGGACTGTAGGTTGCTTGGGTTCTAAATTAATACCATACCTTTTAAAGAAAAATACTTCCTTTTACTTCTCCAAAATGGTGTATATATAGATATGTCCTGACAATACTGCATTGCTAAAAATTAAGAGCAGTGAGGTATTTTAAGGTATTCTAAAGTAGCTCTTAACAACATGCTCCAAATCAAGAAAGAATTGTCAAAATGAACTTGAATATGCCAGAACAGAGGTCTCCAGGTTGGCGTTGTAAGCCTGGACAGTCAAACAAAGAGAGTCCTGAAATATTCCGTGTGCTTGGCAGACCTAAATCACTGGATGCAGAGGGTGATGGAGCTTGCTTTTTATGATGAACAGGAAACAACTAGGATGCATTGTGTTCTACTGTAAACAAGTGATGTCAGGAACTTCCAAAATGTCCTGGTTTTAAAACAAACAAAGAAACAAACAAAAAAGTTGCTCTTACAGATCCAAGTCAGGATGTGCAGATGAGCTCTCTACGTGTGGTTGATCATCTCCTGCGCATGTGGAAAATATAATTCAGCGTTTTGTGAAAGTGGGCAGACAAGAGAGACTTATGAATGTGTCAGGAGGTTTCTTTGTGATGGTTTTCTTTTCAAGTGGTCATTACTGGATGGAAACCTTGGAATGAGAAACCGACATAACTTTTCTGTGTTAGTCTCAAGCACAGCAGCAGGGGAGCATTTGGAAGAAATGAAATGTCTCTCTCAAATTCTTTGATGTCAGAGTGAAACATTTCACATTTTTGTGAAAATGTAGTCTTAGAATAACAACTATTTCTTCCCCTTTCATTTTTAAGGGAGACATTATGAAAGAATAAGTTCTAGGAATGAAACATATTGCAGTTTTGAGAAGACTGTAAGAAGCTGTCTAAATAGCTCATGTGTTCGACTTCTGTGCTCAAAAGGGGAGCTTTGTATAGTTCTGGAGGAATGCAATATCCTTAGAAGGGCTGAAGCCTCTGTTGTTCTAAACTGTCTTCTCCAAGACGTGTTAGTTTAACGTGCTAAATGTAATATTTGAATCCTTAAAAGTTACAAGCTTTGGATTTCTGTAATTTGATTCTGAAATCAATAAGTATATGGAGACAGTGAGATCATAGGCAGGTAACCTGCACATCAGTATGAGTAAAAGGGTGCTGCACATGAACATGGTGTAGAAACTGGATGCTATGATAACACTTGGCTATTTTATGTAAGGTTTTTAGGGATGGATCTTATGAAGCATTTCAGAGAAGATCAGAACTGCTTCCCTACTTTAGATTGCAGGAACTAAGGCAGATTTAAAGCACTTTAGCTCCTTCTAATACACAAATAGTAGATAATTAGAATGAAGCTAAATTACACATCCCTGACAGTCAGTCTATTCTCCTCTACAACAATCTTTACCAAAACACATAATAAAAGCATACTTTATTTCAAAATTTTAAGATTAAATAGATTCAGTGTTTTCCAGAAAAATAATGTGATTGTGTGGAAGAGGTAATAATAAAACATCGATTTTTATGGTGTATTTAGTGGTGTTATTTAAGCCTATTCTGAGCAATATTCCTGTTTGACGAATACAGGGCACATCAAATGAAACTACTAGGTGACAAAATCAGAACAAACCTGTTCTTTATACATTATGTTGAAGAGCTGTAGAGCCCTTTCTGCAGGATGTTGTGAATATCAAAAATTTACACAAGTTCAGACAACAGTTGAGTAATTTCATGAAAGAAAACTCTACTCGGGGTTATTAATCATACAAGCATCATATCTGACTCTGAAAGCCCCCAACTCTCAAGCTCTGAACACTCCTATTACTCATAGGAAGTATTTCTGTTTGCTTGTACTATTCCTAAACTTTTGTTAGGGATAGGAAGCTGTAGTCGATAAGCCTTTTAGACTCTCATCTAGCAGTTGTTTTTTGTGTTGGAGATCTTCTGAGAACTGGAATGGTTGTTGCCTGGCTCATACTGAGAGAAGTCTACTTTTGAGAGAGGAACAACAACCAAAAAAACGCCCTGAAGATAGATGCTGGAATTATTTCAGAATTGCACAAACAGAATTCCTACCTGTTCTAAATAGAATTACGTTAGCATTGCCCAAATGCTCAGTTAATGAGCTATAAACATGGGGAAAGGTCTGTTCCATCCTGTACGTTGTTAGGATGTCAGGAGGTCCCCCCTAGCTATTCCCTCACCAGCAGGAGAGAGAGCACGCAGGTTCCCCCTCACTGCGTAAGTCAGATGCACATACGACCAGAGCATCAACAGATTTATTGTCCTGTTCCAAGAGGGGTTGATAATGTCCCCTCAAACACCTGATTTTTTCCCCCTTGTATTCCCTTCTCCCATTTTTCCCTTTCCAAGTTCTTTCCATTTACCGTCCTCATCGCTTTTTAATTGAACACCTCAGCCCTGTTTCGCTTTCCCCGCTGGCCCTCAGTTCTGTTGACTGGTAAATTCTGTTAAGCTAGGACTCCCCTTCTGTTATCTCTAGCGCCTGCCTGCCCTTTCTCATGTTGCTGTCTTGTTAGCGGTGCCACAGCAGAGGGTGAGCCATCTGCACATACGCTGCTCCTCCTCTGTTATCTGTAGCATCTCGTGCTCGGTGGTGGTGTTATCTTGTTAGAGGCACCGCAAGCCCGGGCGTGCCATTCGCACGTGACCCTGATGTACAGAAAGTCTTGTAGTCTGTAATCCTTTGGGTTTTTTGCCCCAGAAAAGATTGCAGAATAATATGGTTTACATATACCTCCATGTTTACATAACTATAGATGTGGCTGAGGGTTTCCTAAAGTCTTTACATGAGGATAAACAGAGCTGTTTGCATTGGAGATTAGGGGACTTGGTAGCTGGAAAAGGGTAGGCTTGGAAAAGGGATCAAGCCCAGAGGTGGATAGAGAACATTTCTTGTGGAAAAACTTGAGATTTAGGGAAGACATGTGAGACAAATGCACAATTTATTTATTTTCCAAAAATGTTTCACCCAAAAATAGAATCCTCAGAAATTACAAAATTTGCTCATGGGCAGCCAGTAAACCAGAAATTAAAATTGATGGGACCTGTCAAGCAGGCTGCTGGGGAAGCTCAGTGCCTGCCTGCTCTGCTCCTCACCCATCAGCCTGCCTGGAAGGGACTCGTCAAATTCAGCTTTCTACCCACACCAAGTGAAATTGATGTGGTTTGGGGTTTTTTTGGTTGGTTGGTTGGTTTTGGTGGGGCGAGGGGGAGCTGGTTTTTAAACAGGGACAGATGTATTTTCAACAGGAAACTTCTCCACCAGCTCTACTCTACCTGACACTTTGTAGCTCAGTGGCTTGACATAGGTATTATTTTTTTTGAAATTATTGTGACAACGTGGATGTTTTGTTTCCACATTTGCCACATAATTGGTTTTATCTTTGAAGTATTTCTTAGAAACAGCTGCAGCAAACTCCCTAGATTATTTTGGATAGTTTAGGCTGAACTATCCAAAACAGTTTGAGGGAGAGCAAAGACTTTGTCTCTTCTGTCTTGTAGCTTTAAGTACAATAAATACTTTGATTGATCTCCTTTGGAGAACTTGAAATAAAGTGTGGAATCAACAGAGCTGATGTGGGAAACTTGTGTGGTTTTACATACCTGCCTGAAAAAAGCAAGAGAATTAAAAGAAAGGAGCGGTGTGTGCTGGAAAACAAGTCCCATCCATGGTCTTTCCTTTCTCCAAGCTTGCAGGTCTGTTAACTCTATGGCTGGCTTCCCTGTTTCTGCTTAGGAAGGGACAGAAATTTCAGACAGTTGTTTTGACTGCACTGTATTATGGACGAGCAGCGCATCTTCTATATTTTTTTTTATGAAACCTTGGGCATTTGTGTGAGGCGCCATATATGCTGAGAAACTGGTAAGTTTAGATGGCAGTGCAGCGCTAAAATTTTTGCCCGTTGTGGGACTAAGTCTGTACTGAGTGGCTGGGGTGGAAGGTGTCTCCTCCTAATAACACTGCACGCCATTAGCTGTGTTACAGGTAGTGCAGACTGGAATCATGCTCCATTTGTGCTGTGAAAGCTATAAGGCATTTGAAGCACTTTTTGTTAACAGCTTAGGAAGTGCAGTATGAAATTTGAGTCACTATGACCATCTGCTCTCTCAAATCCTTCAGTATCCCGGTAAGTTGTCACTGTATCTTCTGGCAGTGATTCCTGAGTGTTTGCCTTTTCAGTAACAAACCTAGCCTTTGTGTGTTTCATTTTCTCCTTTTCTCTTTTACACAGATGTTCAGGAGGAGCCCTTACTTTCTCTATGCCTTTACTTTTATCTTGTTCCCTTTTTGTCCATTTACAAATAAGTAGAGCTAATTTTTCAGCCTTTCCATTGAGGAAAATATCTCCATGCCTCTTAATTGAATTCTTTCTATTTATTCTGTATCCTCTACTGCCAGGAGGTGATTGGAATGGATGACTAGTATTCATCTCGGCTGTTTTAATTGCATACCAGTTTTACGGTTTTCCATTAATTCCCTTGTACGACTGAGCATCTGATTTCTTCTGCCCGTCATGAAAGCCTGAGCACAGACATTCTCCATGAGCCTGTGACAGCTCTTCTCAAATCCATGTAGAGCTGATGAAATATTAACAGTACTATAATTTGCTGTCTCATTTATAAAGGCTTCTTGCTGAGGAACATTTGGATATATAAGAAAAATACTGTGTAAAGCATTAATATGCTATGTATAGCACTGGAAGAGGTGCTACCTAAGGGTTAAATTACTTCTAGTACAGAAAAGCAGATTTGTATAGATTTTAAAGGTTGTTTTTAAGTTGTATCCTTCCACAAAAGGATTCACTGCATATATATACTTTTCAGTATAAAGGTATCATTTCCAAGCTGTCATCCTTAACTCCAGCTTGAATGAAGGAAATTATAGATACCAGTAGGTACTTTTCATCTGCTGGGCGTGAGGGCAAGTGGCTTACTACTTTTTTGCAGATGTGTTTATGTGAACTGGAGAGCTAACTTAAAAATCTGGTCACTGTTCTGTAACACATATATACTATGGTAGTGGAATTAAGCAAAAGGCAGAAGGTCTGAGCATGATGTATTTTGGGAACTTGACCAGCACTGGTTCTGCCATGATCCATAGGCCAGGTAATCACATAAATGTTTTAAGAGGAAAACAAAAGCCACGCAAAGAATGGCAATGCTTAAGTTTACAATATCAATTTTGAATGTGGTGATAAAACTGCAAAAGGAAAATAACTGATAACGTTTTCTGTTGTGGTGGTTCTTTCACTGTTTGTACAGAGAGATGTGGTGACTAATTTACAACAACAAATTTTCACCTCCTAAAATTTGCTACAATAAAGCCCGTGTTTCCTGGAGATGGTTTGAGGGCTTCAGAAATAAATCTTTCTTAAAATAATTTTCTTCTGAAATCAAATGCAGCCGTGGGTAAGCTGTTTGATCAGTCCTGACCAAGATAAGTAGACGTAAATGTGAAGTGGGCAGAAATCATGAATTCGTACATGGCACTGGGTCTTCATCATGTTTCGCTAGGTCTGATTATCTTAATTGTTCTTCTTGAATCTTTCTATACTAAGGCAGTAGCTAAGTAGATAGCTCTTAACTTCCTGTCAGAAATGAGCTGGCAGTGTTTTGCATAGCTGAAGTAGTTTATTCAACATAGAAAATACCTTGAAATGTTTCTGAAGGTTGGGAGAAACCTTTAATGACTCATAATTCTCATCTGAAGTATTTTAAACAGCCACAGTCTTGGGCTGGAATTTGAGTTGTGCCCTTGTTGACGTGGAGAAGCAGGTCAATTTACTTGCTCTGTAAAATAGGTAAATATGTGCAATCCATACTGAATTTAATGGGATCGCAGGATAACTTGGTCTGGAGGTCTGAGGAGGTCCCTGGTCCGTCCCTGCCGCAGCAGGCTCAGTGCCGGGTACAGCCAGGGCTGCTCAGGGCTGTGTCCCCTCAGGGCTGGAACCCCCCCGGCCGGAGCGGCACAGCCCCCCTGGGCAGCCTGCGCCTCTGCCCCGCTGCCCCCGGGGAACAGCCTTTTCCTCGGTCCCGTCTCAGCCTCTCCTGCTTGGTCCAGTCAATGCCCCTTGTCTCTCCGGCTCCCTCTTCTCGACCACCTCCCCACAGGTACTGGGGCTGCTGCCAGCTCCCCCAGAGCTGTCTCTGCCCCAATCTGCTCCAGCCCCATCCCTCAGTCTCTCCTCGTGGGGAAACTGCTCCAGATGTGATCAGCTTGGCCCCCTCCACTGCTGGACTCACACCAGTTTATTGCCATCTTTCCTGTACTGGGAGTGCCAGACCTGGATGCAGTATCTGGATGTGGTCTCCTGAGCACTGGGAACAGGGGGATGGATAATCCTGTCCCTTGATGGAAGGGCTGTGGTCCTTCCGGCTCACGCACAGCTCTCTGTGCACCAGAGTCCCACGCCTTCCCCGCAGAGCTGCTCCCCAGCCCAGCCCAGCTCTCCCCAGCCTGTGCCATCACCGGTGGTTATGGACTTTGCTTTTGTCTGTGGTGAACTTCATGAAGTTCCTGTTGGCCAGTTAGTTGCTCCAGCCTGTCTTGGCCTCTGTGAATGGCAGCCCTGACTCCCACATGGGATTTCCCTTCCCCACCCCAACTTGGTGTCAGCTGCAAACTTGATAAGGGTGCACTGCATCACATCCTCCAGGTCACTGGTAAAGAAGTTAAAAGGAGAAAGGAAAAAAAAAAAGTAATAAACTAGTGTCATCTGCTTTTGACCCCCTGTGTAACTGGTTTTCTGCTGTTGGCAAACCATCCAATCCTTTTGCTCTAATTTCAGGCTATTAGGCTGAAGATACTGCTCTGAGGGTAGCGGTAATGATGCAGACTTAGTCCTTGATCCATGCAGCAACTGCGTATCAGATTAATCTATGTAAATACTTTTCAGTGAACAGGCTCTCTGACATCTGAAAGTGCAGTTTCACTGTGGCCACAATAATGAGCTTCAGCAGTGGAGTCCTTCAGCTTCTTTAACTGGATGCTGGGGAGAGGAGAGGGGAGTGGAAAGGAAGAACTCATTTGAGGCAGGGGAAGAGGAGAAAAATACTTAGAGCTGACAATTAGTGGCACACGGATAAGTATTTGATATGGTCTGCTCTGGCATCTTGTCAAAAGCTGATGGCCTGAGGATGGGGAAAATATTCATTGCCAGTACCCACTATTTTGGAAAGCCCAAAGTGCCCTGCACTTTGTGAATTCAGTGACAACAGCAGCTCAGTAAGGTTCTCATTAAATTATATCTAATCGTTTTTATAACTGGTTTGTGTTTTACTTGCTGTTATTAGCTACTTAACTGGGTTGGTGGTAGTCCCAACTCTACTAATAACGCAGGGCTCACTGTTTAATTTTTTTTTTCCTTAAGAAAAAAAATACTATGAAAAAATCTTTAAAAATAGTTGCTTCAAAAGAAATAAAAGAAAAGAAAATACAATTAAAGAAAAATTGCACTGAGAATATACATCCGAAATTTTGCCTTCCAGTGCCGATCTGGCATTCCTATCACAACTAAAACTTCTTACCAGCAAGGACACTCTCTTTTCTCTCTCAATTTCTGGCGTGTGCCCTGGTAGGAAAGCAGGATTGTGGGATTAATGTAGACTCACTGAGCAAGGGGGAGAAAGTCATTGTTGGTTTTTTTGATTGTTGTTCCTGTTTGGTTTTTGTTTTGAAGGACATCCTGGATAGCCTGGATACACTGACACTTTCCATATACTGGAGTGGAAAAAACACTGTTACTGACTTTTGCAGCAGAGTAAAACTTAGAGTCATGAGAGGGAAGATTGTGAGTTTAAAATGTGGGAAAGAAAACTAAACAGATTCTTTAAATCCACTTCGCTTCCTTTTTGTGGATTTTAATTGTCTTCTGAAACAGCAACTCAAATCACCTTGATATGTTAATCACTTAATCTGAATGTGATGTGTTGTACTGCAAGCACTGTGCTTATTTTTCATTTGCATTACTCCTGCTGAGATTGGGAACTCAGTAGCAGCACGGCTGTGTAGTACCAGGTACCTAACGAACAAGTAGGAGATACAGTCTGTGCCATGAATAATTTATAATCTAATTAGAAACAAACCTTATCAAATAACTGTTTAAAGAACAGTAGGAAAAAATAGAGAACAAAAGCATGATTGTATCATGCAGTTGTGGGAGCCGGCTGTTCACACTGTTCAGCTTGGGAGTTCTTGGAAATTGTAGCAAGTCATAAGTAGACCAGGAAAAAAAAATGACACTGAGTGGGATGAGTCTATGTATACCACTATTATTCCTAAGAGTATTATTTCCACAAATTGCTTTCTTTTTTCTTTCCCTTTTACGACATCAGTCAAATTATGCATGAACTTCGGAGGCTGCTACTAATTCTGCATAAGATCAAAGAAATACATTACCTTTTTGTACAACTCTGCAGCTCTTTTCTGTTTTAAGTGAAAGTACTTCAGCTTTCTTTCTGGTTATTGTCAGTAACGAACAATGACTTGAGTTCTTGCACATTACCTTATGATGTGGTATGTTTCTCTTTCAAGTGAATGTTTCACTAATGCAAAACATTTGTTGTTCTTTAAAAATTAGCTATCAATGACTTTCCTTAGGAAAAAACACATTGGAGTGTCACTGATTTGTCCATCACAGAAATTAAAAAAAAAATAATCCAAACTGCTGCAATGATAGATTGTCTGAAGAAACATCATATACCTCTTACACAAGTCGTAAAGAAATAATTTTTCAGTCTATCTGCTAGAGTCCATCTGACTCTTTTGTTAAGTGTTTGAAGAGGACTTAGCTTTGGAGAAATACAGCGGTCTTGAGTGACAAGCTGTAGGCTTCAATTTTTTTCTGAAATGCAGATCTTGGTAACAGTTGCTAAGTTGTAAGAGAAGGGCTGTATGGCTTATTCTTTGGACTGCTCTTTTGTTCATAACTGGATGACTTGTATGGTTCATTTAAGATTTCCATCTTGTGTACGTATATAGACATAAATGGCAACTGAAACAAGTTGAAAATAGAGCGTATTCAACATTAATGTCAGCTATGCTCAATTTCGTAATGCTACACTTCGATACTGTATTTTCATTTCTTTTTCCACTAGTGCAGTTACTGAGAACGTGTCATTGGTTCCCCGGCTAGTAACTGAGAGTTGGAGGCCAAAGCAGTTCGACAGCATCTTAATTGATGCTTTCAAGGCAGCTGTTTTCAGGAAAAACTCTTAAAATGCCTACAGAACATACTCAAATCCTAGCTTACCTGGGGGAAGAAACAAATATATCATCCAAACCACTCAGTTTTAAAAGGAAATAGTGATTTCTTGCATACCTATTTTGCTTTCTATACACTGGGTGAGAGACAGCTGAAGTTGAGCAAATGAATCTAAAACTGATCTACTTTGGATGGTTCAAGGTAGGATGAACACTGTTATGTTAGATTTGGGCAACTGTGTGGGCAAGATTTTTGAACTACGCTTTTTTTTTTTTTCTTTCCCCGAAACTGATAATTTCATTTGGCTGAAATTAGCCAGACCTTTGGCTTCAGAAAGTACAGGGACAGTGCTCTTTGTGGGAAGGGGATGTACATTGTTTTGGCCTTCCTAGTTTTTGTTTAGTC
This sequence comes from Anarhynchus alexandrinus, assembly GCA_008711295.1. Lineage (NCBI taxonomy): Eukaryota > Metazoa > Chordata > Aves > Charadriiformes > Charadriidae > Anarhynchus > Anarhynchus alexandrinus. Next base: position 2,275,121 of record VUYV01000144.1, read on the forward strand.
AAGGAAAGGGTTTCTGCTAGGATGCTTCTGTGCTGCACCGAATTGTTTTTCTTATATCCGTGGTGTTGGGATGGCCAGGTAGGAAGCAGGCTGTAGACACCAGCTTGTACTGAATGATAGTAGTATTTGAGTATGGAGGTGAACTCTGGCCTTCCTTCAAGTTTCTCTGCCTTATCACCCTGTGACTTCTACTAAAATGAACTGTACCATAGTTAAAGTACTGTGGCCCAGCTCTCAGAAACTGACTGTGAAGCATTCTGGTATCTCCGGTTTTTCAGTATATTCATAGTTTTAGAAGTACTTTACTGTTCAGCCAAGAGAGGTATGCCTGACAAATAAGTAAAACATAGCTTGTTATCGTTGAGTAGTTTGGTATGTCATACAATCATTTTCAAATGAACTCATTTTTTTTTTTTTGGTGCAGATATATCAAAGCATCAGGGCTGCCGTTCTTATTAATTATTTCTTACACGAAACAGTCACATTTTTCCTGAGTGCTTGTGCATTAAATAAAATATGCAGTAATTGAATAAGTATAGAAAATACCTTACCTGCAAAATTCCTGTTCTCTTTAGTCACCTTTTAATTAGAATTCTTGTTACAGAATTAATAGGATAATTTATTCCTTTTAAAATGTGTAACAGAATGAAGCAGTGTGCAATGTCTGTCCCTGGTTAACAAATGATGCCCAGAACAGCATATGATGAATATTAGTTAGGTAGTTTAATACACTACTAAAGAGGCTTACAAGCTACTGTGAGGAGTAGAAAATATAAGAATAGAACCTTATCTGTAACTTAACGTAACACATGTGGGAATAATACTTAGCATTTCTATCAAGCTTTCCGTTTGAGGATTTTGAAGTGCTTTGCAATACAAATGATGAATTAATCCTTAGAATGGTCCTTAATGTTTTTATTTTCCCTCTTAGTTCCTGTTTTATATGCAGATGTTAGATTTTTTAATTTTAATTCATTTGGGGGGGATGGACAAGAAGTGAATTATTTGTAGGATCCTGAAATGCTGAGGAGTAGCAAGAGTTTGCTCACATATCCCTTTAATACAGAGCATTAAATACAGAACCATATAAAATATTTTGTGATATAATATGCATGTTTAATATTAATGGTGAATTCTGTAGATCAGTTTGGCTACCTGAGCTCTGCTGTCATTTTAAGATTTGTAGGTATTTCCCCGACTCGGTGTGCGGCAATGCCCTACGCCATGGGAAGCACTCTCGGACAAACTTCTGAGTTGCCAAGAGTTCTTCGTTCCTATCGCAGTGCAAAACAAAGCCGTGAGCTAAATGGCAAGTGCCTGAATGTTCCCAAAATCTCTAGCTGCTGCTTAGTGGAAAACAGCAACTGGGAATCCTTGTTACTGGCCCATTAACTAATACAAAAGTCTCCTTTGGGGTTTTACTTGGCTAAGTGGAAGTCCCGTCAGGAAGCACTCGCAGGAACTCCTCCAGCCTGCACGGGCTTTGGAGCATGCTTGTCACCCACCTGCTAAATTGGAAGTGGTGACACTTTGACAGTGACTGTTAAACAAACACTGACAGTGTGCAGCTTGCTTTTAACTCGGGATGATGCCATTAGGAAACGAGGTTATAAACACCAGAAATCTGTCAAGCTCCTGATTTGCAATAATCTTCCTGCTGACAGATAAGAAGTGGTTATGTATACACGGAGGTTCATAGTGACAGGATTTATTTTACGTGTCTTGAAGGAGAAAAACAAATTTCTGTTGCCCGTGGAGAAAGGGAGTATGTTGTCATTTGTATCTTCTCCTGTTAGATTCAAGGAAAAAAAGTAAACAGTATCCACTGAGATGAGCCTTCTTTGGATATTTGAGGGTTGGTTTCTTTTACAGCTTTGCTTCTGGAATAAGAAATAGTAACCAAAAATTAAGAGCTTAGAATAAAAATCTGTTGACTCTAAGTGCTAATTTTTAATTTGAAATCAAACTCCAGACACAATTCTACCTGCAGAAAACCCGATCTGCATATAAACCAGTTTTATCTAGTTTTCTAGCGAATCTTGGTCTTCAGTCAAGAAGTTAACCTTGCATTTTTGGCTGCCCAGGGAGGTTGTGGAGTCCCCTTCTCTGGAGATTTTCAAGACCCGCCTGGATGCAGTCCTGAGTAATGTGCTCTAGGCAATCCTGCTTTAGCAGGGGAGTTGGACTAGATGGTCTCTAGAGGTCCCTTCCAACTCTGAAAATTCTGTGATTCTGTGATTCTGTGATTTTTGTTTTATGAGAAGTTGCTTAAAACTAATGTTGTCAGCAGTCTAGCATAACAGTAGACAGTGTCAGTGTAATTGAAAAAACCAAAACCAGACAGGTATCACTCAGTCATATCTGCATGTCTGCTTAGATAAGGTCGTGAGAAGAAGTAACTGCAGTAGAACACCCTACATCTTTACCTAGAATTTCCACTATAGAGCAAGTCTGAACAGGGTAAAGAGCTGCAAATATCGATATAAATTATATTAAAAATCCAATTTAATGTATTTAAGGCAATTCAAGGCAGTTATTAGTGATCAAAACACTTCCAGATGGAAAAGAAATTGGAATGTGTTACAATTACATGCAGAACTGCAGGAAAGGATTGAAATAAAAGGTTTGAAGTACTACCAAAGCAATAATAGTGAATTATGACAAAAGTAACAAAGATCATGCTCTGAAACAAGGGAAACTGTTAAATGATTTCACAATGTAGGTGTGTTTCCTAATCCCAGAAAAAAAGGTGTTATTTATTGAGATCTAGAGAAAAATTCACCTATTACTTCATATTTCCAAGAAGCAAATTATTCAAGACAAGATCAATAATCTCAGTTAATAACTTATATTTCTTAGAAGTGCAATGTTACATTAAATACCATTATGAAGATGATGAAACAAAAATGTAACACTTCTGATAACTAAAATAAAGAAGCCAGTGTATTGCCAAAAATTATTACTGATAATCAGTAGATTTTGTAAGAGCCTATGAAACAGAGCTGTTATTTATGCGGCGTGATTTTATGAAAATTGATAGTGAATCAGCTGAAGGAGATCATACAGTTTTTCACAGAGAAATCCTGATTGGCTACAATACCTTCAAAGGTAACATTATGTTTACTACTAACAGATATCTGGAATAAGTGAAGTTTTTCAGCTGTACTGCAATTTGAATGTTGTTTGGGGACTGTGGAAACAGTTGAGAATAGATCTTTCAATGGGTATCGGGCAAGGTGACCTCCAAAGTCCTTTCCAACCTCAACCCTTCTGTGATTCTGATTCACCGAGTCTCATTTAGGTTCAGTTGTTGGTTAACAATAATGGGAATGGAAAGTAAGAAAGTAAGGCTTTCTAAAGCTTGACTATTTGCTAATGGTTAATGTAATATTGTCGTCAGAGCGAAGAAACCAGCTGGGAGTTGTATTGGGGTCACAAACTTCCCGCACTGGAGATACTATGAGACATTGTGGTGGGTTCACCTGGGCCAGCAGCCAAGCACCCACACAGCTGTTGGCCCACCAGGTGGGCTGCAGGACAGCACAGAAAGAATGAAAGTGAGAAAAGTGGTGGGTCAAGATAAAGACAGATTATTAGGTGAAGGAAGGAGGGGGCAGAGACAAGTGATGCAAAGGCAATCACTTACCCACCATCTCCCACAAGCAGACCGATGCCCAGTCTCGGAGCAACAGCCACCTTGGAAAACCCCTCTGTCCTGGTTCCGGCAGGGATGGGGTTAATTTCCCCAAGGAGCCGGCAGGGGGCGGGTATTCCATACCACGTGACCATGCCCGGGCTATAAGAGGCGCTAGCCCGGGAGGGGGCACTTAGTCGCCCCTTGGGGGTGGCTGCGGCGGGGCGGGTCTGGTCGGTGCGCGGCGGCGGCACGGTAATCGCGTGCGTATATCCCTTTATCAGTGTTATTGTTTTTCTTTCCGCTGGTCTGTTAAATTGCATTGTTTCAACCCACGAGTTTGGCCTTTTTCTGCCGATTTTTCCCGCGGCTGTGGGAATTGAGCGAGCAGCTGCGTGGTTCTTTGATGCTGGCTGAGGCCAAACCACGACACCCTCCTTCTTCCTCTGCCCCAGTTTTAATTGCTGAACACGTTACACGAGGCCAAACCACGACACCCTCCTTCTTCCTCTGCCCCACTTTTAACTGCTGAACATGTTACATGGTAAGGAATATCCCTTTGGCTAGCTGGGGTCAGCTGTCCCAGCAGTGTCCCATCCCAACCCCTTGGCCACCCCTCTTCCCACTTGTCAGGGCGAGTGGGAAAGGGGCAGGAGTTGGAAAAAGAGAAGGCCTTGATGTTGTACAAGCACTGTTCAGCAATAGCCAAAACATTGCTGTGTTGTCAACGTTATTTCAGCCACAAATTCCAAACACCATATGGGCTGCTGTGAAGGATGGTTACTCCATCCTGGCCAGACCCAGTACAGTCATCAGCCATGCAAGTTGAGGAAAGTTTAAGTGGAATGGAGATAGGTTTCTTATTAATCCTAGGGCCATCCTTCATTTCCCTTGCCTATGAAAGGATGACGTTTTAGTTACAGCAACGGGAAGGAGAGAGGATTCAGGGAGACTAGACTGAGTGAACATGTAGTTCTGGTAAGGAGAAGTTTAAAAGGTGAGAATCGCTTAAACGTGCAAAAAAATCAGTGTAAACTGAGAAAGCAAAGGTTATTTAATCGAGCAATGAGAGTTTAGTAGAGATTAGACAAGCAAACTGTTACATTTTCTTCAGAGTTTAGTTTTGGTTTGTTTTTTTTTTTTAAACTTGTCTCTTCATTTCTTGGGCTTCCAGTGCCTTCGTCTTCTGCCTTCCTCCCTTGTCTTGGCATGGTTTAAATGGCTCTGTTCAAGGTCAGGATAGTACTATTTCATGCAATGATTTTTTTTTTTCCTTTAATATCCCAGTTCTAGAAGGTGATTGAGTTCTTTTCATGATGTCCTCTTTGACATCTCCCCAGCTTGTATGTAACTGCTAAAAATAAACCTTATTAAGTTCTTATTATTTTCACTCCACCTGGTACTGCAGTAGTTTGCATCTAAATACCACTGTTACTGTGCTGATTCAGCATCGCTCTTGTTTTCTGGAAACGATTTGTGCCTGAACTCTTGGGTACTCCTGTTTGAATAGAACTGTATATTCCACATTTCAAGTGGCTTATGTGTCCTCTGTAGACATTGTGTTAGAGTGCTTTGGAAGATGGCAGTACTAAAATACCAACAAATGGGAGCGCTTTGTCATCATCTTTAGGTTAGCCAGCATTATAGCTGTAGATAAGGTCTTTGTTTTTGCTTCTGGAGAACAAATCTGATTTATTTTTTTTTAAATGTACAGTGGGTTGAGAAGGATTTTAAGATTATATTTCAAAATGCCTCTTTTATGGTTCAAGAAAGAATTGCACAGGTCCTTTTTGTGCATAATGTCAGACCTTCACCTTTTTCTTCTAAATGACTTTGCTGATATCAATTACAATAGCACACTTTATTATTCTACAGCAGAGGTGGGGTAGTATTTTGGCATTTTCTAACTTCCTACATAAAAATAATTTTTTTTTCTGAAGATGTGAAAGCAGCCAGCTTACTAGTGAAACAGTGCTAGCTAGTTAAGCCTTCGGCTGCCGCTTCTGATTGTGAGTGAGCTGAGGTAGAGCTCCATTGGAAATGGACTTTGCTAATGTAGACACAGGGCTTCCCAGTGAGCTGCCAGGTTCTTCTAGAGTTTGAGGTTCAATGAACGTATCTTAGTAAAACTAGAAGTACTGAGCAATATGTCTATACAAATGTAACTCTGCTTATTGACATCCTGGAGGATTAATAAGGAATTAGTTGAAAGCACTGGGCTGAAATAATTTTATTAGTTACTCTGCAGAGGAGTTTGAGAGTATCTGGAATCATCTGGTCAAAAGCTGTTAGACTCTTCATCATTAGGAATTTCTCTTTTTAACAGGATCCATAATGTTGTGTTGAAGTACAGATGTTCCCAGTAACTGTGTTCTTTATTTAGACATAACCTGATCTCCTTCTATGACAAGGTGACCTGCTTAGTGAATGAGAGAAAGGCTGTGAATGTTGTCTACCTAGACTTTAGTAAAGCCTTTGACACAGTTTCCCACAGCATTCTCCTGGAGAGACTGGCTGCTCATGGCTTGGATGGCTGTACTCTTCCCTGGGTAGAAAACTGGCTGAATGGCCAGGCTCGAAGAATGGTGGTGAATGTTGTTAAACACAGTTGGCAGCTGGTGACAAGTGGTGTTCCCCAGGGCTCAGTATTTGGGACAGTTTTGTTTAATATCTTTATCAATGATCTGGACAAGGGGATCGAGTGCACCCTCAGCAAGTTCGCAGATGACACCAAGTTGGGTGGGAGTGTTGATCTGCTGGAGGGTAGGAAGGGACTACTGAGGGATCTGGACAGACTGGATTGATGGTCCAAGGCTAATGGTATGAGGTTCAACAAGGCCAAGTGCCGGGTGCTGCACTTGGGTCACAACAACCCCATGCAGCTCTACAGGCTTGGGGAAGAGTGGCTGGAAAGCTGCCCGGTGGAAAAGGACCTGGGAGTGTTGGTTGACAGTTGGCCAAATATGAGCCAGCAGTGTGTCCAGGAAGGCAAATAACATCCTGGCTTGTATCAGAAAGTGTGGTGAGCAGGACTAGGGAAGTGATCATCCCCCTGTACTCAGCACTGGTGAGGCCCCACCTTGAGTACTGTGTTCAGTTTTGGCCCCTCACTACAAGACAGACATTGAGGTGGTGGAGATAGGGATGTCTCATACAAACAGAAAGGTGAAGACTGCAAAGATAGATGGTTTTCTCAAAAAAAAAAAAAGTTAGTATTCATTCCTGAACTACCAGTGCTAGGAGTTTGGCCTACGCAAAGAATAATTATCAGCGGGCTGGGTCTGTTCAAATTGCTGCTCAATATTTTAGGACTTTTTCATTCTTACATAGAAAATAAAGCTATTAACAAATAGGAAGTTCATTTAGTGAGAAACTTAATACAGTTTTGTAATTTCCACAGGGGGGAAAGCATGAAGAGTATTTCTGATGTATTGAATTCTAGAAATTGAGACTAGGTTAGAAGCCCAAACTCACTTGTCCAGCAGGCAGTGTTGATTAAGGTAGGTTTTTTAGGCTACTACCTGTATGGACCAGTTGCCCTGTAAGTACGGTAACACTGAGTCCTAGTAACTTTTTGCTAAATAGCCATTTGTGTTTTTATCTGGTTGGAATAACTCCTGTCCTTTTGAAACACTGGAGGGCTCACTGACTGCTTCTGGAGTTGCATTTTGCTTTCAGTGTTATGTCCATAAACCTCCAAATGTCTAAAGCAAGGATGTTCTAAAGGTGCATTTTCTTAGGAGGAACCTTACTTACTAAGCTTGCAGTTTTTATCTAAATCTGGACTTTCTGGAAGAGTTCTAAATTAATATTTTGATTAGCCAAAAGAGATTAATTAGATCTCTTGCTTAGTAGGTTCTGGTGTTTTTTTCCACAGAAATATTTCTTAAAGGTTTGGGCTTTTTTCAAATTATTCGTTTTGTCTTTTTGGATTCACATGTAATTTCCTAAGAAGCAATTAGACAAAGGTACCTGAGTAGTTAGATTCAACAAAATGGGAGGACATTTTTTGGGTAAAAAAAAAAAACAGCAAAAAAACCCACCACAAAACCAAACAGTTGTTGTTCATTAATATGCAATAATACATATTATTAGAAGGTAGTGTCTACTGTGTGACTTAGCTTCCTGTCTTACTGTCTAGGGGTTGACTAACAATAGGGTAATCGGAATGGTTTCTGTTTAGAACTCTCACATGCATTTACAGTGCAATATGATCAAAATGTCAATCAGGTGGAAAAACTAAAGGCAACTGAGTACATATGGGACATCTTGTAGCATCATGCACTTAGTGACTGTTTTGGTTGAACTGAACTGGGTCTGGAGCTGTTCCGTTTGGTAACTCCGATACTCATGGCAGTCTGACTTAGGGAATGAGACAGGACAAAAATGATCCTCAAAACAAAAATTTCACTTGCAAAAGTTTCTGTTTCCTCAACTGACTTGCTGTGGGGATAGATAAGCACTGCATCTCTTACGCAAGAGGAGGAGCAGGGATGTGCTAGGAGAAAAAGGAGGGGAAAAAGGAAAGGCCATGGCAGTACTGGCTTGAGCAATGTTAATTTTGTTATAATGCTGCATCTTTAGGCAATCTGATTCAGACCGCTTAATTACAAGTTTAGTTTTAAAAAAAAAAAAAAGAGCCCTTCTGTGTGGTGTTCCCAGATTAAGATTAAACAAATTAAAAAAATTCTGACGTGATTTTATGAGAAAATAAACTTTGACCAGGTCAGAGATCACTTGGCCAAGCTGGACATTCATAAGTCCATGGGCCCTGACAGGATGCACCCGCAAGCACTGAGAGAGCTGGCAGATGTTACTGCTAGACCACTCTCCACCGTCTTTGAAAGGTCATGGGGAACACGAGAGGTGCCGGAGGACTGGAGGAAGGCCGACATCCCTCCAATCTTCAAAAAAGGCAAGAAGGAGGACCCAGGGAACTACAGGCCGGTTAGTCTCACCTCTGTCCCTTGGAAGGTAATGGAGCGACTCATTCTGGTTGTCATCTCCAAACACGTTGAGGAACAGGAAGTTATTGGAAGTGGTCAACATGGATTTACCAAGGGTAAATCATGTTTGACCAATCTAATAGCCTTCTATGATGTTATAACTGGTTGGCTGGATGAGGGAAGAGCCATAGATGTCATCTACCTTGACTTCAGCAAGGCTTTTGACACTGTCTCCCATAACATCCTCATTAGGAAGCTGAGGAAATGTGGGGTAGATGAGGTGACAGCGAGGTGGATTGAGAGCTGGCTGTGTGACAGAACTCAGAGGGTTGTGATCAGCGGCACAGAGTCTAGTTGGAGGCCTGTAACCAGCGGTGTCCCCCAGGGGTCAATACTCGGTCCAATTTTGTTCAATATATTCATTAATGACCT
>VUYV01000144.1:2284645-2469088 GCA_008711295.1 Anarhynchus alexandrinus
GAGAAGAGAAGGTTGAGGGGAGACCTTATTATGGCGTACAAGTACCTAAAGGGTGGGTTGAAGGAGGATGGAGCCAGACTCTTTTCAGTGGTTCCCAGTGACAGGACAAGGGGCAATGGGCACAAGTTGGAACATAGGAAGTTCCGTTCAAATATACGGAAAAACTTCTTTACGGTGAGGGTGACAGAGCACTGGAACAGGCTGCCCAGGGAGGTTGTGGGGTCCCCTTCTCTGGAGATTTTCAAGACCCGCCTGGATGCAGTCCTGAGTAATGTGCTGTAGGCAATCCTGCTTTGGCAGGGCAGTTGGACTAGATGATCTCTAGAGGTCCCTTCCAACTCTGAAAATTCCATGATTCTGTGACAAAGCACAGAAAATGTCAGGTTCAGTGCGGGTCAGGATTTAGCCTGCTGAAATCTTTGAGAGTTTGTACGTTAATATCTAAAGCTGAGTTTTCAGGTCTGACACATGATGGCAAGGCAGAATATATCTTGCTTGTATAATACGCAAAATTACTGGAAAACTTCAATTGGTAAATTAGAAAATATGCTGTGGGCAAATGAGGGGTTTCATATCATCTTGATCCCTGTAGCCAGGGATTGGAAATGCCCCATAGACAAACAGTCTACCCCTTGGCTGCCTATTACCACTTCTGCGCTGGGACAAAATGTCCTGTCCTTGGAGAGCTCCTAAGCTGTTTTGCAATGAAGTCAAGCAAGGGACACCAGCTCCTGCCATCTGGCATATTGGTGCCATCCATGGCCTGAGACCATTTCCACAGAGCCTCTTACTCGCTGCCTTTCAGCTGAGATCTGACACCAGGCTAACCTTCTGGTTGAAAACGCTCAGGTCTTAAGTGCAGATGCCAATTTTTGCATTTGTAAAGCTGGGCCTGTAAGGGCTCTAGAGTAAATTAACATCCCTGAATTTTCGTGTAGAATAGAGGCGCATTTGTGCTTCCCTAAATAGCAAAGAAACGTTAATTCTCACAAGTGTAGCAGTACTCTAGAAAAATCTGTTGTCATTTATTATAGTCTGGCTTAATGCAGATTTTTAATTGGCATAATTTCTCTGAATGATTGGAGAAAATGAAAGAGGAAGGAAGAAAGTGCAGGATTACTATTATCAGCGTGTCCCAAGGCTGTTGCTTTTAAATTTAGGATTATAACTGTTATTTAACAGAATAATCCTTGACACACATGGCCTCAAGAAGAGGTCTGAAAGCAAGGGCAGAGCAGTGTTGTCAGCTGACAACCTGAAGCAGTATCTTTGAAAAGGTCTGAAATTGTCACTTTTTGTCTACAAGATGACCTCTGGCATTCCCAGCGCTGCTCTGCCTCGCGGAAGAGGGGAGGAGGGACAACGCAGAGGCAAAAATCTTCCCTTCTGTTACATAAAGTCAGGCTGCTTGTGATGGCCCTTAAAGAAGTACTCTTCCTGAGCAGGCGTAAAAGGTGGTGGCTGGTAAAGGGAGATATTGGACCTGCTGGAGTGGCAGCGGTTCTTCACCAGGCCTGCAGAGCTCTGTGCATTGTCCTCGCTGCGTGTTTGAGGAAGGACAGGTGGGCTTCTGGCTGTGCACCTGGACCACCCCCAAAAAGGACAATTTGGGATAGGTTTGGCTGATTATGGTGGTAGAAGGTGTGAGGTGTCCTTGAGTCAACCCACTGCCCTGGCTTCTGACATGGATGTCCTCTGCTCTTACCGCCGAGCTGCTGGGCTGCGCTCCCCAAGGCAGTTTCCCAAAGCAGTAGTTATTTGTGGTGCACCTCTTTATGCAAAACACATTTTTGTAGTAATATGTTTAGTTGTAAAAGTTCTCGGCTATTTGTGCAAAATCACATGTGACAGTAGCTACAGATGCATACAGTACCATTTATAGTCATAGAAGATTATATCATAATAACCTCCAAACCTTTCCTAGGTTTTCTGCCTGACCACTTAGCTTCCTTCTTCTGTTATTAGCCGTACTGAGTTTGAACCAGCTAGTTTTATGCAAGAAAGTCTCTGCCAGAATCTGAAAACTACTGTGAGCTTAGTTTTGACCTTAAAAATTCTTGCTCTAGGAGAAAAAAACTTTAAAAATGTTTACTTCCCTCAGTTTCAGATGTGTACACTTAAGGGAAATAAAATCTTATTTGAAGTGATATACAACACAATAAATTCCCATCCTAAAATATAATTATTTTTGAGTGTGTCTTGATCATGAGTGCGTCCTGATCATAAGTGTGCAGATAACGTTAGAGGTGGATGGGACAGACATGGAATTCTTATGGGAACCATCCCACTGACACCTGGAAAACAGTGCCACTGTTATTCTGTATTGAGTACTTCATAGTTCTGATGCATACAACATGAATTTAATTAAGCATTGAATTAAATGTGTTTAATATTAAGAATGTTCTCAAGTCAGTATTTGCTGTGGCTTCTTGCTAAATCAACATTATAATCCTGCTTTCGTTTCCCTACAGATGATGAAACATGCCTGGGATAATTATAAGCGTTACGCATGGGGATTAAATGAACTGAAACCCATATCTAAGCAAGGACATTCAAGCAATTTATTTGGTAAGTAGAATGTATTTTTGTGTTTAGTGAGGTTAGCATAAAACAGTAAATCAGCTGAAAATCTTATAGGTGATAAACGTGTTCTTTCTACCCTCTGTCATGCAGTGTGGTGTTGCTTATGTATAAAAAATAACAGTAAATGAAGGTGATACTTTCTATGACTCTTATAGATTATCTTCGAATGAGAATAAATGAAGCACGTCATTGCTGCATGATAAAGATGTAGTTTTGTTGCATTAAATACTGCTCTGCCTTAAACTTGTGGAACTCATTGACACCGCATTCAGTAAGCAGCAAATAAAAACTGGGGCGGGGGGGGGAAATCCTATACAACGAACAAAAGATACTTTACACAGTCGTGAAAGTAGCTGAAGCTGTCTACAGTTTTCAGGAATTTATTTCCATTCCTTAAAAAAACTTGTTAATCTATATCAGTCAGGCTTCCTTATCAGGCTTTCTCTTTCCTGAATATAACCATTATTTGCACCTCTAAATGTTGCACAGGAGATGCTTAAATAACACTCAAGTTGTTATCAGTGTAGACCAAATACGGAGCTGAAAAGTGCTATTAGGAGAGGCACACTGCAGAAATGCGGTGTAATGAGGAAAGACTTTTTCAATGTCCAAGTGGGACATAGGACTGGATAAATAGCAGTTGAAGAGCAGAAGTATTCTGAGGAAGCATTAGAAAGCAGTCTTATGAACTGCCATCATCTTCAGTTTTGCAGAAAAATGAAGAATTAAACTGTATGATGGCAATCTTTGTATTCAAATAGCTTCTGTTTTCCAAACAGAAGGCTGAAAAATAAACTAACTTCTATAGCTGAGACAAAATCAATACATTATTTTGATTTTAACAGGAACTTATTTTGTTGAATTTTTGGAAAAGATAGTTTGAAGTAGAAACATTTCCTAAAACAGCCTAAATAGAGCACCCAACTATATTTGGAAGTTGCTAAGAGACAGCAGTTATGATTACAAAAATAATTTTGAAATTACAACATCTACATTGATCTTGCTGTACTGCTTGTCTACCCAATGTAACATAAAAAATGTTACTGGTGATTATTATGTAGTTAGTTATTGGACTTTAAACATGAATTGGGTGCTTGAAACCAAAGTAGTTTGGGTGAACTTCAGGGTTAAGTTGGGTTTCTGTTTTCTTCAAAACTAAAATTTTTTATTATCTTCATTCAGAGGACTGAGAGTTGTGCAATTTAATATCATATTTGAAGAACTATTTAATGCAATCCTGTTTTCTTTGTTTTCTTGGAGGACAGCAAAATGGCACGTGATGTCTTGAAAATTAAAATGCTTAATGTGGTTTCATTTGGAATCCGAAGTGGTATAAAAATTTACGAAGTTTGAGTTCTTAGTTATACTGCATGGATTTGCAGAAAAAGCTGTAGATGTATTGACTTGTGAAACTCTTAAGCAGGAGTTCTGTGGATGTTGCATAAGAATAAGTCACTGCTGGCACTGTTCATTGTGAAACTGGACACATGTTGAATTTGAAAATAAAACTGCATTTAAAGGAGTAAGCCACAGAGTCAGTCTAAATGCAGATCACTTTCTCATCGTGGTCATCTAGTGTAAGATCTTATTGCCGAGGAGATTTTCTAAGAAACATCTTCACTCTTATTGATCTTGGTGGCAAATCAAAATAAGCATTTGGTCTCTTTCTGCTGAGTTGTTTTACAGAATACTAAAGAGCAGCATATCTGCAAGCACTTCTGTCTCATAAGCCACCCTTTCCTGAATCCATAATCTCCTTTTGTTTTTTAGAAGCAAATCCTTGTTTCTGTAATAGCATCCTCAGATCTGATCTGTACCTTCATGTTTGAATTCAACAAATGCCTTCTTTATCATAGGCAATAAAAGGATGATCTGATTTTGCTTTTTTCTCTTTTTTTTTTTTGTCAAATAATTGAACCTCTTTTTTCCTTGTGAAAGGCCAAACAAGTTCCCTTATCTTCTTTGTTTCTGGCTTTTTTTTTTTTTAAAAAAAAGCAGATTGCAAATTGTTGACTACTTTTAAGGTAATTCTGGATTGAATTAGTTGAGAATAGGTTACCTCCAGCTCTGTGCCCTCTGTGCCCATCTCCTCACAGCCTTCAGAAAACAAGAAAGACCTTCAGTTCTCTGTCATCCCTCATAACTCTCTCCAATTTGCCGTGATTGTCTTTTCTTCTTGCTTCAATTTTTTCAAAAATACAAGTTTCTGGTTGCCTTAATAGCAGTAAGGTATAGCATATTTCATTAGCCAGCTGTTTAATTTTAAACACTTCCCAGTTATGGCACTTTGCATATATTGGGAATGGCTGTTATGGGATAGAGACTTGAAGTACCTCACTGTAGGGAACAGCAGGTTCCACTGCTGTAACTCACTGGTGCTTAATATTGTATAGGTTACAGACAGTATAGCTCTCCTGGCACAGAAGGGGAGAGTTGTTTTTAAATGATATTGCTTCTAAGCTTAGTTTTGAAAGTATAAATGCTTCAGTCCTTGCTAGCATGAAAAGGCATTCTGTAGATAGATTATAATGACAGTTGTGTCTTGAGGGCAGGATCCAACCATCATGATGAGTTTCTCTGAAACATAAAAATAAGATGGGCTTTTGAGAAGCGTAATTACACATAGATGTGACTGTTAGGCAACACCATCGTGAATTTGGCAACTATATTGGCGCTATTGTTAGGCTAGGGGAAGAGGAATGCAGCCAGTGGGATGGTGATGGGAGAAAGGTTGGTGACAATGGGAGAAAGGGTAGTGATGACTTGTGGTTATGACCTCAGGGGAAGGAAAAGCATCCTGCTTTAGTACCTCACACAAATTAAGAGTAATAGAGCTCTTCTGTAGCTGAGGACTTCTTGCCGAACTTTGAAATGACATTTTATTTGTCCTACACCCAAGCCATGAAACTGACTTTTGAGGACAATGACCTGCCTTGATCTTGCTGGTATTGTGTGACCGGTGTGTGTGCAGGGTGTATTTAATAAGTTGAGGGAGTCTTGAGACTGGTTGACTGTAGGCAAATTCATGCTATGAGTAGAAGTTGCTTCCGCTCACACGTGCACACTAAAAATGACTAACTTTTAGAGAATGGCTGAAACATATGTAAACTGAAATATTTCTGTTTCAAGCCAAAGCCACATACTTGCCTCTGACCATTGCAAAGTCTTTTCAGCACATCCATGTAATGTTTTGATTTCCTTTTTATTCATCACTTTAGCTTTCACCATGTTGTCTTGGCAAGTAACTAACATCATTGTGGGTTTTTTATAGTTTACTCCAACTACAAAGAACTCAGTTACAATAACTATTTGAAAAGGCAGAAGTGAAAAGCCGTCAGTTCTTGTCTCTGTAGCATTCTTATTAGTTTAATTCCATGAAGTGTGCCACTATTTCTAGACTAATCAAGTAAATTGGAATAGCTAAACATCTGTTTGCACTATACCTGTGCATCAGCAAAACAAGGCATGTCTCCTACGCTGGTATGACTGCTGCTGCGAGTACTAATCATTCGCTGCCCATACCTGATAGAAAGTAGGCCCTGAGATTTTGCCAGTTTTTTTTTCACAGCACACCACCACCTTCTGTACTAATTTTGAAACTAATGAGCATCACTGCGCTGGTGGAAAGCGCTTTCTAGAAGTGTTTTCTGCACTTAAGTGAGTGTTACTGAAGGGCTTTTTTAATTATCTGTAACTGTATTTCAAGTGCGGTATTGCAAGTTTAATAATATTTTAACTCGTGGGCATAGTATAATTATTCTCTGCAAGTGAAAAAGGACGTTTTCTGGAGGGGAAAAGGGAGGCATTTAATAAATACTCACGATCTGCAAAGCCAAAGTGCTATAGTTTAGCAAGATCCTGTTCCTCCCACTTCGAACTGATTTTTCTAGTTTCTTCTACAGATTATTGAGGTGGATGAAGATTTTTAAAGCCTGCCAAAAATCATACTCAAAACTGTATTGGAGTGTACACCAATGTGTATTTTTAAACTGTAAGCTTAGTAATACAGCTCTAGAAAATTAGCTGTACATGTATTTTAACAAGTTTAAATATGTTTAAACATGTTGATTTAAATGGAAAAATTTCAGCATCCCCCCCTTCTTGTTTCTCTTCACTGCTGCTCCTGGATTCCTTGGAATTTTGGATTTCAATATGTGGTCTTAATTTTGGAAGTAAGCCTGACGTCTTTCCCAACTAAATTAATAGCAACTCGTCTAAAGAATAACATTAGCAGATATGTGGATGAATGACTCAACACAGCATTTGTGAGAGGAGGTCATGCTGCTCAACTTCTGTTTTTTCAAAGGAGTTGGTTGGTATGAAAACAAGGAAGTTTATTGTCTTTTTAGATTTCCAAAAAGCATTTTTGAGGGTTATTACTGGTCTCTTGCAGGGATCCATTACTGCTGAGGCCGTGCTCTCAAACTACTTATCACAGCACCAGAAAATCAAGTGAGCAGAGTGACAGTTTGGCAGTGCTAACAAGTTACTCGAGGTACCTATGGCAATGGCAAAACTGCAAGCAGTTCCACGAACCCAGGATTCCCTGAGAGATGATAATTGCACTGTAAAATAGCAAGTGGGGTCTAACATACCTAAATTTAAACTGGCACACAGCAGCATGGGAGATACTATTCTAAGTTAATACACAGAACTGGCAGACCTGAACTCAAAACAAGTAGTAAAGATGGAAAACTTTCCAGTATAATATGTGGAGGCCCATAAAAAGTGGCATAGATGGCGTGAACAAGGATTTATTGTTCCCTGTGGGGAACAATACCCTTTGTAAGGGGTGGTGGAAAGATCAAATCACTAGGGTGGCTTGTTCAAACAAATAAAAGAAGGTGGCTCATAATGAAACATGTAGTCGAGCTGCATGGGTGCCAGAAGTATGGTGGGTGCCAAAGGCTTCCATGGGAAGCAGAGAGACGAGAAATGGAGGAAAAAAGTCATTGAGCTCTATTAAATACAGAGACACCAGAGCTGGCTCTAAAATGCACAAACATACAAAACACTAGAGATTAGAAGAGTATTGTAGAAATATCACAGCACTGTTTCATGTTACGCATATACAAAACTAGATCTGTAAAAAAAGGAATGTATTGTTTCCTTTCCCACTCTTACCAGCTGGTAATAGTGACTGAAGTTAAAAATGTTAGTGTTGCTGGGGGTTTGCCAGTACTTGAGTAAGAGTTTCATGTTTTGGCATAGCGCACTTTAATAATTAATCACTCTTGACACTTTAAATTGCTAATGATACTGGATAGGAGCCTTTTCAGTGAACTTTAAATACAGGAAAACACTGTTTTAAAATCTGAGTCAGCTTTTGAAACAATGCTTTAAGAAACCTACAGCTCTAATCAAAATGTTAATTTTGTCAAACCTTGAAAATTCTTGAGAAATCTATTCTTGAAAATCTTGAGAAGAATGTAGTTCAGAGTTGTTAATGTACAAGGTATATCCATATAGAGCTGAAAAAAATGGATGCTTGATTGATTTTTTTTCAATTTGCATATTTAACATTACAAAGTATCTGGTCCTACTCCCCATGTTAGGAAAATCTGAACCGTTCTTAATGGCCAGATTAAGAAAAAATGGTGACAACTTGTATTTCTGTATTTTGGGCTGGAATTTTGAGTCTGAAATGACAAACTGGAGGAAGATTTCATAGAACATATCTGCTTTGATTGAGCTTCTTCAACTTACAGTAATTGGAAGGTAACAAAACAAGTTTGCCTCACTGGCTGAAACAATGAAGAGTCTAAGAAGGTCAGGGTGGGGCTGACTGCAATTCAAATACAGCTATGTTTAAAATTGCCTTTTTTTTTCCATGGTAGTACAAAATAGCCCCGAAGAACAGTTCTTCTGACAATAATAGAGGAAACTTTTTTTGAACTTTGAACACTTTATTTGAAGGGATATCCGTTATTATTTGTATGTGCTGAATTTCTATCACACTAAAAAATTACAAATATAAATGTCCTATATTAATTTTCATCCTTAATATCAGAAACACAAAAATGTAACTTTTTCTGGAAGACAAAACAACATTCTACTCATCTTCTATGGTCATGCAAGAAAAAGAAATCCTAGTTTATGATGCTTGTTGGATGGTGAACTGTTCTGGGTGAGGGAGGTGATGTGTTGCATGACCTGAGGCCACTTCATAGTTTATCTTTCCTTATCTTCCATTTTTGTCGTATGCTTTACCACAGTTTCCTTCCATTCAGAATATGACACGGAGTCAGCAAAAGAAAAGCAGATATATTCGAGAAGAGTAAGGGGCCTGGCTTCCATCCTGTTATGGACAGTGCATTAGGACACATCTGAAACTTTCTTCCGTGTAGTGTTCTGTATGATGTGCTTGTGGGTCACAAATCTTCCTCTGTATCACATACACGTGTGTGTGTGTATATATATCTCTGTCTCTCTAAATATATTTGATGGTGAGGAATATGGATGTTCTAGAGAACCAAACCCCATACTTGGTATACAAGGGATGGGAGGAAAGTTGTAAACAAAATGTGAAGTGCACCAACATGCATTGATTCTGGCATCCTGGCAGTATTCTATTTCAGACTCTTTTGGCCAAAATATAAGCCATGTCTGAAAACCTGGGCTAGACAAATAAAAGCTTCTTTTCGCCCACCTTCCAAACAGTTTGGCCAGAAGCCAATTGTGGTTTTTAAACCGTATGGCCGCATAAGCTCAGTCACAGAGCTGTGCTAATAAGCTTGTTCTCCCTGCAGTGACACCCTGGAAACTCATACAAAGTTATTCATCCTCTGATCACTTTTTTTATTCTGCCCTTCCCACCCACCCCTGAGGCACTACTCCGTTCTGGAATCTAATCTCTTTTTCTTATTTGTGTGCACATACCTTTTCATTGTTCGATTTTAAAAAGCGTGCTGTTTAAACGGACACGCTGTGCATTACCCAGAGGTGTTCTAGACTGCTCTGTGCTTTATATCGCGCTATTCTGAAATGCTGGGTAATCAGTCATCTTAGTTAATCATCCACAAATCTTGTTAGCAGTAGGTTCTTTTTATTTTCTTCCAGATCATTGCTAAAGATTTCAAGTGTGAAACTGGAAAGGATGGTCTGTAGATGCTGCTAGATAGTCCACTTGAAGTTTCATGTAGACTGATTTCTTTTGCTTTCTCTTCAGTTAACTAGCTGCTAGGCTATTTTATGTGTTCTCTATCACTTACGTGGAACAAACGATGCTGTTAGTAAAGAGGAGAGAGAAAAACAGAAGCAGGTTTAACAAAGAAAGTAAAATGGAACATATAGAAGTACTTGGTCTGGTTACTTTGGTAGACTTGTACATCTGGTTACCCCTTTTATCATCAAAATTATTCACTTCAAACTTGTGTTTTATGAATTTCAGTCCATTTTCTCTACTTTTATACTGTTATATGTATTGTCTGCAAAATAATTCTGTAATTGCCTCAGGTAATTTGCTCCCAGTATTACTTGTGATACCTTCCTTCTGCCTAGGGCAACTATGAAACTCTACCATGGTGACTGCAACTTTGCTGGCACTTTTTGTAACCCAGTGCTCAGTGTTAATCAAGTTTATAGCAGTTCCTTAGGTATATATCAAAACAGTCCTCCTGTCCAAATATTCTGTCATATGAGTGTATATTGTAATTGCCTAGCAATAATCTTTGCCTGTTGTAGACCGTGACTGTTGTGACATTCCTTGGGAACGTTTTGTAGGAACTAAGATGAATGATAGCTGTATTTAATAATTTATGTGGTGTGCTTTGAGAAGCATAGCATATATAGGCTTGTGAAAAATTTGGTCTTGTTCCTTAATAAGAAATGTTTGTTTAACTTCATTGCATTCCTTTTTTTTTTTTTTTTCTTCCCCCACCCCCAGCCTTGTTTGTCTGACTGGTTATAAATGAGCTGTTCAGCTACACAATTTCCTTAACACTCTTATGTTTGGATTATCCTGTTGGCTAACTTAGTGTAAACTGCAATTGTTCACAAGTCATAACTCTGGCCTCTAAACTGACACTTTAAAAATGCATTCCGTGTTCTTTCATCTTTTCTCAAGAATTTTGAAGTATAACCGTTTGAGACAAACTTGACTATTTATTGGTCACATTAATGGCTTCGTTCTGTTTTCTGGAGCCTTCAGAATAATGGCAAAACTTGTTTTAAATAAAGTAAGATCTACTTGAGATTCTCCCTCTTTCTTCTGTCTGCCTGCAGGGAGAGGTCTATGCTCTAAGCAGGCCATATTCTGCTTCTGTATAGGCCAGATTCAGGGAAAAAAAATAAATTAAAAAATCATAGGAAGTGGGTGACTCCAAGGGTGATTTCTCAATAAGGTTGAAATCTCTTTTTCTTGTGACTCAGTAGTGAGTTGCAGCTCAAGTATTAATCCTTAAAATTGAAAGCTCAACTGTTTAGAGGTATTGTTAGCTGTATTACAAGAGGATTATCACGAAGAATGTCGTTGAGTGGTGAGCCTATCGCAATCCACTCAAGCAAATCAGGTTATAGATGATTTTTCTGTAAGTAGAGCTCAGTTGTAAAAGTTCACCAGGAGCTGCTTTTGTTGTACGGAGTTACTAAACATCTCCAGAGCCTTTGCAGTGGTGTTCTTGAATGTGTGTCCTCCAGCAGTTTTCCGGTGTCTCTCTGTTTCTCATGAGCTCATGAAAAACACGAGTTACTTAGCCAAGTTTAAAGGGGTGCTTTTCCTTTAATATGAAAGAAGGGCACCCAAGCTCCAAATAAGCTCTGGGAAGATGTCCTTCTTACCAAAGTACGCTGCAGTTTTATTAGTGGAGTATCTGGGGGAAAACACATAGATTACTTCCTTCAGAGGAGAAAAGGGACATTCCCAAAAGGATGGTATAGGCAATTAGCAGTTGCTAAAATAGAGAGAGCATCTGGTTCTGTTGAATGTACCAAGTAACTGTTATAATCATCTCAAATATTATTTTGTTAAAGATGATACAAATGGAAAATTATTGTCTACCTGGAAGCTTATGTTAAGAAAATTATGTCAGTCTTCCTTTATGGAGGTCTCCAATTGTGCCTCCATTTCATAAGGAAGCAGAAAACCTTGATGGTAGGAAACACGGAGTTGACTGAAATAGTGGATTAAATATGAGTAATTCAATTGCGATACTTGATAAGTCTACAAAACTAAGTTTACTTTTTCATCGGGTATTTTAGAGGCTAGATGATAAGCAAGTTCTGTAAACTTAATTGTAGCTACTGTCTTGTTATTCGCCCAGTGCAGAACGATTCCTGAACAAGTTGCCAATTATCCGTCCCAGTCATTAGCCCTGCTGGGGGAGAGAGATTTGACCTAATGACTTCCTCTATTCCTTGCAACCTAAATTATTCTGCAGTTCTAAATATTTAATTCTGTATCTAGGGTCTTCTCTAAAGAATATCTTAACAGTAGTTTGCATTCGTAATGAAGATTGCTGGAGCCAAATTCATAAACACAAAATGGAGCAAAGTGGCCAAAATTGAATTTTTGACACTATTCAGTAAATAGGAATTCACACTGTTCTTAGACGAAAATCATGTTTTGAAAAAGTCATTGCAAATTTGAAGGAAGCGTGGGAGAGTCATTTGAGTGGCCTTATTTTCTCCCCAGCCCTCCAAGTTACCCTTTCAGTCCAGGATCATGAACATTGAAGCCATGCCAAAGTGAACATACTGATGATATTTCATCTTGCAACGTTAGGTGAAGGCTAGTAAACTGACTCTTATCCACCTCCGTAACAGAGTCCGAGGGACACCCCTTTTGCAGACATCCATAACTTGCTCTGAAAACTGATGTCTAGCCGTCTGTCCTGAGCTGACAAATTCAGATGTGTGCAAGGTTGCCTTTGCTCCCCCAGTGCTATCTTGTGCTGGTTACATGGTGATGCACAGTATCAGAAAAATTGTTTTTCAGAGAGGGTACTTCTTAAAGGGCTTGCTTAACGGAAATGTGATCGCTACTTCTCCACTTCTTAAAGCTTTATTTATATTATTAAGTATAAAAGCAAAAAAGCAACTGATTTTTTCACTCCAAACTGGAAGAAGCAGTCATTTCTCCATTCATTGAGATTCATTGTCTTGCATGAATTACCTTTTACAGTGAACTGTTCCATCAGTGTTTAAAAATGCAAAATCATGGCTGAAAACACAGTGCATCAGAAACGCTCTTCAAAACTTCAGGAGTGGAAGAAATACTTACATATTATGATGCTGTGTTGTGGCATGAGAATCAAAGTTAAGGTCATGAATTACTAGTTGCCCACTTGAATGCTCATACGCCCAATTTTTAATTGGATTAATTGAAATTGGATTTGAAATTAGAATTAATTTAAATTAATTAGATCTAACTGAAAAGCCTTCTGTTGGAAAGTAAATCACTGGCTCTTCATGTATTTCAGGTAACATTCAAGGAGCAACAATAGTGGATGCCCTTGATACACTATACATCATGGAAATGAAAGAGGAATTCAAAGAAGCCAAGGAGTGGGTTGAAAAAAACTTAGATTTCAATGTGGTAAGTAGTGTTGCTGATTAACATTTAATGCTCTGTTTAGTCTCCAGGGGCCAATTGATGACTGGGTTCTAATATTGCACGCATGATACAAGGCTACAGAGTTTAGATCATTGATAGATATAACAAGGCAGGAAGCAGAAACATAATAAGCTTATTGCTCTGCTTATACAGTTTTTCAGTCTGAGAGATGTAGGTAGATAGGAGGCAACGAGCTGGACTGAAGAAAGGAAAAAAGAATAGAATATTTGCCATTGTA
The DNA here is from genome assembly GCA_008711295.1 of Anarhynchus alexandrinus. NCBI lineage: Eukaryota > Metazoa > Chordata > Aves > Charadriiformes > Charadriidae > Anarhynchus > Anarhynchus alexandrinus. Next base: position 2,298,019 of record VUYV01000144.1, read on the forward strand.
AAGTAAACAACAAACTTTTCAGCCCTTTCGGATAGGAGAATTGTGACACTTCAAGCATTATTTTTTTTAGTTATGTAAACACTTTACATTTTCAGTTTGTGAAATCTTCCACAAATTAGACTTGCCTTTAGAGAAAGCTCCATGCCATACATACCATTTAAGTTCCTTTGTGTGTTTTAGTAAAGTTGAATCCCATGAGTTAGGCTGAACCGTTGGCACAAACTGAGCTGCTTTAGTCTTACGAGGCACCAGGTCATCTCAACTGCATGTACAAATCATCCTATTAACCGGTAAATATGCAGCTGAGAGCAAAGTTCATTATTAAAGTTTTTATTCTAGAAAGGCCCTGAACAGGCAAGAACCTCTGTAAAACTTCAATTAAATTGAGAAGTCCTGGTTTTGGTCTTTTTTTTTTTATTTTTCTTTTGGGGGCCAGAGTATTTAGTGTGATTGCTGGATACAGAGAGCTAGTGGAGTACCTCTGCTGATTAGCGTAGTAAAGCAGGAAAGCATTGTAGGCACGGTACACTGAGCACTTAAAAGCTCTTGTAGTTGACGTGCGTAATGGTAGAAACACTTTCTGAAAACAAAGTACTCTTTCTAATATGTTATGCAAAAGTCAGGATTAATTAGCTTCTCTTACATGCTTGAGAATTAATTATCATTTTAAGAAGGAGGAGTTAATAAGAGTGGATATTATATAGTTTATATAAGCAGCAATTTAGCGTGCATTTATGTTTATATTAATAATGTAAATACAGGATATTAAACTGTGCTTCCGAGTAGCGTCAGATGTCTGATGCTATACCTTGTACTGGAAACTTCTACTTCTAGACTGTATTGCCTACAATTTCGGCTCCTGTTGTTAATTTATGTACTTTTTAAAATTATGAAGCAATTTTTTTCTCAGTAATGCTTAAAAGCTATGAATTCTTTCAAAATGTCTGAAATTTTGTATTGTGTTAGTCGGTCAATGCAACAATCCAGCAGATTTACTGAAACTGCTTTACAGATAATACTGATGTGCATCAGGAACAATATCTTGTTCCTGATATTGCTATAAGTAGCTGCCTCGAGTTTGACACCTCACAAAATTATTTTCATAATACTTCGTAATCATATAGAATTGAATTTCACATTGGCATCAGTAATGAGTAGATGAATTTTCCCAAAGTGGAACGAGGAAATGAAAATAAATAACCGTAACACCAACTTTAATAATTGATGTCGGTTTGTTTAATGGCTGAATTGTTTGAAGCTACTCAACTTGTACTCTTGTTTAGTTTTCCACTTCAAATGTAAGTTCTAGTTTCAAATGCTGCTTTGTGTTTGTATCTTACAAAGTTGGAAATTACTTAACACAACAGCAGGGCCCTCTCTTTTGTGTTTAAGCATTTATCATGTATCAGGCATTGCTTGACATTTTCTGCATTAATGTTTTCTACACTCTTACTTGCTGCTGTTTTAGAAACCTTTCTCCCATGAAAGTGATTTAGTTTTTAATAACTGGCACACTGACATATCCTTAAGCGTTATTTCTTGTGAGTGGTATAAAATATGTTTCTGTTTGATGTTTCTGGTCATTTCCTGGGCAGTGACTGCTTAATCAGCTTTTGGGGAAGCACATTTGGTCTTTATTTGTATAAATAGGATTAGTTTTTCTCTCCATTTAATCTTAGAACTATGCTTTTTCAATCTTAAACTTTTTTTAACTTGTTCTTTACAGAAATAGCTGTGACTGTATTCTATGGCAGAATCTTTTATCTTTATATTCTATGTCAATGCAGCTGGATAAAGCAAGCTTTCCTGTCTAGGAGTTTGTAATGTGTCAGGTACTCATTGTACATGTTGAACTATTTGGTCGGCACTCAATCGTTCTCATCAACTGATCATAAAAGTTTCCAAATGTCACTGTGTAAAGTGGGCACTAGTTTATCCACATAAAAGGATTTATGGAATAAAGATGACTTAATGGGAAATGGCATCATCTCTTCACATGTTAGATTTCAGCCCCTCGAGTCAATGAATTAGTTGTCAGGGTTACTCCTGTTTACCTTTCTGAAGAAAGTAAACTGCTTTGCTTTCAAGGGAAAATTATAGATAAGTGAATGCCACCTCTCTCAGCAAAAATGAATTTTGGTAAGCTTGCGAGTGGACATGTTTCGAAGCTTCCCCTTTTGGAGAAGAGCACACTTAGGCTATATTTATTGTAGCTGGAGCTGGTAGCCCCATGATTTTGTAACCGAGATGTCCACATTGCAATGCTTGGAGTTTTTTTTCTCTCATAACTGCTGAAATTCCTCATGTTTGATACCTTGCTGAAGTTTCAGCCAAAGTGAGTAGTCCTTCGGGAATTAAGTTGCATTTTCTGATTCTGTCAATATTTTAAGAGATTTAGACATACTCACATCTTTGGAAAGAGTTGACATTTAGCAGTGGGTAAATCCATGGTCTTTACATCATGAATGTGTGCTCTGTTTTCCATTAAATCACTTCATCTCTGCGGGGGTGTATTTTTGCTCTTCAGTTAATACAGCTGAGGATTTGGTCTGACCTCCCCACACACGCTGCTGCCCACACACCCTTTTTTGCCATGCTTGCGCATGGCCCTGCCCAGGGCCGTCCTGGGCCGGGTTCTGTATCAACACGTTGCAACGGAGGAGAAAGGAGCCAGTCTTTCACAGGATCGTTAGGGAGCTTGGCTGTTTCCTAGCTACAACTACACGTTGCTGTGTGCTGCTCTGTGTTTATTTTTTCATTATTTGCTTTAGGACCTGCACACACACACACACAGAGCATTTGTAGCTATCTGAAAGGGTTTCTGTACCACCACCCAGCTTCTGCTTCATGCTGGGGAGGAAAAGGCTGTCTGCCTCTGCAGCGCAAGGGAGTAAACCACAATGAATCCATTCTTGGGAAGAGATACTGGAAGAAGGATCTTAATGAGATGGATGAAGAGGTCAGGAGTCGGGTAGTAGCGATGGAGGAGCTGAGCCACTTGGCACAGCAGTGAAGGGCTGGGAGTTGTGAAGTACTGGAATTGATGGTGCTTCGTTTCTATACCCAGACACACCCCAACTTCTTTAGGGTGGGACACGAACTGATCCGTCCCTCTCTTCAGCCCTGCTAAACTCCTTCCCCCCAAATGGACAGTCTTGCCCGTATTGCATACTGGGAACAGTTCTTGGCCTACACGGTGTCCTAAAGCGTGCCGGGGCATTGGCTGGAACAACAGGGCCCCAAACCAGACCAAAAGGTGCTAACAATTAAATGGTATGTGGGACAGTGCTTAAATTCCTGCCCTGACCCACTGCTCAGCTGTCTGATGTGGGTGTAGTCAGGCAGGACCAGGATGGGAACAAGGTATGGAGCGGGAAGCCATGCACTTGTTGGGAGAAGAGGAAGACAGTTTCTTCCACTCGAAGATATCTCAAAGATTCAAACTAAAATAACCTTCCTGTTGATTATTAGTGGATTTTGCTTTGTTTGCTTCACCTCTCCCTATTTTTTGGTCAAAATGAAGGTTGGCAGGAAGTTATGATTGCTCAGGCAGATGGAAGTGGCACCAGTCTGTGCAATAGCTCTATCTCCGTGGTTATAATTTAGTTGACTTCAGTTGACATTTTGTGCAAGCGCTGACTCACCGTGCATTATCCGTCTCATCACAGATACCTTCCCTTGTTAACTGCACAGGATGGATCAACTTAGGAAAGAGCTGATGTGGGGAAAATATGAAGAATGTTTGATTGTTTGCTTGTGAAGATAGGTATTAAATGAGTTGGGGAACTGCATAAAGAGAAGGGAGTGAGTAAGATGGCAAGGATACATTGAGGGTTGTGTCCTGCCAGCACTCTCAAGCAAAGCTGTTTACAGAGGTGTCAGTCAGTCACTGTATCTGATTTTATAAGCCAGCCTGAAGGTTTACTTATCAGTTCTGATTTTTGTCTTTGTACTTAGCTTTGCAAATTTGAGTGTCTTTTAAAGTAGCTTTGTGTGCAGCTTCTTGCAATGTAGAAGTTTTGCATGCAATATGTCTATTTTGGAAACTAGAAAAGAGTGGAAAAAGTATAGAGGTTTGAAATTATGTTTATCTCTACTGCCATGTATAGATTAACATACCTGAGATCCCAGAATAGCAAATATTATTTGGATCTAATTATTAAATCTAATTATTAATGCTTCCAGCATTTATCTTTAGCTCAAATCTATCTGTGGTGTGGCAGTCAGTATCAGGACAGACTTTTAGAATCCAGATTGTTTACTTCAACATTTACAAATTTAAATGCTATTACTCTCAAGCTGTAGGTATTATGATTGACTTGTAATTACATTTAACAGACCATAACCTAATGTTCTCTCTTGGAGGCAGATGGTTTTTGGCGCTTTATTCTTGGTGGTTTTTTCTCTTTAAGTGAGAAAATCAGAAAGATTCCTAATATAACAATTTGAGCAGGATAGCTTTCCTATTTAAAAAAAAAAAAGGCATGTGGGAGGTGAGAGTAAATGGACTTCAAGTAAATGTATAATGGGTGAGGAAGCTTAAGAAAGCCATCAGTTGAAAATGGTTCTTTAATTTGTGGGACTATTTGTTTACTAGTTTGCCACATAACTTGTTAGTACACTCTAAATGCCAGACTTCAAAATTACTTGATTTTGTTTTGATTATGAACAAGAAATTATTTTGATGGGCTGAAAGGAGATCTTGCAAATTTATTATTTAATGTATTTCTTTTGCTGCTAGAGTTGGTTAATGCCTTCAGTAACTATTTTTGTGCCTGTTTAAGATCTTGCAGTTTGCCATGTGGGGACTTCAGCAAGGTTAAATAGCATGTTATGCAATAAACAGGCTTTGATACTTGCAATAAAAAGGTTGCTAAAATTGTTTCCCTTGTCTATGGGAACTATTTTAGCAAGCTGCCACTAAATTTCATTTGAGGAACATGAATGAAACTTTTTTCCCCCACAACTGCAAGTAATTAAAATGTTGTTTAATTACAGTAGCTTAAAGTGAGCTCTTTGTGTCTCTATCATACTTCCTGGACTGCTTGAAAATGCTAAGATTTGTTGTTGTTCCCAACCTTTGTGCTTCAACAGGGGGATGTTATTTTTTAATAGTAATAATAAGCACAAATCCCTCTCATTTCACTTGAAATGTGGGCCCTTTGTGTCCATTTTTTAGTCTAGAATTATGTACGCTATTCAGCATTGTTCAGGATAGGGTCCCTGGAGTTCTCTTGCACAGCTTGTTAACCTGCAGGATACAGGCTGTTTGCAATGGTGTGGTATGGTATGTGGGCGTGGGGGGTGTCACTATATTCCCCGTACATAGGAGCAATAGATGGAAATGTAGATGAGGTGACTGAACTTGTATTACGCTCTTCATGAGATAAGAACAGGAGAAGGAAAGAAAGTTTTGGAAAGAATCTGTGCAATAAAGCAGACTGAAACAAATTATTTGATAGGATTTGTGGCCTTATTTGGATCTTTATAAAAACAAAGAGAAAAAGCTTTTTATAAATTTAGGTGACTTGATTAGTGTGAATACATTCATCCACATAAAGAGCACACAGTATTTTCTCCAATTGAATTATGAATGGCAGAGCAAGTACCAGTGCTGATGAGTGCCAGGTGGAAGCTGACACTAGATAAATAAAATTGGGTTGTATTTCAAATGTTGTGTTTATAAGTGAGGGTGACTTCCCATGAGAAAACATAGATGGAAATTGTTTTGGCCTTGGTCTACGAATTTGTGGAGAGGAAGACTTTCAGGAAAGAGATGCGTTAAGGAAATGATCCAGAAGGATGTGAATACTGATTTTTGAGAAGCTGGAGGACTCCAACAGGAGAAGGGCTTCAGGAGAGCCCAGCTGACAGTAGTGTTGTTGTCTGAACAGTGCTTTCACTATTAAATTCAACCACAGCTGGTTGAAGCTTCAGCAGTTTATCAGTTGTAAACTTAATCCTCCAGTTTATGGAAGGGTGAGGGAAGTGAAGTGGTGAGGTGCAGCTGAGCTCACATTGGCCTTGTCATAGGTTTGCAAATAAAATACAAATGCAGATTAACACAAACTAGCTAATATAACTCTTGACACTTTATTTTTTTTTCCCCCATTCGGTAATACTTGTTGCTTTTTGAAGATGGAGCTTTCTAAGGTGTAGTCAACCTTTCTTTAAAAAGAGTTAGTTTAATAGGTTTACTGGTTACACCTGTCACGTTCTGCAGCTTCTTGAGTGTTTTTGAGCTACGGTTCTTCTGTCGCTTAACCCCCCCCTTATTTTAGCATTTCTTCTTGTCAAGACGGAATGTGGTAACACTCAGCTGTTTCGTCCTTTGATTGTAGAGACTTGCTTATTTGCATAGCCTGAGTTTGAGAAAGAGCAGTCTCCAGCATATGTAAATAGCTTCACTTTGGTGCTATGTGTCTAGCCAGCAATGTAAAGGATGTTACATCTCTTTGTGAAAATAATTTTGTCTTTAGAAGCTAATTGAGGAAACCAGATGAAATTCCATGAAGTTGTCACAGTTTTGCTCTCGCACCACCTAATGGATACATATATTGCTTTTGGTTTTCTATTTCTCCAAGTACAGTGTGCAGCAGTCACAATTTCCCTGGATTTTGTATAGTACTTGGACTATTCCATTTATAATTCACTTATCAGAAGATCAAATACTGAATGATAAATTATTGATCAAATGTAAGTTGAAAGACCAAATTACTCATGTCCTTCAATTAACATAAAAGCCCTGGAAGTAAAACAAAAATACGTTGTTTCCAATACATGTATCACTTTCCCAAGCATCTACATACTTTCAGAATCCTTTGTAAAAGGGAGGCCTCCAAAATTAGCAGCCAGAGCAAGGTGATCTTGCATAGGAACAATAAAAGCTTAGCACAGACATGTACTAACAAAGATGTTTCAGATACCATCGTACACAGCACGTGGCCATGCACTCTAATGTAAAGACTGTAAAATTAGAGATTATATCTATCCGCTTGGTCAGAGTCATCTTATATACTTGGGGTCTTACAAAAGGAACATTGTAGTGATTTTAAAATAATAGTGTCCGGTCACTTCTCCTACAGAAGTTCCGTTAGATATGATGGAATTAATTCAACCACTTCTCAGACCTGCTATGTAATGATACAATGATGGTTTGAAAGAGAAGGCTAAATTTGAAATAAAAAATAAAGTAAAATAATTCTGACCTCTCCAGCTGGTGAAGTAGAAACTTTGGGAAGCGCAGATAAAGATTTTTCCTATATATTTTGGCACTGTTAAATGGATCATAAGGTATTTGTGTACAGCTGGATCTGAGACCAAAATAAAAAATAACATTGTTTACTTATGGTTTGACTGCTGAGTAGAAATATACAGACTTATTTGTGCAACCTGCATGTGGATAATGATTAAAAATATGAAAAGAAGTAATAATCAGGGTGTGGCATCTTAAATGTGTTATACAAAAAATTTAAAAAATCACCACCAGAAAGAAGGGTAAAGTTGGTGTAGCAGAAATCTTCTACTTTTTTGACAAGTTCAAAGTTTGACTTTTCTTAACAGACTGCTTCTTCACGTGAACTTCCCATGTAGAGATGAATGTTTCTTGACATGGAATTATAAAAATACTTTAACTGCTTTGAAAATTGCTACAATTCCTGTGCTTTCTGAGAATACTACTAGTCTGGTATAATGAGTTTAAGAATAACTATGCTTAAGGATACAGCTTTCAAATCTAACATTAATGACATGTCTGTCCATTTCATTAATTGCATCTGCTTCAGTGGCTTGTGTAAAGATTTTAGTAAGAGATGAGGATTTTGAACAAAGATTCAGAGACATTTGCAAGTGAAGTATTGGAAATCTGATAACATTAAAACAATGGTTAGCTTCAAGAAAGATCACCACTTCAGCAAACATTCAGGATTACAGTGCAATTAATCTTTGTGATTCGACAGTAGAATCTTTATTTACATTACTTCAAAGTCTTCTTTTTGTCTATAACTGAATTCCAGAAGCAGATGTCAGTGCATACATATTGAGCTTTTCTTAAAGGGCCTTTGCATTCCTTGAAAGATAGCAATGGTTTGTGAGCTAAGTGGCCATATTAAATCCAGAAAAGCAAAATTTAAAGTTCTGCAGACAAAATATTCAGCTCATATATCACTCAATTTACTTCGAGCAATTCAGAGTAAGAAAGTAATTTAGTTCAGTCCTTACAGGAAACACAAGTGTCTGGGATATCTGATTAACTCATTTCCTTGTCTAATACTTACCTCTTTACAGCTTCACCTTTCCCACATCAAGAAAAGTTCTTGGCGTGTGCTGAGGCTCAGCATTGAAATGGAAAGAACCTGAACTTCAGAAGAAGGTTCTCAAGTAAAATACTATTTATAGGAGTTTCAGCCAGCTCAAGTTCCCAGGAAGAGAAACTGCCCCCATTGCTCCTTTAATCATCCCTTCTTCAGTCAGATCAGATCAGACCAGTGTTTAAGTCAGATCAGTTCTGTACAAGCTTTTTTTATGCATTGGATTTAGTTAAGGTAGACTTCTTTATTTAATGTAGAGTTCTTACATAGGTAGCCTGCTTAGCAGGTGAACAGCTGTATTGTCTAGTTAGTTCAGATTTTATATTTGTCTCCCCAGGTTTACCAGATGTCACAGCATAAGAAAAAGAAATGCACAGAAATGGCACTGGTTAAAGTTGAAGTGACTACCTGTTTCCAGTTCTCCTTCTTGCTGGATTCAGTGAGACAATGACTGAACACTTGGAAGGAGAAATACCAGATTAATTTTGGAAACAAAAACTAAGCTTTTTTTTTTTTTTGCTTTGTAGTTTCTTTCAGAAAGAATAAAGTAAACTGGTATTGGGAGAGCCGTGAGTGAGGAGACACTGCTGAGTTTTGGTACACTTAAAATAAACCTGAAAAACATTATGTTCTGAACAGTGCAAGCCAGCAAGATAACTTTTTCAGTTTGCAGTCTTAACACGTGATGCCAGGTCTGAGTTTTCAATAGGCAGGTGTGTGTGCTGGCTTTACTTTGTCTGCCCCTTTGAGTTGTGATCATGTGTATAAAAAAACTACCCAGGCACACACGTGTAGTATATATGAATTATATAGTAATCAGAGCAATTCTGTGGATGAAATTATGTCCTCCACTTCTAGAGGGAGAGGTGCACAATTCTGAGGCGAAAAGTTAAATGCCTGAGGGTAAGTGGACATGCGTTGTAGCAAGTCAGTGGTTTTTTGAAGTCTGTACCTTTACAACTGATGAAACACTGAACAACTCTCTGCAATGTGTCTAGATACCTTTCCTTAATCAGGGTGCCTTGCAAACTGAAAGGCATGAAGTAGTATTTTTAATAAGTAACCTAGTGCTGTTTTCTTCTGCAGAGGCAGTTTAATAGAATTTAAAATCCATAGAAAACAGGGAGCAACTTCTTCCCTCCTACATAAACTGACATCTGAACATTTAAACTGAAAAAGTACCAAAACTAGCTGAGTGAGAAAAGCCTGCAAGCCCTTTGGAAGAAAATTCGGCAGCTCCACCATGCATTGATTTATATTGAATATAGTGTATGTCAGCAAATACAAGACGGAAAAATGACTCAGTAGAAGCAAGAGCAACCCAGAACACACCTTATTTATGTACCCAAAAGTTTAGAAGATTTACTGCTCAGTACCATTTTTCTACAGAAATACAAAAAAATAAAAAGCAGTATTACATTAAAGAGCAAAATTTGAGAAACTTCAGTAGATCAGCTTTTCAACTGAATGCCTCTTGAGTGGATTGGATGTTGCATGTTGGGGTAAAATTGGAATTGACTTGATAAAGAACAAGGGAAGGTGGTGATCATGAGATTCAGATTCTTCATTTAGGTTTGAATTTAAAAGGACAGAGAAGAATGTGCTTTCAGTTTTGAAATAGGTAATGGCTGGACCTGTACTGCTGAGTACAGCAAACCAGGTCTCTCTCATTGGTAAAGGCCAGGCCAGCTTGGGAAGGGCTGTCACTCTGGTAGTGAAAGATCATCTGCTTCCTATTGAATACACGTCACAATTACCTTCCTATCATGCACGTGTGATTGACTCATTCTAACATTACCTCCCATTTTACAATAACCTGCATTTAGACTGGGGTGGGAAAACTCTTGATACAACATTCTGATGAAGAACTTCTCATACAGTGTCTGAGAAGAGTTGGTGTGCGGTGAGATACTGTGGGTCGTGTGGTCCGAGAGCACTTTTTGTGCGTAAGCACTGAATCATCTGCAAGGAAGTACTTAGATATGTGGATTTAGAGAATGCCTTATGTCCAAGTGGAAATGATGAGGATAACGGAGAGGATATTTTGTTAAGGTGAGGAAGAGAAGGAAATACTTTAAAATGCTCCTAAGTTCAGTTATGTTGCCTTTCCTTACATCTTCTGTGTTTTGCTTTTTACAGCTGTTGTAGCTTAGTACCTGAATGTATATAAAAAAAGACAAAAACACACAAACAAAACTGTACAGAAAAATATCAGGGGATAAAACTATGTTTGTTTATTTCAACAGAACGCTGAAATTTCAGTATTTGAAGTGAACATTCGTTTTGTCGGTGGACTACTTTCAGCTTACTATCTTTCAGGAGAAGAGGTAAGATGTTTGCACATGATTTATCTGAAATACCATCATCTAGATAAGTAGTTAACTTTTAGTTTAATAATTTTATTTATCCGAATTAAACTTGTTTAGAACTTTGAAAATGGCTTGTGCAGCAGAGACCTGTCCAATGTGTTTTCTTGCTTCTATTACTGTTGCTTTATATAAGTCGTAAAGCTATTACTTCATGTAACTGTTAAATGATTTTTTTTTTTTCCTGATTTGAAACCATACCCAGTACATTCTTACCAGGCTTCACGCTGGAGTGTGTAATCACAGAGTTCCTATGCCATGGTAGTGGTAGATTTGGTGCAGCAGGTTCCAGCTTCCCAAATTGGTTTCGAGCATATCCTTTAATTCCTATAAAAGGTATTTCTGTTGGCCTTCCTGAAGCTGAAGCTTCAACTCACATGGAAAAGACATGTTAAGAACAACAAGATAACTGGTAAACCTATACATGTGAATGTCTTTAAAGCATTAATATCCCATTAATTTCTATTGCCTGTTGTGGTTTCTATAGAAGATGAAGAAGCAATTTCATCTAAGGGCTTTGACTAATGCAGTTATTTTTGTAATATATTTGGAGAAGGCTGTACTAAGTCACAGGTACTGTGATATTTTAAATTTTTAGCTTGTCACTTGAAAAGTCTTTAATCTTCCTAGTTTAAATTCTTGTTCTTGTCTCTGGATTATAGTAGTATTTTATTGTAGGATTAGCAGAAGTTAATACTCTTTAACCGTAAGTTGAATTTATCATTGGATTTCTTTAAATCCAAAGTAATTACTGGTGGAAACGCCACAAAACCCTAAAGAAGTATAATTTTCTTTCATATGTAAATTTCCCAAATACTAGGTAAAGCCCTGCTTTGAACCTGTCACTTTAAATTAACTTAAATTCTATAGTGTGCATGTTGGTTTTTGTTAAAATTTATCATTATGTTAAAGCTGTCTTAGCAGTTCCTATTGGGTCATGTGCCTGACAAAGCAGTTATAAGGAGACAATGTTCCTCTGACATTTTTGCCTTACCTGACTATTTACCATGGTCCTGTCTTGAGTGTAGGTGGTATTGAAAAGACATTAACGTTTTCACATAGACAGTTTTTCGTATTTTAACTGTCTCATAATTTTCTGGGAAAAAAAAAATACCCTTAGACCCATTTCAAATTCACACTTAACAGTAAGGAAAAAATCGAGAGGCACTTGGTAGCTGGCGTCTTGATCTTTACTAAATATTGGTTTACTTAATGTTTCGTCTTCAACCCTTGAAGGAAATCACTTGTCCTCCTACACTAACTCAGCAACCAGGAATAAGCATATCTAAGGGTGTCTAGAATTGAAAGCTCTTCCTTCTGCGATTAAATAGTTCTGTCTTTCACTGCAGATCTACTTCTTGCAAACAGGAGTGAACTTTTCCAGTATAACCTATTGCTACGTTTTAATTAAGCGGCTCTGACAGAAGCAGAGGATGCTTCTTGGCAGACAACGAGCTGGTAGGGGACTGCACGTGAGCCTTCATATAAAGCGGCCGTTGTCTGCCAAGAAATGCCTGAACCATTTGTCATCAGCGCTGTTGATTTCATATATACGTTGATGGTTTATATCTTGTGTCTGTTAATGTGCAGGCTCACTTTCAATCAGTGCATATAGTTTCTCCTGAGTAACACCTAGTCGTTGCTTCTCAACCGTTCCTTCAGCTTTGGAGAGGCAGTTTTACCACCACCTCTTGGACTAGATTGATAGCAACACTGGTGTTCAAATAAAACTCTCTTGTACAAACAAAATGAGGAAATACTTAAAACAAAAGGAGGTATTTCACACAACGTGTAATTAAGTGGAACTCTTTGCAGTGGAATATTAGTGATACCGGATGCTAATGTCTGTTCTAAAAATGAATGGACTCATTAATGAGAGTAAAATGGGCTCCTACACACAAAGATGATGTGTATGATTAAGGAGGGTCCTGAGCTCTTGCAGGCTGGGAAAGACCATCCATGCCAGCCACTGTTTTTTGTACTCTTTGACGGACTTGTCTGAGACAGTTGTCCTAGTGGCTTAGAGAGGGCAACTCAGCGTCCTCTGCCTTTATCAGATACGGGGAAACTTCCCGATTTGTCTCCTAAATCTGAGAGGCCGAAGCAATAGCCAGCTGCTGCCTCAGGGGAGCGGGATGCGGCCGTTCTGAGGACAGAGCGGCGGCGCAGCAGCGTGAGGGTTCCCGTGCTGCCTGCCTCTGTCCTTCGCTGGTGCTGCTGACAGGCGTGGAAAGGACTGAGGGCCCCAGAGGCTGGCTGCCACCACAGAAAATATACATTTAATCATCCTTTAGTCCATTACATGAGTAGGCATTCCTAAGGAGGTGGAACAACCTGTATGCAGGCTGTTTGGAGCATTAAAATTTCTCAGTTAAAAGCTCATTTTATTCTTTATCATATTAACTATTTAAAAATCTTCTATTTCATGTACACACTTACCAATATCCTAATTGAAGAGAGCTATGTTTCAGTAAAAGGAGTGACAGAAATAATTATTGTTTGTACTTCTGAATCACATTTCCATGGGTAATGATCCAAAGCTGCAACATATTGTATGTTCCATAATCATTTGTAAATCTAACTAATCATGATTAAAGAATATCCTATCACACTGAGTAGTTACTAAAACATCCTGCTCACATAATAGTTCATTTAGATAAAGGCACCAATGTGAATAATTTTAAAAATGAACAAATTGAATACTTTGCCTCTTGATAACTGTGTGGTGCTTACTTGCAAATAGAGCTATGAGATGCATAATGTTAAACTTTCTAGAATTTCTACCTTACTAGAATTAATATGAAATGCCTAAAAGTGCTAGAACAGTGTCATACACTTTGTCACATTTTTCTTTTGCTTTTGTGATTGCTATTTAAACCCAAGCTAGAAAGAATTCTAGTCAAATATCAAACTTCATTTGTAAAACAGCTACAAATACCAGAAAATTTGATTTCAAGTTAAGTAACTTTTTAAGGACAGCTTTTTTTTTAAGCCCCTCATAGCAATATTACATGTGAGTGCTTCCCTGGTATTTTTCCATGAGTCAGTGGCTATAAGGGATTATTAAAAATAAACCTGTCTCCTTTAAAGCAGTGATAGTATTGATTTTTTTGTTTGTTTGTTTATTTGTATGAAAGCATCTGGAGAAGCCTGTAATATGGTGAGTTTAAACCATAGGAACAAGACAGATTTATTTGCAAACTTTCTTGATTGTTTTGTTTAAATTAAACCTGAATTCATTAGTAGACATGTGATTCCTCTTCTAAGCAACATGGTATGTGACGGGTTTTGTTTTTGTACTGGCAAATAAGATGTCTAGTAGGGGAGAGATTTGTTTTACAAATACTTTGTGGTACTTACTAGTCTGATGTAAAATTCCAATATACCAAGGATCAGGTAATGCATGCAACAAGATTCCCTGTTCTGCAGACCCAGATTTTTTTTTCCTCTTGCTTAAAGAGCACTTCCAAATGTAGTCATTAAGGAGATAATTTGTTAACTTTTGGAGGAGGACAACACTGTATCCTCGAACAGCAGCTGAGACCTTTCTTGGAATTCATGAAGATGACAAACGTTATTTCTGAGCAGTGTAACCTTCACTGTTGGGAATAACTGTGATACTGGTGCTGAAAGTCATGGAGAGTGTATGGCTCTGCTTGTAGAGAATATACAACCCAAAATACTGATCTAACTAGCTCTTCTGGCTTACTGATAGCTGGTTCTTACAGGCGCTGCTAAAGCTGCGTAATAAGGGGACTGTTTTACTTGAAGTGTGATTCCACAGTCAGGGAATACATTGCAGAATACATAGGCAGAAATAGAAGGAGCTTTTAATAATTGCTGTTTGTATGAGTAGCAAAAAAGTAAATCCAGAATGCTCTGAAGTGAATAAGAAACATGTGAGTCTCAGATCCAGCTGGTAAGTTCCCAGATTCCTTTGAAGCTTTTCCATTTTTTCAATGGGATGAGTAATTTTTTTTTTCCCCCAGAGTTAAAATATTTTGCATTCAACAGCTGTTCTTGCTGCATAATATAGGACTAAAACCAGTTATCTTCACTGGAGGAAGACAAAATAAAGTTGATAATAATGTTCATATTGCCATTTCTGTCCACGGCATGAAGTAGAAATTGAGAGCTTTCTATTTTTTTTTTATTTTAGTTTTTTACTCTGGCAGTATATCCTGTTTGAAGGAACATGAATGTATACTGATTGGGATGAAGGAATAAAAAAACCCACAACAAACTGTTCTTCATGATAATAAATGTTGGACTTTCTGAGTTTCATCTATTACTTTCTACCAACTGTTAATTAGAAATAAAAAATAAAAAAAAAGGAAAAAAAAAGAGTGATGACATCACCTAATTAGTTTATATCTGCATTTAGAATAGGAGTTACAGTGTCACTATTCAACCTCACTTGATGATCTTGGCCTCCTGTCTGACTTCAGACCTAATCATTGCCCGTTTAAAGCAACCATCCATCAGTGATGGTAGTGCTGTCTTATTAATGAGGAGCAGACATGAAATAATGATGCAGTTGCTATTGATCTAGAGCTGCCTTTGTCAGGCTGACCACAAAACATTGCTGACTTCATATAGTGCTAAGACATTCTCCAGAATTCAGCTGTAGCTATTTTTATCTCGCTCTCCCTCTCTTGTAGAGGTCTCCCTTCATAGAGAACATTTAAATTCCATAAATACAAAAAAATATAATTCATTTAGCAATCTTGAATAGTAGGAGGATGAAGTTTCTCACCTATACAAAGGTATTGTCCTGTTTCTGCAAATAAGGAATGTAAGTTCCAGTATAGATGCCTTGGGGATCTTATCTCACCAGTGTGAGAATTGACCGCATGTTTTATCTCCCGCTTCCTTTCACTTAACTTGACTCTAATTAACAAGAGGACTTTTCCTTTTATGTCTTGGAAGCTTGATTTCTAATGCTGTTTGAAGCTCCAGGCATACTGTATCAGCTTGATCACTTCTGTGTGAATGCCACTTAACTCCTCCTTAAGCATCTTCACAGACTGGCAGTAGAATTCCCTGTTTGTTAGAAACTAGAATACTGCAATTGCCTGTAGTTTTCTGCAGCTCTGTTTTCAGATTTGGGTCCTGTTTGCCACCTACCATCCATCTGCTGCCACTTTAAGTGATACATCAGTACTTCGTTGGTGTCATGGTTTAGTTCCTTTAGATCTCTGAAATGATCTTGATGATTTGTTTCATTTTTATCAATTCATGATTTTTTAAACTTCCATATTTCATAGAATCCTTGAATCATTCAGCTTGGAAGGGACCTCAAGAGGTCATCTAGTCCAGCCTCAATATTGGGACAGTGCATTAGGCTTGTCCTTTTAAGAATCTCCTTGCATGGGGACCTGTCTAGGCTCTTCAAGACTGAACACTGGGGCAAATTTAGCTTTTCTGCAATGGCTTTGTTTCATGCGCAGTGCTCTTTTACTCAGACATGTCCTAATTGTTCCTCCTGGCTCTCTAGCTGGCCTCATGTTTGTCTTTTTTGTTTTTTAACTTCAAAAACTTGTTCTTCAAAAATTACTTTTAGCCTGACTTAGTAGTTTTTCATTTAACTTGTCAGACATTATCAGTCTCTCTATGCCTTAAATGGACTTTAATGTGCTTTTGCTTTTAATTACCTTCTTTACAGTCACACCAAAATAAGAGAGAAGTCATCTGAGCCTTTTGATTTGAGAACCTTGCGACTCAGAACCTCATCTTTTATCCTCCAGGTCATCTCCAAGCATTTTACCCATTTGGCTGTTCCATTCTAAGTTCATTTCAGCTTGTCATCTTGATTCTCTTTCCAAACTTAAACATTACCAAAGTCAACCTTTTGTTTATAACAGCGTGTTGAATTGGAGCATGTGGCCCCTGTTAGACAGTAATACGTCAAACTAAGTCAAGAGCTACTTTTTCTCTTACAGACACTGAGTTTCTGCAAGAAGCTGTCATTACAGTGTATAAAAGCATGGTTTATATCTGCTCTGATGTAGCACTTAACAACCTACTCAGGGTCAGAGAAGGATTTAAAATTTCCTCTGTTCCCCACAATCATGGTCTGTAATCTCCATTAGTATTTCAGTCTTCACCACCTTTAATAGATCTAACGGTGTTCTCTTTCTGTGCTAGCTGCATCAAAATGTACTACAGCATCCCTGTGGATTCACATTCTGGAGATAACCTTGACTCCTAAGATTTTTTTTTGATGTAGACTGTTCTGCTGTTCCAAGCAGATTGCTCTTCAGTCTTCTATTTCTGTCTCTTAAGTTCCTGCAGTGCAATTATACTGTCGCTGTTGATGAAACCCATCTCTGTTAAACAGGTTCCCTGTACTCCAGAAGCTTCCTCGTTCCCAATACTTCTGTCCTCTTTCTCCCAACGCTACTTGCTCAGCTGCTCTGTACAACTCTGCCTCTCAAGCTGGCCCCACACATAACGCTGAGGAAACGTCAAAGAATGGTAACAGAGATGCTGATTTCCAGTCTTGCGCTTAATTCAAATTTTGCTGCTTGGTTTTCTTTCTCTTCCCTCTCTGCTTTGGAGTTACTGATACCAGGACTGGGAGCTCTTACTCAGCTGGAAGTACCTGAAGCCCTGTGGAGCACCTGCCACCCGTACACCAGGCACACGATCAGCTGCCATCACCAACAATTTTTGTGCCTCATAATAAAGACCCTCAGGCTACTCTACTAATGTAAAGTGAAAATAGTGGCAATTTACATTAATTCAGTGAATTGCTGTCTGCTGGAGTTCAGCAGTGGGGATGTTTCTCTTTCAGATGTCTGTTGTCAGCATGAATATCCACAGCAGGGGGACAGAGCAGCTATGGTGACAGCCTTCTGCAGCTGCCATAACTAAGCCTACTATGAAACCAGGAGCCAAAGCCCTGATTGTCATCTGAGAAACATGAATTTAGAGCTCTGACCTGTACATAACCACATTCTTTACTTTTAGTGGTTTCCCTTTTGCATAACTGAAAGGAGTTTGTTTGGGGAGTTTTTTCAAAACAACAAAAAAATTTGGTTACTCCTGTGGCAAACTTATTTGATATGCTTTTGCGTTCATGCGTTGACTTTAGAAATAACTAAACCAAAAAGCTTTATTGCTCGTTACATTAATTTTAACTAAAATCCCTGCTCACCTCCAGACCGCTATAGTCTGAGGCTAAAGCTGGTAAACTGTTAGAAAGGAGAATGGATGATAATGAGAGCTAAGTAATATCTGATTGTGATTGTAACAGCTGGTGTGTTTGACATGAGCTTGTGAGCTATATTATTAAGTAGAATTCAGGCAGCTGGGAGGGAGCTGGTTTGTTTGTTCTGAGGACTTGGCTCTCAACCAGCTCCTGCAGTTTCACTTGATTGTGGTTCTACAGAACAGTTGGAGAGAGCATGTCTACAAGAAATACTAGTGTGGGTGCTTTCCTTTTGAGCAGCAGCTCTAGATAGACCCAAAAGAAGAATTCTTTGCAGGTGGGTTAATATACTATACAGAAGAAGTGGTACTCTATTAACAGTCTGTCCAGAGTCACCATGCATCTGCAAAGGAGTTCAGTCTCCAAGGCATTTGTCTCTTTCATTTATCTCAGTATTCGGTTTTGTCATTATGCAGCACCAAATGCAATTGCAACAATAAAGCAGAATAAAAGGAGAGTAAAAACCTATTGCCCGAAGAGTTAGTGGGATTGTCCTCTTCTGCAAATTTAATAGAAAATGTACAACATATGGCTAAATGCGGGGTTCTGTGGAGCCATTTACAAGCAGTGTTGAGATTGTTGCAAATATATTATCCATTTCTAGAGAATAATCCTTATGTATAATTTTACAGCCAAGAATTTGACTTATTTCTGCAAATGAAAGCAACATAAAAATATCTCAAGTTAGTCCTGACAGTGGGAATAGCTCAGCATTCATATAACCTCCTTTAATTCTAGGCTATATAAAACATTTAGAAAAGTATATTCTCTCTGTGAATGTATTATAAAAGTTCAATTAGGTGATAAGTAATAAATGTTACTTAATCATCGTACTGAGTTTTTTTCCCTGAAAAGTGCAGGTAAAAATAGTGTGTACCTGCGTTGTACTCTGGGCATGGAATAACTCTTTATTTCTTCATCTAAATCTTTCACAACATTTAGCTAATTTATGTAAGATTCCATTTTGTGCTTTGTCTGTATAGGCAATCTGATCCAGAGGTTATTTTTCATTAAGTTGGGAGTTGAGTAGATGATAATGTCCTCTCCTTATTAGCTTAGAGAAGATAAAAGCATAAACCATCCAGTAGATTCCCGTATTTTTCATTCTGTTGGCAACTACTAAGGTTTCCAAATCTGACTTTAGCAAAGAATCCTTCTATGTTTATATCTTTTTTGCAAAAATTTAAATTACTTCTATTAAAGAATACGTAAGCATTAATTAATTCTTAGTATTTTAAATACAAATCAAGTGAATAAAAGTTTATGATGAAATTTGGGAAAGTTCCTCATCCAATTTGATGTTTGAAGGATCAGGTTAGAGATTCGTTACAAATCACCACTTCATGCCATGTACAAGTCCTGCTGCTTCAAGCTAACTGAAAATCATTGAGAAAATTGAATGCCTGAAATCAGAAGCAGACATCATTGCTGTTCTTGCATGCCCTTCATGCCTCCAGCAACAGGAACAGATAATGGCATCTTTGCTGCAGAAGAAACAGATATCCTTTTAGTCTCCTTTGGATTTAGCAATACATCTTGCTCAGCAGATCAAATCTGAAACAGATACAAACAGGGTTCAATGGCTTTAACTTAGCATGAACTCTTGGGATCAATTTATGGAGAGTGCTAATTGGCCTGTGTATTTTTTTTTTGGCAGGATCTATTGCTTGTGCTTTTCAAACAACAGAAATCTGAAAGATTTGAAAGGAAAGATAAGGAGGGAGCTTTTTACCAGATCTTTTGGAAATTGCAGGAATCCACATGCTATTTGCATGCCATTTGTTTGTAAAAATGCAACTGTTGAATAATGTTGATGAATGTTGTGGTTGATAAATGAGTGCAGTTCCTGTCTCTCCTGTGCCAAAAGCTTGCTTTTGCCATATGCAGACTGTATTTGCACCCTGTGTGCAAATGATTAAGAAGGAATTTGGAAAAGATGTTCACATGAAAAATCCTGTGCCACTTCCAGCACAACGGATGCCAAGGGGAATTTGGGTTCTTGGCAGGTGTTTGCCCCTAAACAGAGCTGTCATGAAGCATTTGAAAGACAAATCTTTGTTTTCCTTAAATCAATGAATGTAAGGGCTCATTTTGCTTAAGGTGAAGTGCACAGAAATGGGCAAATTCCAGACTTTTCTTAATCCAAAGACTGGGAAGAGGATGAACAAAACCACTGCCGTTAAGATTTGAAAGGTGAAAAAAAGAAGTAGTGTGTTGTGCCAGTGTTTCATATAAATCTTTCTTTCCTCAAGGAAAAATGGTGTAGGATGTATTGAAACGGCAGATTCAGTTTCTTAGCTCACTGTTTACATTGCAGGTCTTTTGTCAACAAGTAATATACTTTTGTATTCCCACTGATGTTAGCTGGTCAGCTATCTTACTGTTTAATTTTCGAGTAAAGCGTAAGGTATAAGAGAGGTCAGGAGGTGGTAAGATATTCTGAAGAACTTTGATTGTGTTTGATGTGTTCAGCTCTGATACTCTTCGCTCAACCCCTTTATTTGCTTACATTGACCCACCTGATCTCGATAACTCCTTCAAAAAGAGATAATTAAAAGAGTACAGTATAAGGGGACTCTCGTCATTCAGCTACATGAAGGCTCAAAAGCTTATTTTAACATCCAAAAAAAACAACCTTATGTAAACTGACAAAACTCTAAAGCAAACAAAGAAGATCATTCCAGCAGCAGTGTTACTGGAGTAGAGTCAAACTTCAATTAACAGAAAGCGATCTTCATTCTGGCATCAAGGGCCAGTTCCGTTGTTTCTTCTGATTCAGATGCATTGAACTACCGAAAAGGCTCTGTAACTAGTTAAGCTGAAGAAGTAGATGTCTGGTTTGTTTCTTTTCTTCAGCCTTTAGGCCGTCATCTGCTTTTGCAGGCTAAGCAAAGTAACCACGCTAGTTGTTTTTGGAAGCTGGTTCAGTCAAGTTAGTGCTTTAAAGTCTTGTTGTCCCTTGGGGGGCAAGTTGTCCTTAATTTTTGCAAGCATGACTAGATAATTTTACAGTCCAGTAGATCCTCAGGATCATCATGTGAAAAGGATATGCTGTGAACTTCATTCTCTTCCATTTTTCTTTGAAAACTCTTTTTTGTTTTCTTCAAACCAACAGCTGCAGAACAAAGTCAGCAGCTCACAATGCTGTTTCTTAAAAGATGCTATTTTCCCCAGCTTGTTCTTAAAAACACTATTCATAGTATACAGACAATTTCAATCTTTTTCCTTTTATCATGCAAAACCAGTGAATAACTCAAACCTTCTCATCAGCATTTGCTGCTTGCAGGGTGTCTCTTACAAACATCGTTCAGTCTGTGCTCAGTCTTTTCTCTCCAGAGTTGCTTTTATTTCCATTTATATTCTGGAGGGAAGAACAAATAATCTTCCTGATTTCAGGCAAGATCAATAACTGCTGAGATGCTCTGGGCAAACGTTGCCACACTGCTGCAGGAGACTGTGGGGATGGTGCTCGGCTCGTCCAATGTTAAATGCCGTCGGCCTTTCTGATTTGCTTGAAGGTTGCGTGTTAAGTTAATACGGTTATTAACTGATCCAAGGCCAAAAGTACAGACTTACTGAGATAGCGAGAAGAACTCCTTGCTCAACCTGTTTTCTCTTGATGGACTATGACAGTTGGTGATAGAAGTAATGAGTGTAGCTTATGCTAAGTTGCCCCTTTTCTAAATCATACTTTTAAGACTTTTTTTATATCTAGTTCCAATTTGAAACTACAGTTAAGGTACTGTAATGTTTTAATTTACATACCATTAAATATAAAAATAATTTAGGGAAACCTGAAAAGGAATGGCTATGTGAAGTCTTCAGTCAAACAGTAAAATAAACCACTAAAGCCATGTAATGAGTTTTGGTAAAAACGGAGAGAGTTTGCATGACTATCATCATGTCTTTTTTTTCTTTTCTTTCCCCTTGCTTCAAGTAGGGGAATGGAAAGCAATGTAATGATACCTATATATGCTA
Source organism: Anarhynchus alexandrinus (assembly GCA_008711295.1). Classification (NCBI taxonomy): domain Eukaryota; kingdom Metazoa; phylum Chordata; class Aves; order Charadriiformes; family Charadriidae; genus Anarhynchus; species Anarhynchus alexandrinus. Next base: position 2,319,885 of record VUYV01000144.1, read on the forward strand.
ATATGCATATCTGAAATATTTATGAATACTTCTAACCATTATTTCCTCAAAATATACACTGCATTCAAAAATAATGTTAATCTTTGGAGAAGACATCTTACGGCTGTTTAATTATAGGAATGATTTTGAGGTTTAACTGTAAAAAAAGTTTTAACTGCAGGAATTCAGAGAAGCAGTTGAATTGCTCATAAATTTATTACTTGCTGGCAGCACTGCTTTTCAGTCAGAGCACTTGTTTCTGACTCTTAAGAATTGGAAATGTCTGCTTGCCTCCTTATATTTTAGTCACTTTAGTTTTATGGCTTGTCCAGTAAGAGAAATAGTCTTACAGTAAACAGAAAGGAATTGAATTAGTCTGCCTGATGATTTAACTTAGAACATAAAAGCAGCTTCTTAAATCACAGTTTCTTCTCTCTTGAAGCCTGCCGTTTGGCTTACATAAAAAGAACTACAAGAGAGTTCACATTTCTTATATTTAACTTAAGGAAAATACACAAGCACTTTATTTAGGCTAGTTTTGGATGTGCCCATTATTCATCAGACAAGTCAGTGACTATTGTCTTTCAGAGAAAACTCAACAATAAGAAAGAAAGCACTGAGTTAAGAAAGTTAAGATAAATTTTTTCCTGTTATACAAAAGAAGGTTTTTTGTTATTACATTACTTATCTAAAAAGCCAGCTAGATGGTGTGTCAGAGGTCTTGTGGAGGAAGGAACCTGTAGAGTATGCTAAATCTTAACATTTCTTCTCCCCTGAAAAATAACTTCTTAGGAGTGCATCATCAATGCCACTGCTAGTGTTACAAAACTCACCTGTCATGGAGTCAAGCTAAAGCTGTTTGCACAGTTGAGATCCAAGCTGAATTTACCCAAATGGCACCTTCTCAATCCCATTGGTTTTAATGGAATTTACCAAAAGAATTGAAAGAAGGTAGTTTCTATGGTGTTAGTGGTTGTGACAGTCATCAATATTTACCTGTAATCTGCGAAACCGCTGAAACATTAGGGCTGGAACAGATAAAACCCTTGGTTCCTTTTCCTTAGATATAAAAGAAGTAGTCTGTAGCTGCTGGTGCCAGAGAAAGATCAGTGAGAGAGTTTTATGATCAAATGGCTTGTTCCTAAGTGATCCATGCTGTAAATCTAACAGGGGGACAGTTGGCACTGTCTTTGTACTTGTGATCATTTTGCTTTTTAAGATATTTATGGTGTTTCCAGTATCTGAGATCACAAAATCTGGAAATTCCTGTGTCGGCTTCAATCCTAGTATTAAAAGAAGTGCTTTACAGTTTAAACATGGGACAGCCTTAATATATAACATTAATTTTCAGTGAATACTCATTATATTTGATACATGTTTAAAGAGTAGAAGAAACACGCTAAAAGAGTAGTTTTTAATTTATTCTTCTTGTATCCATGAACACATGAAATTAAAGGTCAGTGGAATTGCCCATGCATGAAGAGGAACAGAGGATCTCTGGTAAAGGACATTAGAGTAAACTTTAATGCAAATGAGACTCCTTAAGATTTTTGTGTTTAATGAAGACTGTGTAAAGCCTGGAACTCTGTCATTCTGTGCCACACATCATTACTTGTTTTTAAAATTTCGGTATTCAAACTTGTCCGTTTGGATTTTCATCCTACTTTGTACCTTCCCCTAATCCTTTTGTCACCTATGTTGCATGTAGTTCACTAGTTATTAGTTGTTGTTATTATTATTAGTTTACTGCTTGCTTCTTTCTAAAGCAATCCACTACTAACTTACAAGAGGAGGCTCTTGTTGATAAATAGTTTGTTCCGGTGTCTACTGAAGCTGTAGCTTGGACAAAGTGCCTTAGGACAATACTGTGACACTGCCCAGTACAGGCCCTAATGCTGTGCCACAATATATGTATAACTTTTTTATATATGACTTTCAGCAGAAACTGAAAGACAGGAGGTTCCCTCTGAACATCAGGAAACATGTTTTTACCGAGAGGGTGACCGAGCTCTGCACAGGTTGCCCAGAGAGATTGTGGAGTCTCCATCCTTGGAGATAGTCAAAAGCCATCTAGACATGGTCTTAGGCAACTGGTTTTAGGTGGCCTTGCTTGAGCAGGGAGGTTGGACCAGATGACCTCCAGAAGTCCCTTCCAATTTCAACCATTGTGATGCTGTGAACTTTCAGTCGCAGCTTCATGAAAACACAGCCCCTTGGCTATCTGGAGCACTTTGTGTGAAAACAACAGGGAAAAGGAAAACTTTGCTTTCTCAGGGCCATGGCACCACCACTGCAGACCCATGACAATTGCTCTACAGCAGTAGGAGTAACTCTCTCCAGACGAAACAAACCCTGAGCTGACTGGAGAAGAGCTACTCTGTGCAAGGTGGTCTGAGGACATTGTCAGTATAAATTTTAACCATTTGAGGACTGGCCTGTGGGTGATATAAGTATCTGACTCGAAATACCTGTGATGGTGTCAGATTGAGACTATATGGTGGTTCAGGAAGACTGCCCTTTTGAGAGGGAACAGAGCAAAAAGGAAGAGCAGTTATTTTTTTCCATTGGCTCGGCAAGCTGATCAGGTTTGCTGTGCAGATACGTACCCATTAGCTCGTGGTCGGTTCAAGGAAGATGGCAGAATACGGGAGATCCTGAGCCATGGACCCTGTTGTCCAAGGACCCTTTTGATTCCAACTGCTGAGAGTTGTTTCATTAAGCTATTATTCTGATGTTGGAGTAAGATACTAAAGTGAGTAAATGAAGTTGGAAAAAAAAAAAGAGCAGAAGAACAATTAAAGTGGGCATACTTGGTATCCTGTTCACATTGTTCCACTTGTATAGAATCATAGAATCATAGAATGGTTTAGATCGGAAAGGACCTTGAAGATCATCGAGTTCCAACCCCCTTGCCGTGGGCAGGGACACCTCCCACTAGACCAGGCTGCCCAAGGCCACGTCCAGCCTGGCCTTGAACACCTCCAGGGATGGGGCCTCAACAACCTCTCTGGGCAACCTGTTCCAGTGCCTTACCACCCTTAAAGTGAAAAACTTCTTCCTAATGTTTAATCTAAACCTGCCTTCTTCCATTTTAAAGCCATTCCCCCTTGTCCTGTTTGATAAGCACCATTTAAAACTCCTTCCATTATCAGCTGGAACAAACTTATGGGTATCACGTAACACTGGCTGAAACAAACAGCTCTCCATTTGCTGTTAAGTTAACATTAAAAAGCAAATAGAGCATCCTTTACCTAGGCAGAGTGATTTTAGCCTTTTCTGTGCCTGCCATCGTGGTCTAGGAGTGTAGTTCAGAGCGAAGGCATCACTTTAAATCACTTAATGGTATCGGAATTAAAAGATACAGTCGAATTTACAAGGCCAGGAACGAATCTTCTGTTAGCACTTTATGCTACATTAACTATGTGATTATTGATTCACCATGCAAAGTTTATTAGGCTTCTCCACCCCACCCCCTGCTTTCACACAGATGGTGTTGCAAATCACCTCTCAACGGTCACCTGCTTGGAAGGAGAGTTTCATATGCAAAGTGCTATTCTTTGTTTAGATATGATAGCTTGCAAGATGTAAAATGAGGCAGCGATTTAAATTTGTTGTTACAGCACTTGGGCTGGGTACACAAGATTAAATAAAAAGAAAATTAGGAAGCAGATGCTTGTGGCTTAACAGAGGAATTGTGCTAAAAGATACTCTTCATTACTGGTGGATATGAGTAATTTTACTAAGGCAGCTGTTTCCTTAATCAGGAAAAACACAAACCTCCAAGATGACATCCAGATGTTTTCTGTATCGCTTCACAATATAATGAGTTTCCATTGTATATGCCGTATTTTTAAGTCCATTCGTATTTACTTACATCCAGTATATTTTCAAATACATGTATCATCTTCCTTAACTGTAGAAGACCTGAGTGCTAAATACATGACAATTTTTGTGCTTTTGACATCCTTGCCCGGTGTTAGTCTACGAGTTGCTTCCAGGGCTGACAGTGTCTCTCACCAGCACCCAAGCATTTGAGTATCGGACCTCTGCAGGTTTGAGGGGGGTTTGGTTTGTTGGGGATGGGAGGGGTGTTGGGAACGAGTATTTTAGTGATAGTGTCTGTTCATCTTTTAGTTGTGCAGTTGTATGGTACCTCTTACAGGGCTGCCTGTTGTTCAGAGCAGGACATGCCATAGCGTTAACACGTATGTACTGGGTTAATATCCTGTTCCGGTTATGTGGATATAGGGTAAAATAAGAGATTTAAAACTTCCACTTGCTCTTAGGTGTGGGCTCAGTCCTCTGTCGTGGGCTGCTGACAGTTTTCATGCCTGCGAGCTTGCCATCTGCCCTTGCTAGAAACACAGGCTTTATTGGACTGGAGACCTGAGATTCCAAGTTTTCTGTTGCTGACAGGACGCAAGACTGGCATTCCAAATCTTTGACACTGATTTACTGACACTGAGCTGTTTGCTAATTTATTTATTTGGGGTGGCGTGGGATTTCAGAATCTTAAGATTCGAGCGCAGCTTTTGTCGGCGTGAGTCTTGTCTTACCTGTGGTTTGGGCCTCGGGAGCCAGCTGCCAGCGCACAGTCCATCTGCACGTACGCAGCAAATCCAACGCATTACTCATTGTGCATGCTGTGTATTGCACCTCTTGAAAAATTAAGGCTGCCCTGAGTTTGGGGTGAGGAATTCTCAAAGGCTTTTATACCTAACAAATTCCTTTTATTACGGGCAAACATTAAAGTTTGTTTACGGCATTCGTCACCACCTTTTCTTGAATTATCACAACAGAGATATTATTAAATGGCCAGTTCATGAGCTTTCCAGGTACTAATGGGTTGTAGCTAAGCTTTTAAACACGCAAGTATGCATAAGCTTTAAAAAAACTAATGCTTTCTTGACATTAGTAGGTAAATTAACAGTTACTTTTTCTCTTGTGGGCTAAAAGTTCTTCCTGTTAAATAGTTCTTGGAGTTCATGTCTGTGTAAGCAATCTTAAATACACATGAACAGCACAAAAGGAAATAACTAAATATAACTGGAACAAACTCTTCCTTTATGATTTTTTAATTCTGCAGTTGTTTAGCAATCGCTTCCTTCATTCTGGTTTTAAAGTGCAAGTCAGAGTGTATGAGTTACTGTACATTAATATTTCTTTGTTTTATGCTTTGCCTTCTTTCTGCCAGTTTGTACCATTTATTACTGGCCTTCCTGAAATAAGATTTTCAAACACAATATATCTACTTAGAAATTCTTTAGTTAAAAAACAACTGAAGTAATTACATGTGTTAGCTACTGCTGATAACTTGAGGGGTTTTGTGCTTGTTGCTATGTACATTTGGATTAAATCTGGAAATCTCTCACTAATCCAGTTACTTCCATTTGATTAAGTTCTCTACAGTCTCTTCTGGAGGGGGGACTCTTCATGGTACTACGTGACTTCTTTGGTACAACTGTCAGCTAGAAAAGAAAATTAATTTTCTTGCCATCAGTGAAACCATAACAAAAAAGGTTAATTGAATAAAAGAAGGGATTTTTTAATTTATGGGGTTTTTTTTTTCCAAAATGTAATCTAATTTTTGTAACAATCATCTTTTTAAAGTGGATGTGCTTCTACGAGCTGGTGAGCAGCATGCTGGATTATTCTGGAAAGGGCAGTACAAATCTAAAAGCTTACCCAGGTTTGCTATTTCCTTAGGTTGTGAAAATGACACATACTGCTCTAGCAGTTTGCAGGTGAGATAGAGTTGTTGCTCACAGATACCAAAAGCTGCCTGAATTTCTTCAGTAAGGTTATTTGTGGACTTTTACAATCATGGTTTTCAAAAGCTGGAAACTTATGTGCACCTTCCCGAATCGCCACGTCATCTTGGGTGCCGAGAGCTTTCGCAAGGTTTGAGCGCTCTGACGCCTTCTGCTCTCACAGATGTGTCAAATATAAAAGTTTGGATTCCCGTACTGAAGATCTCATCGTAAATACTACCCTGTGGCTGTTTCAGCCTTAGACTGGGAGAGAAAGTCCCTTTTAACTACAGGATCTATATTTTCCAGGCTCTCTCCACTGAAAACCATTTGTCTTTTAACACGTTCCAGCCCAGCACTGTGTGACGGTAGATGCTGAGCAGAATTGTGGGAATGGCTGCAGATTGTCATTATTTTTAAATAAAACAATCCTCCGGCTTTATACAGCTGTGAGATTGTTTATATGTGTGAGGGAGAGATTTATATGAAAACTAGTGCTGCTTTGAGAATTTTAATGAGAGGGGAGCATCTGAGATTATTTACCAAACTAAGTTTTGTTTAAATTTAGTCCCTTTTCCTGGGATTTCTGACATCTAACCCCAAGATGCCCCCGCACTGTGCTGTGTAACAGCTTAACTTGTGCTCCCTCTGCCGGCATCCCCATGGGATAGAAACCCAACCAGTTGCGTTTTGCTAATCTCCAGGGAGGGGATGACTTGTTTAAATTCACAATAAAATAAAATGCAGCTCTATCTGGTCAATATTCTTATGTGAAGGTGTGACAAACCATGCTTTGTAAAGGAGCTAAAATAGGCTTTGTTTCCTTCACTGTGCTTTTATGGAAACAGCACTGACTTAAATTTCCAGCCCATAGTCAGGTCTTTACTGTCCAGGCTGACGATGCCTGGGCTGCCCCGTTGGTGGGTCTGGCTCGGGCAGCACAGGCAGCGAGGGATGCTGCAGGGTGTTTAGTGCAGAAACACCCCCTTGCCTCTGCAGGGAAACTTCCCACATCCAGCCAAGATTCTGAGTTCCAGGTTGGTGCAACCCCGGGAGATCCAGGCTGGCTCCGCTCAGCCATCAGTGACCCTCTGGTCCTGGGGACTGGAGGGAGGCTTATTAGCTCTGAGCAAAGTAGTACAGATGGGCAAAGGTGCTTTGGGTCTGACGCTGTGCTTGCATACCAAGAAAGCCTTCCCAAAACTCAGAGTGCTGAAGAGCACGATGATGACTCGGGTGTCAGTGTGTGCAGTCACACTGATAAGCTCTGGCTTGTCTTTGACCCCTGTAGGTGTAGCCTCGAGCGGAGCTGCTTGTTTTTAATGCTCTGTTCTTTTCTGTATCCTGGTAGGAAGACATGATCTTGGGTACAGCCCTGGGCTGGAGGTGGGCTCATGCCTTGGTGTGGCATTTCACATGTGCTCTGCTCGGGTCCAGCAGGAGCAGGGCTGGCCCAGAGCTAGCGTGTTGCTCTTGGACCCAGACCGAGGTCTGGGAAAAATGCTCAAAACATGCTCTTGGCACTTCTGGATCTGGGTGAGCAATAAATACAACTGCAGCTGTGAAAGTCCTAAATGAAGTCCGTTGGGCTCCTTCTGTCAGTACTGGTTCCCACAATGACATGACTCATTGCAGCGCTTGTTTCCAGAAATGTTATTAACCGTCTCCTCACCTGGTAGCACAGGTAATTCATAACTGCCTTGGCTCAGTCAGGAGTAAGTGAGGACTAACTGAAATTAAATTCAAAACCACCTGCTAGTGTCAAGATGACAGTAATTGTAAAACCAATAGTTGCTGCTGAATTAGAGCCAGCAGCTGGGTAACTTACCCAGGTGTCATGAGCACTGAAAATACGTTCTAGGAAATGGTTTCAAATAGTATGATCCTGAAGTGTTGTGTCACTTGGTATTTGAGATAGTAGAAGAATTCAGCTTCCGCTATTTCAAGTATTCTGGTATTTCAGGTGGAGCACCACAATTTTTGTAGCATTTCTAATCTTTCATTGTTAAAAAAACCCAAACCAATAAATGCAAACATAGCAAAAATCTTGGACTGTCTTTCAGGGAAGAAAGTATTGGAACAAGTTCTTCTAAGAAAGTTCTCTTTTGTTAGCGGGTCGCTTTAAACCTAAATCAACATTTGTTACGCTGAAAGGATTTCTACTCAGTGTTCTGAAGAGCAGCAAAGCGACCTGTCCCTGTTCATTTTTCTGCTCTCGTTTTCTGCTTTTGCACTGAAATATTAATTCCTTACCCTACTGGGAAAGGCAGTCAGGTACAGGAAAGCAAGCAATAAATCTTACTTAGTGGCTTGTCAATTTCTATCTGTAAATATAAAACAAAAATGAAAAATGCTTAATTTGACAGAATTAGAAATGTGGAGAAAATGTCTTTGTCAATTAAAAAAAAAAAAGGATTGTTTCCTCCAGTTTTAAAATTTAACTTCTGGTTTCCCTCATATGGAGGACTTTAAGGCAGCATTCTGGCTGTTCTTTAATTTATGATATTGTACCGTGTTATGGTCTTTTTTGATTAGACGTGCCTCATACGCAATTCTAAGATATTTCTTTGTTTCCTGTGTTTTCTTTTCTTCCTGATTAGCAAGAGCAATTAAATCTATGATGAGGTAATCTAACATTTTCAAAGGGGTTTGTCATTCGAGCCAGAGGAAACGTTTCTGTTTATCCAGAGGAGATAACATTCTTGCACTATAATGAAAACCAGTGCTTACCAGACGACAGCTCTGGTCTTAGCCCTGCGGTTGCATCTTTGCAGGCAGATCCTCATTTCTCTGCGGGAACACTGCTTTCCCTCATAAGATTTGATCATGGGCACAAGAGTCTGCAAAATCTGATTGATTGTGGGATTGGGTCTTCTAACATAAGCACCACAGTTCTGGATGTATGACCTCTTTTAACAATGTCTTTTAAAAGAAAGAGGACTTCTTTTCTAAAGCTGTTTAAAAAAAAATAATCACAAAACACACTTTTGATGTCTGCATGCCACAAGGTTATGTATAGAATGCAAGTAGCTGCTTTAAATTAAGTGGGTTTTTGGAAAACTTGGTTAATTGAATTCGCAACTTCTTTTTTATCCAGATTTTGTCTCTGTATCCCAGTTCACATCCCAAACCTCTGCATTTGCATCAGTGGCACAAAGTAAGCAGAACCTAAAAAACCCCATACCCAAACTGCTTTTCTAGGAAGAGTGTCTCACTGAATTAAGGTCACAGTTGAGAGAAATAGGAAATTCTTATTAGAAAAACAATTACTGTAGGAAATCTGCTGATGGAAGTACTGTATAGGTAAATGTGGTTACTTTCCTTGCCTTTTTCAGTAACAGTGCGAGCAGTCCTACTAGAATGAAAGACGCAGATTATAGTTCCTGAGAAAGTGGATGACTTTTGGCATTGGGAATCACAACATGCATAGGCACAGTGTTGTGCAAGAGCATACCACCTAGCAGCTTGTGCAGGGGATGTGCGGTAGGGGAAGTTCCCAAGTTTGTTTTCTCTTATGAAGACTAAAAATATTTATATCTGCTTAAAAAATACATATAAGTGAGGTGGATTTTGGTTTACGTATTACTGCTTACTCAAATGTTGTTGAAAGAATTGCTGGCTTGGAGTGATGGTGATGGTTTGGAGTAACTTTTGTGTTTGTAAGACACTTGAGACTGGTGACTCAAAGGACAATGATGGTGCTGCTTTACTGAGCATTGAGCTTATTTTAACTGACAGTCCACAGCCTACTAATATAAACAGAGATCTCAGTAGAAAATGTAGTAACTCTGCCTTCTGTATAATCTATTATATTACTATAGGAAGTATCTAATTTGCTGCAGTGCTGATTTTAATTATCAGTAGGATTGCAGAGTGTGAAGGAGTCTGTGTACTTATTCCACAGAGGAGTCCTTCTTACACAGGACCTTCAAATAGTGAGGATCCGTATCATACAAGTTTGTTAGAAACCTTACGTAAACCTTTTAAAAAATGTTAATAATACTTTGACTTTAAAAAGAAGGATTATCTCACATCCAAAATCTGTTTTCTGGCGAAAATTAGGTTTGAGAGAAATGTTTGAGAAAGTATTTAATATCTTACCTAACTTTATAGTGTTACATATTGATCACGTATTTCTGACTGGTTTCAGTTATAATTTTCTTTCCTGAATCACAGTGCTTCACTTAGAATAATTGTTGTAGTATAGTATCGAGCTGAGTTAAATGTTAATGCAATTTTTAGTGGTTTGGTTGCTTTTCAAAGGTAGCCATAGTACTGAATCCTCAATGTAGAAGAAGGGATTGATGACAGTGTGGCTTAGTCATTGCATCACCTGATGAAGGGACAGCTGATACGTCAGGTAAATAACTCCACAGTCCCTCTTCCTTAAAAAGTGTGCAGTCCAGATATGATACAGCAGTGAAGCAAGTCATGGAGGTCTTGGGAGTGGTTTGTAGACTTTTTGACTTGTAAGTAAATATTTAAACCATGAGAACTAAGCGTGGGGTGAAGGGTGGGTGCAGGCATGGAACTGTGACAGCTTCTGCCAGGTCTGACCCAGCTGGAGGACTTGGTGTGAGTAAGCCTTCATTACTGCTGGCCGAGCATCCGTAAGGAGAGGCCAGGAAAAGTCCTCGAGCCTCTGAAGATAACCACTGGAATGGGAAATTTTGCTGCAAATCTTTTCCTTTATTATATATAATGTCTCTCATTTTTGTGCCATGTCATTTCTGCCTTCGCTCTGTGCATCTCAGTAATGGCTGTCATACTTTTTGCTTACCAAAAAATGACTTTACTGAGTGATAGTGGGGAGAGATTAGGGCTTGCCAAAAGGTTGAAATTCATGTCAGCAATAGAGATATTAAGTAGAAGTTTCTATTGTTTATTTTCTTTTATTATCCAAAAAAAAAAAAATCTTACCCTCTACAATATTTATTTCTTGTCCAATATCAAAAGTTTCTACAAAAGAAAAATATGCTGAGCATTGTGGACAGTGTGCAATAATTACAGCACCTGCTTTTCCTAATATTATTTTTTAACTGTTAAAGCTGAAAATTGAAAAATAAAGTGGTTCCTTTATTAATCTTCACCCTTTTACTCTTGCTTTCAGAGCATAATTTTGCTGCGTGAAGTTGCTATTTATTGTGTTCAGTCATTCAGTGTTTTATTCTTGTCATTCTTGCCTATACTGGTCTACTTAATAGATAGTGATTTAGCAGTCAGTTGTTCAGCCATGTTAAATTAGCCCTAGAGATAAAATTGGGTAATGTCCATAGTTGATTTTTTTTTAACTTTGGAAAGGGAAGGAAAATCACTAGCATGTATTAGTAATAATCTGTTGAAATTCTCTTGTAAATAAGTGCATCTTCACCTCAAGACTTGTTCTGAAATTGTATGATGGTTTGAAAATATTTTTTTTTTTAATTCTCTGTTCCTAGTTGCCTACTATGAAAATTGTTTACTACGTTGGAAGAGGTGCATTTTGAACCAGAGAGAAGTTAGAACACCCGGCTTCACTGTGTGTTCTAATGTTGGCGTTCAGAGCGCTATCCTTATCAGAAGTGAATTAAATTTTCCTTGCATATCCATATGTGGAACAACATTTCCTTACTGCTTCATATCAGATGTGTTTATTTTTTGATAACCATTATTTTTGACGTTTCCATGAAGTAGGCAGTTTTATTTTGAAAGAAATAGGGTTGTTAATTTATAAAAGAAATGCAACAGAATTGAAAAAAGTATGTGAGAGTTGGTAGAGGTATTTGAAAGTAAAGCATTATTGCTGTACATCAAACCTTTATTAAGACACTAAAATGTTACTTTTTTGTCCAGAAGCAAATATTGTAACAGACCTCTTTCTGAGCTTGCATGTAATCTTTTTAATGGGGAAGGATTACTACAGCCTGTAAGGTGCAGCTGTTACTGAGCCTTGCTGCCACCGCTATGGTTAAGTATGTATGTGCTTTTTGAAATGGAGATGTCCTCTTGCCCTTAAATACACATCTAAAAAGAGTACATACGGCGCCTTTAACCACATTCCATAAAATAAAATATCTACCCCCTTTACATATGGCAAAAGATAGGGTTTTACGCGGTGCAGCAGAAGCGTCTGCAGAAATTGGGGGTCCTTGTGTGCCCGTTGCTTGGGAGGGTCATTGTAACCTCTCTCCTGTTAGTGCTTCAGTGTTTGAGGGCAGAGATGCTCAGGTAAGGTGATGAGTTGATCGCACCGCATGTTGTGAAAGGCTGAAAGAGCAAAGCATAGGTTTGGGGGCAACAGACTGAGGTGAAAAACTGTGGCTGCGTAGTGTAATGAGGGGAAAGCTTATGTGCTCCTGGTGGGGTTACTGTCACTTGCTCCTCTCAAGGAAATCTACTAAGAGATAATTGCGTTCTGCACCAGCTGTTTTGGAGTGTCCCTCAAGGTTTTAACCCTTTGGGAGACTGAATTATGTACTGAATGAAGATCACAAATCCATAACTAATTCTCAGCAGAATCCACACAATTGGTAAACCGGGAAGTCAGAAATTATGTCGATTATGAAGGGATTCCCAAGCAAATTGTTTTCCCTGCTGCTTTGCTTCAAGATTCTCCCAGCACTCACATGCAATCTGCTGGAAAAAGTTTTCTGACTCCAGCCATAATGTGGCTTCAAATTACTTAAACTCCCTCAAAATATCTTGTACTGTAATTCTAAATCTTGGACTGTTGTCACAGAAATCTTGAGATCTGTGGCATATGAAGAGACTGTGGGGTAGTCCGGAGCTTCTTTTTGGTAACATGATTATCCCAGAGTTTTGTATTCTCTCCTAATCACGTATTTTCAATAACAAAAACCTTTCCTCAAAGTGGCTTTTAGAAAGTGGGATTTTATAAATTCTATTCTGTTTGTGTGGAAAGAAATTTCTTCATTACCTTGTTTTGACCAGCAAATGTCTTTATTTATTATATATTCACACAAACATATATGCATTTTTTTCCTTCTCTGAGAATTTGCTGTACTGTACTTGGCTACATCGTAAGATGTATCATCAGATGTGCAAGTTGATTTCTAATACATAAATAAATAAAAAATTCATCGTAAATATGCCTGAAGGGAAAAAAATTGAATTGAAGGGAGCCGTTACTAGATAGAGAGAACGATGAAGGTGACTTTGCTATTTTGGCTACTACACCTGGGATAATCCCTTTCAGTGTTGTGCAGGATCCCAGTGTAATTCCAAGCAAATAGGCCTTGAACATCCACATATTGAAATCACTAAATAGGTTTCTATATTTAAGTTGGAACAATATTGCTTCTAATTAAAAACTCTCTTACTAGAGCACTCAGTGCTTGAAAAGTCAGGTTAATGTAACCTGAGTTGAGCTGGCAGTTGGAGGAGAGCAATATCCTCTTTGTTCTGGCTTTGTTACTATGACTCTGAACATAAAAGTTCCTGATGTTAAATTGTTTGTCATTCTTGTGGGCACATGTTAAGTAATTGAGGTCTTTCCACTTCTTGTTTTTAAGATGAAATCTGGAACTCTTTACGTGCTAAAGACCAGTTAAATCTCAGTTATCCAATTTTTTTGATTTAATCATAGCATTAATACCTGTCTGGGTGTAAGCCAGCTGAGTTCATAAGGCTGTGGTGCTGCTAAAATATAATTTTTCCTTTTCTCTTTGGGTTTGGGTTTTTTTTTGTTGTTGTTGGTTTTGGAGAGGGAGCGGGGAGGGGGTTTATTTTTGCCGCAGATTGGCCGTGCAGCACATTAGCAGTACGGCAGTTACGCAGCGATCCAGCCCGGGTTCCCACGGCACGCTGAGCCGCCGTTAATAAACCTCACGCAGAGCAAAGGCGGCGTTTCCGCGGCTGCGTCCCCACCGCTCGGGGAGGAGGTGTCGCTCGGGGCAGGGAGCTGCCCGCCAGCCAGCCTGGATCCAGCAGCGTGCCCGGATAACGGTCCCCCTCCCCGACCCCGGAGTGCCCGGCAGGCGCGGCGGGGAGCGCGCAGGCAGCTCTGCGCAAACCGGAGCGGGTCCGGCCGCGCTGACGTCTCTGGCTTGACGCTGGTCATGCCAGACAGGCACGGGTCATCTGGACATCTTCACTGCGTGATCCTGCTGTGGGAGTTCTCCCGTTGCTGTGTGTAATGGAAAACGGGTTGTGCTGCTTCGTTGCTTTGACGTCACTCTAAAAAAACAGGGACGCTTCGTTGTGCTGAGATGACTTGTACTGTATGCTCAATAACGGCATTATCCAAATTAATTTAGTGGGAGCAACAATGCATTTTCCAACACTTGGTTTCTTCTTAACTTCCAGGTTTTCCGAAAAAAGGCAGTGGAGCTTGGAGAGAAATTGCTACCTGCTTTCAACACTCCCACTGGCATACCTTGGGCATTGCTTAATATTAAAAGGTAAAACAGCTGCTTTTTGGTGACTAGAGCATATAAAAAAGTTATGTTGAAACCATCTTCATCACAGAGCTATTACAACTGCTGCACAGTTTTTGTCTTTCCAGCTAGGCAAAAGTTGACATAAGATCCTTGGTTCTGCAGTTTAAATTAGGAAAATTAAGTAGATATATGCTGTACGTGCAAGAACGTGTATAGAAGTACATTTATGCACCTCAGAACTGTCTGGTTTTGTGTCAGTTAGTTTGTCGCTCATCACTTTTCCCGAAATCCTTCATTGTTTTTAGTGCTGTTATGCATAGGGTAAGGGCCAAAGGACACGTGCTGCTCTGAAAGGGTAAAGTCTCCTGCCACTTTGTGCTCATATTCTTACCCGTTCTCAAACATAATCTCAGCATACCGAGAAACAAGAGTAATACCTGCTACAAGTGACTCGCTGTTTCGCCCCATGTCCCAAGGGGAGTGGTTTTGCTTTGGCCAGTTGTGCTCTGAAGACAGCTGCGTGTTTGCTGCAGGAGGTGCACGCTCTCCTGAAGTCACTGTGGCCTCCAGTGTCCGACCCCAGACAGATGTCAGCAATTCCTTGGTCTGCCTCAGGCCTGCCAGCAGTGATACCGTGCTGGTAAATAAAATGTTTTCTTTGCACAGCCTGGGGAAGGATATTGAAAGTTACACCTGTGCGGTATATTTGTGTATTCGTAAGGACACATCAGCTTTCTTCATCCTGTGGATAAACCCCAGCACCACCCGTCACACGAAGGTGAATCAAGGGGAATTTCACATGTGCGTGTGTTGGTGTCGTGTTGGTTTTTGCATGATTCCCTCCTTGACAGTCAGCATCTTCCACTGCTCTCTGCTTGATCTTTATGGGTACACCTTTTCCCCAGAGTGGGGTGTCCAGTGACGTGCTTGCTCGGTCAGCGGTGTTTGCTTCGGGCTTCCCAGTAAACTGCTCAAGGCCAGTCCTACAGAAACCCCTGGTATGTCTGTTCAGACAGGTTTACATTCCGCCTTCCTTTCGAACAGAGGTGAGACGGGGGGACAAAAAGCACGTCTGTGTGCAGGAGCAACTTTCTCGTTGTTGAAGGGGCTGGTTAACTGCTGCCCGGTGATGATCCTTGGACTTTGACTGGTTACTTACAGGCATGCTAATGATTTCCTCTCAACAGACTTTAATGAGTTCTGCACAAGTTCAGTGCCACAACGGCTTGAGGTTTGTTGGTTATTTGTTTTTAAGCTGTTACAAAAATTTCTAATTAGGGAACTCTGGCATACATTTGTAATTGCAACACAACAGTACCTTATTCTTCGTAGTACATGGAAACATATTTAAGGTGTTTAGGCTAAAAATCTGTCTCATATGTAGCCCTTAACTAAATCCCTGCTTATCTACTAAATATATCAATGGCTTATGCAAATAGTTCGAGTTCTGTGGTCGGTCTTTATGGTTCTGTTCCTAGCTTCTCACAACAACGGCTGTGGTGCAGCAGAGATGTCAGCCACACACACACTACAACGCGGTGATGCAAAAGAGGTTCATTTCTTAAGTGGCACCAAAGTGGAAGAGGATCTCTGCCGAGATAACTTCTTTTGCCATGGCAGAAGAAGTTGCATTAAAAGCAGGGTTCTTGGTTATTCGTTCCGAATCCTTGCACATCTGTCTAGATGTGACCTTCAGTAGATGACTCTTCCATAATACTGTGCGTAAACAAATACGCTGTCATCCAGGCTTAGGAAATGCTAAGCCACTGAAGCCTGCATATATTACAGATCTAATATGCCTCATTTCTGATTAGTATTTTATTTGATTTTATTTTGATTTATGCTTCAAATTGGAGAATGCTCACAATAGATTGTGGGTGTCAGTGGTTATTTTTAAATTACTATTTTTGGATTAACAGATGAGCTGGATATTTGTTTCACTATGCAAATGTTCTTCACAAAATAGTTTGTTTTCTCTGCTCGTCCTGTATAATCAAAGCCAGACTTGCTCTCTCCTTGAGTGCCTCTGTGTATATACATATATACGTGCTTTTGTCTGTGTCCTTACATACCAAAGGCATCCACCTGAAGTTTGTAACCTTTCTCTTCTCCATTGTTTTTCTTCATCCTGCTTCTTTCCTCACAGCTTAATGACCATGGGACACTTACTGTCTTATTTGTAGGACCCTAATTATCAAATATATTAAAAAGTTCACAGTACTATTCTTCAACTAAAATTATTAGCAGGTTCTTGTGTGGTGGTTGTAAAATTTCCTTTTGTCTTTGAAGTACATTTTAAGTCATTAGATTGTTAGTTTGTACTGGGATTTCCTTTTCTTTCTTTCTGAATGTTTCAGTTGCGTTTCCATATTTCTGATGTTCTTGATATTGCTCTGTATCTTCAGTTCATCTTCAGCATCTGTTTTTCACTTCTCCTTATACTGCCAGATTTGAAGTTCCTGTTACGGCTCATTTGCTTCTTTGAGTAACCAGTACCGTATAGCACTTGTTGACTATTCTGGCTGAAAACACTGGTGCAAAGAGAGGCTGGAGAGGGGCAATGTGTCTAAAGCAGTGGTGGCTTGAGAGACAGGTTTGAGTCGTCTTTTGGCGATAAGGAGCACAAGCTGGCAGAGCTGCTTTTATTTATTTATTTATTTACTTACTTACTTACTTACTTAATTATTTTTCTCCCTCATCCAAATCCTTTGTTTAGATATTTCATCTTCAGTACTTCTAAAATAGCAACTATAACAGCTTCTTAAAATACCACTAGTTCATGATCCTTTATTTTTCTTCTTGGTGAGCTGTGACAATCTGGCTTCTTCAGGCTAAAATTTTCATTTCCCTTTCTCTCTAAAAACTTCAAGTAATTTATGACTGAGGAATCAGATTGCTTGTGTGTTTCTGTAGTACGACTCTCAGACTTATAGAAATAAAAAAAAAATATGAAATTATAACTCTCTTAGTGAGTTAGGTAATCTTAACAAATATCCAGCTTCCATCATGTTCGCAAGATCAAGTAGCCTTTTTAATGTATCTATGTATTTTTACCCCTGTAGCTATTAAAAAGGAAGCTGTATGGGGCTTCTGTTTATGGGATGACACCCAGCTGTGAAATACAGAGAAGAACCCAGATTGTTGTTAGTCTATTGGATCAGTCAGGAACAAACTTCTGAATATAAGATTATGTACAATATTTTTTTTCTTTTGGATGGTGATTCATAGAATGGTTTAGGTTGAATTGTCTCTTTATGTCTTTCCCCCCTCCTTTGAAAGCAGACCTGTGTCTTTTTTTGGTCACTATTAGTTCCAGTAAGACCACATTACTACTTTCTAATAAACAACCCAGAAGCATTCTTATATGAAAGAATATATTTTCCATAAAATGTTTGCGCTCTATGCATTGACCAGTGGAATAATTGTTTTAAGGTTATTTATCGTCCCTTGTGTGCTGCTATGTAGCAATACTGTTAGACATTAAGGTGCCTGGCTTTTTATGAAGAATCAATGTATCGTATAACCTTTAAGTGCATCTGAAACTTTGAAAAATAGTTTTGCCTTACCCTAATGAAAAAGTCTTTGACTGGGATAAAATAACATTTTTCTTTCTGGAAACGGAACAAACCAGAAATGGGTTTTTTGGATGTCCAGCCTGTTTGCAAATGTTGTTGTGGCTAAGGGGGATATTGTGCTTGTTGCACTGGCTCAGTGACAAAAGTAAATAATGTAAGCATTTATGGATATAGGGACCATGGGAAGTTCTGTATAGAAGGAAAAGTTATGAGGTATGGGCAGAGTGGGTCAGAGCAGGGAAGCATAACGGAAGTCAAAAAGGAGGAGTTTGAAATAAATTTGATAAATTTGTATTAAAATTAAACCATGGGGAGTGATAAGATTTACTCAACATAAACACAAAATGTTTACTATGTCGGATGTCAGCCAAGGATTTTTTGCCTTTTATACTTTGGCATTGATTATACATAAAGGGGGGACCTGAGTTGAATTCAATATCACATATTTTACAAAGTGAGAGAGCAGAGGACTTGGTAAACTGTTTGAACAAAGTAGTTACTCATTGGTAGGTAACTGAGGATGGAAGTGACAAGCCTGCAATCTTTGTGCTATTGGGATGTTGTCAGCATGATTTTAAAGCAAGGTCCTCTTTTGATATTTTTTTTGATTATTGTTTTTTTAAATTATCGTGTTTTGCACAGAATACTTAAGTTATGCCACAGGCATTTCCAGCCTCAAAGCATTCAAGGTTTGAACAAAAGTTGAGCTACTGAGCCCTCGGAGCCACTGCGTGGATTCAGAACAAGAAGATACACCCACAGCACAGCTTCAAAAACAATCTTTTTTTCCTCTCACGTTACTTGAAAAAGAGAAAATAACAAGGAAAAATATGCCCGTAGGTTTTTTTTATTTCGAATGCTTTAGATTTTACCACCAGCTAAGATTCCTGTTCCGTGACAGTCACGCCGAGCCGGATGGCTCCCCCCACCCCCCATCAGTCTGGCTCACCCAACAAAGCCTGGCGGCTTTTGCGAGGGGTTTAATGCTGAAATGCTGCAGAGTCTGCCAGGGTGATGCAGACACAAGTGTTGCTCTCTCCTGGGGCGTACGCTCTGGTATTTTGGAGTACCAGGCAGTACTTTAGGTTGCGGACATTTAAAGGAGTTTGTCTGTCAGCACCTTCCGCCGAGGAGGAAATGTGGCTGATAATCCAACCACTGAGGTATGAAACGTTGGTCTGCAGACAACGGAAGCTGCTTGAAAATATTTTAAAGTTTCAAAGTAATTCCCCATTTCAGAACATGTTTAAGGTCACGTGTGCTTAAATCGCTTGAGGAATAGATGGCCTTCAAAAGGTCTTTAGTGTCCTACCTCATTAGAAGAGCTCTAGTATTCTTAAGAAAAGTTGTAGATTTTAGCATTTAACAGAACCATTCTCTTTGAGTTCTGGGACGTCTTCTTAAACGTCATAATCAATGCACTTAAGAATATATTCCTTTATCGTTTGTAAAGGAATCTTAATGCTTTGGGAAAGTTTGAAAATATAAAGAAGAAAGGACCCAATTCAGTAAACCTTTTTAGACAGCTTAATTCCCCCGCTTACACTATCAGAAATGCCTGAAATGTGAATGCTGCGTTATTTTGCAAACTCTTCCTAAGCATCAAGTTGTCTCTATGATATTATCTTCTTGAGCAGAATTAGTAATTCGTGCTTTTATTTGTCCTAGTGACTCGACAAGCACTGTCTTGCAGAGATTCAATTAGAATGGCTAATTTAAACTTACTGTTTTGAACTATTACCTCTAGCGCCTAAATTAAATAAAAAAAATACTACAGAGTTAAATAAAGCTTATTCTTCAAATCTGACTATCTTTAGCAAAAATAATCATGTTTTTTAAAGGGGTTGTAAAGAGGAAAGACTTACAGTGTTTGCACAGTTTGTCGTTGTAGGGCCATGCAGAAGTTGTGCTTAGATGGAGTCTTTAATTTTAATTTTAATTAATTTTTTAATCTTCTGCCTGACTTGGGCATAATTTTAGAGGAAGGAATCAAAACTACCTTAGAAAAAAAAGCTAAAAGTAGTCTAGTTTGCATGCTTAATAAAGACTTTGTGTGTTTGGCAAACGCTCCACTGATGTCATAAATTAAAGTGGTAATAGTAACAAAAAGGATTTGGATATCAAGTTAAACAGTGAGATTTCCCCTGTAGCAAAACAGACCAATTGAAACCAGACTTTGTCCTTCAGGCGTTTGGATCACAGTGTGGATTGACATTAGCACTGGATGCAGAGACAAATCCTACCTGAACTTTACCTATCTAAAAATTGTTTGTCTGGTGTTAAGCATATGTTTTGGGATAGGATGATTTGCCCTCTAGAGATACTGATCTCTTTCCATTGACTAAAGAAGACCTTAGGCAAGTAATTGCATGAACTAACTTTTTGAATTGAGGAAACTAATTCCATCCTAATTTATAAGTAACCAGTAACAAGGATGATTTCAGCAAAGGGTACATCTTTTCCACACTGCCATTGCAGGTGTTAGTTAACCCACTGATTCATTGCATGATTCACAAACAACTTTACATTTCTTGAGTCAGTACTGGATGCAAAATAAACTTGAAAAAATGGTTTTGTGTTTGGGGCATTTTGGTATCACCATGTTATATACCATCCAATTAGCAATTTCATTGTTTTAGAACATTAGGGTAAGCAAATTGCTTGCCATGTCTTTGCCTTATTTGAAATGAGTAGCCTGTTCTGCGTTGCGTGACAAGTGCTTTATATTCAACAAGAATCAAATGAACTATTATAAAATTATATTTAATTTAAAAAGAACTATCAGTTTTGCTTTTTTCCTTTGAGTTTCAATAAATAATTAAAATTTTATAATTAATACAATTAAAAAAATTGGTCTGGGAGTGTTATTAAAATGAAGATTTTCTGACTGTAGATATCAGTAGACATCAGTGGAGTTTTCAGGATGGATACTTTTAACTCGTGGTGGTGTCTGATTTGCCATTGAGCAATGCAAAAAATCTTGTTATAAAAATATCAGAAAAATTCCATGAGTTAGTCCAAGGAACATATCTATTTGGCGGGGAAGAACCAAGAAAAATATTATTTTGATGATAGCCCATAATGATAAGCCCTATTATTCAAACAGCAGCTTCAATTCAATATTGTAATGCTGAATTTGTGTGGGAGGCTGCCCTGTGGCAATAACAGGAAAGGATTTGGGACCTATTATTGCTACTGTAAAATATCTTTCTCAGTTCAAGTGCTTTCTTTGTAGCCAAAGGAAAGAGATTCTAGTCCCAAATTCTAAGTTTAAACGCTAACTCTTTCCCTCCAGTTTATTAATGCACTGTAATATAAGTACTTACAAGTTCGTAATTATCATACTACTTGTCTGTGTAAAACCCTATGTGAGTATTAGTAATGTGATTCCTCAGCATAAAATGTAGGATTGCAAACACTTTATAGATCTCTGTGGTGATAACAATAGGTAGTGTTCTTTTATAAAACAAAACAAACTTTGTGCCAGACAGTCCCACAGAAGCCAGCTCGTTACAGGAGGGTCTTGGTCTTTGCTTCATGGGTTTTGCCCCCCTCCACAGCAGACACTGCCTTCAGGGTATCAAAGCCTCCCCCAGCTATCACAAATGTTTGTCTTGATGGCTTAAAAAGAGTGGGAAATGGCTTTTCTTTGTGTGTTGATTATAGAGAAGATATGAAAGTTTTGCATGCTGGAAGGGAGGGTGGGACTTGAGTCAGGATAAGCAGGTTGCACTGTTCTGTGTTTTGCCCTAGAGGAGATCGGGATTAGGAATTTCAGCCTGGTCACCTATGGCATGTACCGATGTACCAACCAGGTATTTCACATTTTCTGCTAGTCTGGTTATAAAGTAACCAGGCCCTTGTTGAAACACAGTGACATAGGGTGGGATAGTGCTGAGCGTGAGAAAGTTGTGTCAGATCCTCAGTTTGCCTCCTGATAGTTAAAACTGCTCTTGCTCCCCTAAGAAATCTGCCTGCGAGATTTTGAAATTGCATTTATTGAAAATAGGATTTTATAAATCAGTATATAGATGTTCGTGTTGCTTGTGCTCTTAGCTGGGCCACTGCTGCTCTCACGGAATCACGGAATTTTCAGAGTTGGAAGGGACCTTTAGAGATCATCTAGTCCAACTCCCCTGCCAAAGCAGGAATGCCTAGAGCACATTACTCAGGACTGCATCCANTGAACGGAACCTCCTTAGTTCCCAACTTGTGCCCTTGCCCCTCGTCCTGTCACTGGGAACCACTGAAAAGAACCATATCACCTCAATATTGGCAGATAATTAGGAGTTATTTGTATGACGTACTTTCCTGCTGCCTAGGAGATGCAAGGGAACCCTTAGTGTTGAGTTGCCGAACATAATTGAGAGTTGGAATTGTACATAAAGATGCGCAGGATGAGGCTCCGTTCAAGATGAGACACATTTGTACGCTTTACCAGCGCAGCAGGAACTGGCTCCCGTTACGGTCATTAGGGAGCCAGGCACTACAAAGCAGCTTGAGGAGCGGTTGTCCTGCCCTGAAATCAGTGCCCAGCGCCTGGCCCACTGGGCTGCCCTTCCCTGACCGTATTGACTGTGCTGGGAACTCCGACACCTGAGTGTAGGCACGTTAATCTTTGCACTGGTTAAAGATCATTTCCCTTTCAATTGCTTGTATCGTGTATGTCCTAATTTTAATCTGTGTCCGGTAAATGATCATCTTATAATAGATAAAATGTGACTGTTGGAAGAGGCTTCCTTCAGAGGGAAGGGAATCAATTCGTGCAGACTTCAGGTTTCATTAAATAAATAAAATGAGCACAAGCACTTCTCAGTCACGTCCACCACAATTCAAGTCACGTCAGGGAAACACTTCATCTAAAAATAATAGTTGCATTAGGATTGTTTCTCCTAAGAATTTTCTAAATGAGAAATTTTGAAGACACTTATGATTATTCACTTTGTGTATTTGGTACAGTGTGTGTACATTTGTGGGATTTTGTCTGCAAAATCCATCAGTCCGTATCCCTTTAGGGAACTCTTTAAATGACCATGAGAAGGGGAGAGGGTGCATTTACCAAGTGATTTGGTTGTGTATTTTAGCATTAATTGCTTTAATACTTCTACCTGGATAAGTTCTAAAATGGAGCATGTCGTTCTTAAAAATAGTAGTTTCCAAATGGAAAGGTCGTGGTTGTTTTTTTTCCTACGCTAGTTTAAGCATCTTTATGAAGTGGTGGATAATAAGGGTTGAGATCTACCAAACACTATACTTTGAGTGTCTGACTAAATTGTTGGTGGTAATATGTGTAAGGGTATGATACCTGTTTGGCATTACAAGACTGGAGGAACACGATTTTTACCTAGCATCAAAAGTAAGGACTATTTTAGATTCTAAAATAAGCACTGGTTTAAATAGGTGACTAATGTTGTAGTTACTCTGTACTCTTGTTGTCCCAAAATAATGCGTGTGAAGACTTGCTAACTACATTTTTTCAGAAATCATTAGCGAGGAGAGATTCTACTGTCCTCTTCACAGAAGACTACATTTTCTTACTAAAAAGACATTTTTTCATTCAATGCTTCTCTAGTACATTAACCTTTTAATATCTTTCATGATAGATATGCGCACACACATATATGCACGTGTGTGTATATATATACACACAGATATACATGTAAATCTCTATTCATCATTGTATGGTTTCTCATTGCTGCTGACACGAGATGATCTCTCCTTAACCTCCTCCAAACTATAACCTCCCAGCTGTACAGCTGAAACCTGTGACAGATACAGTTGCAATACATAATGTATATCACAAATAACTTTTTCACTTATCTGAATTTTAAACTTTTCTTTATAGTACTTCATAATCCTATAAATACTGCGAAACTTGAATTTTGTGGTTTTCAGTTTTGTTATACCAATGCTGACGGGTGTTTTTTATGCCGTTTTTGTAAGGATGTTTAATTTTAAGCTGACTAGTCGTAACTGGCTATGACATCTTTTCTTCTTCTGAAATTCATGGCATATCCATTTTCATGGATACATCAGATACTCTTTCAGCGCAGTTTTCCATTTAACCTTTTAGAGTGACCTTAAAATAACAAATCAGCATAAAATAGGTTATCTTTTTCTCTATAAATCAATCCGTTGTATCAGAATAATAATAACATTCGTGCAGACCGATTTTTAGCTTTAGTTTTGGGGGGGGTTTAACAGAAACTAAAGTTTATTATTTGTTAATTGTTCAGTGAGGTTTAGCCTTTGGAGAGATTTGCAGAGTTTCCTTTCTTCTCAGGGATCTTAAAATTAATATTTGGGCACTGTACTGGATATTGTCCCACATATGTCTTCTGAGACTTCGGGACTGACCGTTTTTCAGCTCTTTCCTCCCTCCCGTGTTTGAGGTTGTCTAGTTGTTCTGCTTCTCTGCCTCTGCAGTACCCAAAATGGGAGATATGCTAGAGCTGCAGTACCAAGGTAAGATACTTTATGGAAGAGCTAATCCATAAATCCTATGTGTCCTAGTGTATTATCATGTAATACACTGTTCCTTGAGGTCTTGAATATATTTAAGTGCCTGAATATTCTGGAAGGTGTGACAATCAAGCTATTCTTAGGCATATTTTGGTATATAGTTAGGGGAGGATGTTTGTATATATATCTGTACACATACATAAATGTTTTATATATGTGTAGATACATATATAACATATTTATAATGTTTAGCAGTGTAAGGCAAATTGGGCTCCTTTAGGGAAGTTTGGGAGAAAGGATAAATAAAAAAAAGGTTGTGCTTGGCTTTGCTGCTGAAGGCTATATTTTTTAAAAAAATCCCTTTTCTTAGCTCCAGTTGCTCTCAAATTCAGAATTACTTGGGTTTTACCATCCTCTGGAAGACTTTATAGTAGAATCATAGAATCGTTTAGGTTGGAAAAGACCTTTAAGATCATCAAGTCCAACCGTTAACCTCACACTGCCAAACCCACCACTAAACCATGTCCCTCAGCGCCACATCTCCCCATCCTTTAAATACCTCCAGGGATGGTGATTCAACCACTTCCCTGGGCAGCCTGTTCCAATGCTTGACAACCCTTTCAGTGAAGAAATTTTTCCTAATATCTAATCTAAAGCTTCCCTGGTGCAACTTGAGGCCATTTCCTCATGTCCTATTGCTTGTTACCTGGGAGAAGAGACTGACCCCCACCTCACTACAACCTCCTTTGAAGTAGTTGTACAGAGCAATAAGGTCTCCCCTCGGCCTCCTTTTCTCCAGGCTAAACAACCCCAGTTCCCTCAGCTGCTTTTCATAAGACTTGTGCTCTAGAGCCTTCACCAGCTCCTTTCCCTTCTCAGGACACGCTCCAGCACCTCAGTGTCTTTCTTGTAGTGAGGGGCCCAAAACTGAACACAGTATTTGAGAAATATGAATATTTGAGAACATTTAGAAACACTTAAAAAAAACCGCAACCCAAACTCAAAACATTTTCAGCCTTCATCTGCTATTGAATATTCAGTCTGCCGTTTCTGACACCTAAGCCGACAACGTGAAGACTTCTGTTAGGTCAGAATAAAATAAGTTACTTCTCTTTGGAAGCCATGATGTCATAATTCTCATATTTCTACACTCATTTTTGCCTTTTCCAAAGGAGGGGAAGCAAGGAGCGAAAATAAATAATTTTTAAGCAGCAGTGAGGCTGGAGAAATAAAACATCTTTCAGGCATAAATGGAAAATGAAAAAAGGTGCATTGATTTCACCCAGTTCTCCTTTCCTCACACAAGAACCCTCGAATAATCCTTTCCATCTTATGAAGATGCCCTTTGATACCAATACAGATACGGATGCAGAAAAATGTATGCTGCTTGCATGCTGCATTGATTATCTTTGCAGTATTTATAACTGAACGCTCTTGATCAGAACTCTGATGAACTTTAGTCTGTATATCTATAATGTTGTGTTCCTTTAATAGTTCTTAAAATTTCTTACAATTTGTGCTCTGCAAAGGCCAGACAGGTACAGAGCACTTTTAATGGTTTCTCATGACAAAGTCAGCTGATGAAGCAATTTAAAAAGCCTCAGCAGTGAAGTATTTCAGTGATGCAACTGCCAGTAAAACCTCTTTTCTAGTTGAAAGTATGTTGAAATACTATCCACTTCTGAATTTTGTCATTAAGAAGATTCTTTAAAAATTCATTTTTAAGCTTATGTAGTTTTTCTAACTATATTAAGTCAAATTATGATTTATAATTTATTTGCCTTATTACAGCACTTCGTTAAAACCTCAGAAGATACAGCTTCTAGGCAGGGTATTACACCAGGAACTATGCACGCGGTGCTTTTCGCACATGGAAATAGCTACAGCAGTTCTGTTCTGCAGCGTGAATTAACAAAGATTGATTGCAATCTGTTTTTATTAACTCAAGGAAGAAAAGCAGTGTAGTGATATTAAGAAAATTAATTATAACTTTCTAATCTGGTAATTAATGTGCAGCTGGGCATGAGTGCAGTTAGTGCAACTCAGTAATTTGGCAGTCCTGACAAATTATCATCATCTGTTTTAAGGTAGACAACTGTTCTTTAATCTTTGCTTAAAATTTTAGAATCTTTTCCATTTCAGAATGGTTTTAACAATTTAGATGTTAGATATGGTTTTTTACTATAATAATGTGAACTGAAGTTCAATTGTATCTTTCAGGACTGAGGTTCAGTTGTATTTTTTAGAACCCTCTTTTATGCTTTTCCAGTGTTGTACTGAAGTTTCTTATGAAGCAGTTGTATGAAACAGTGATTACTGGTAATTGACCTGCATATGTTAAATAATCTTAAAATGCTACTGAGAATTTAATGTACCCTGTAAATTGAGATGCTTCCAATTAAATAGAGTTCTTAGGATAATCACTTTCAAAACTAATCAAGTAATACAGTGTTGTTACTAAAACTCTTATTGACTTAATTGTGACAAATTAATAAACCTAACCAATGCAATTACTGTAATGGTCATATTAGTTTGCATTTTTCATAACCTATCTGTGAATGTTTTTCAGAAACACAAAGGGAAAATAGAAATTACCCAAGTATATTGAATTAGCATGACAAGGTGACTTGTGGGGGGGAGTGTTTGTGCCCTTCTTGCCGCCTTTATGAGGCGTGAAGGTTATTGTGGCTCACCCCATGCTCGGTGCCTCTCGTCTATTAGGAAATCAAATGCTACTGAACAAAAATTAGAACTAGGATCCTAGCAGTGGAATTGATAAGAGAAAATGCTCTTAAGCAGTTCGACTGGTTTTGCTACTATCAAGTTTGATCTCCTAAAATGCACTGGTGAACAAAGTATTGTAATCTTGTCAATAAGGTTTATCTTTAGTGTTATTTTTAACAATTGAAAGGGAAGAAGCACAAAGCATCTATGTAGATCAGACTCTGACAACTGTCCAAAACTATTCAGTATCCTTACTCTGTTAGTGAACAGATAGTTTTAAAAAACTGCTTTATTTACATAAGGCTTTTTGGGGCATTGCCTGTCTTGTCTTGTTTTGGGGCTTTTGTTGTTGTTGTTCAAGTGTTCATTAGGAATGCATTAGAGAAGGTGTTCTGGGAGACCAAAAGCCAGGAGTTTTCAGCCCAGTGAATCTGTCCTTTTGGTTATTTTGTGACACAATTTCAACAGGAGAAAAGACAGACAGCCTTTGCCAGAACGGCTTCTTGCCTAGTACTTAACATGTTCTCTGGGAATTCAGCAGGCATGGATTTGAACCTCCTTGGCTGGAGGAGAATTGAACCGAGGTCTTTCACTTCTTGGACATGTGCTTTAGCTCCCTAGGTTATTGCTTCCTTTAAAAGAAAGCATTAGCTACAGAGTTTAAATCAGTCTGATCTTACTGATCATTGGATGGTGGGTATGTTATGGCTTAAGGGCTTGTGAGTAATTAAGATCAAGGAATCAGTGTGGATGTCTTCATTAGCAGGTTAGTTCAGCTCAGGCATGAACTTCTGAAGTGTTTCTCGCAGTCTTCCCCACTTGCTGTGCTGTGGTTTATGGTTAAATACAAAAATACTTAAAGGTAGATACTTGCTCTGCACCTTTGACCTACTTGTTCTCTGGACATGTGGGGATCACAAACCTGGTCTTAGATACCTAAAGTAAAGCAAAGCCTTCTATGTCTTTTGTTTGATCCATCTCAAGCTGAGTAGAGAGCCAGCCAAATCAAAGATTTTCATCAGAAATGAAAAGATTTGATTATTCCATAATGACACTAAAATATATAAGGGATTGGCGGGGAAAGGGGGAAAGGGAGTTACTGAGGCTCTAATCAAATAAAAGCCTTGGAATTTTGTAAAGGACCTACTAGGAAATTCTGTTGTTTTAGTGGAAAAGAGTAAGATTCAGGTAGATCTCATACTGGGTTTGATTTATGCTTAACTCCTGGAGGCACAAAAAGAAAACCACAAACAAACAAACAAAAAAAACCAACAAAAACCACACCTCACCTAAGAAACCTCAAACACAAAGCATGGAATTTGAAAATTGTCTGAGGTTTGTTGGTTGACATTAATGACTGCATGGTGGTGTTCACCATCTCATGCCTTCTTCTAATTTGTGTTTCACAGCCAGTGTCATATCAGTGGTTTTAGGATACTAGAATATTCCATATTCTCCATATCAAAAAAAATTCATTGAATAAATTAACTTGCATTTCAAAATAAAAAATGGGCAGCAGTGCAGTTAATTGCATTAGTCATATTGAACAACTCATTTTGGAACAAACCAAATGAATAAAGAATACAGCAAATTTGGCTTTTTTTTTCTTTCTGCTTAGACACATGGTTGCGAACAATTAATATTTTCATTATTTTTGTCTGCTTCAAACCATTTTGTCTGTATCTTAAGTTTTTGTATTGTTTTATTTTCAAATTTTCTGTTTCCATTGCACTCACCAATGTAACACAATTCTCATCAGCATTCACGATAATAAAGCTCAGTTTGCACATGGCAAAATAAGAATAGTTACATGCAATGCAGCTATTTGAAGAAAGAGAGATTTTGAAGTGTCTTATGTATTCTTTGAAGTCGTTCTGTGGTGGATTAGACACTCCAGTACCGTAAATCAGTTTGATCACGCTGTAACTTTCAGTTAGATCAGCTATATTTTCGTTATGGGCTTTCATGTAATACTAGATATTACGACTGACAAAGAGCACACATTACAGAATTAATTTGTAGATACGTAGGACAAAATATAACACTAAATGATATCCAGTGGTATAATTCATTCAGCGGTTCTGACAAAATGGATGGTCAAAGAACTGACGTGGGTAGTGAAGTCCAAGAGATCCTCCAAAAGCAAATTCAGTCGCATATAGGAATGCCTCAAGGCTTTTTGTAGCTTTCTGTGTTTTTTCCTCATAGTATTAAAAGTTATGAAATGTTAACCACAACACTTCAATCCTTCTGTTCAGTTTTGATAGATAGGTTGGCCTTTAACGTCTTTTCTTCCTTCTTCTCTTTTATAAGGAAAACTTTTAACTTTTTTCTCTATTTAATCTCCTGATTGCTGATCAGTTGCATGTACATATAACTTTGAAAGCTGATCCTCTGTCATGATGGCCAACATGATGTTCGTATTGAGAAAGAAACAGTAAAGGAAGATGCTGAATTCTTCCATCAGGAGAGAGAAGGATTACCAAAGAACCCGTGTCTGCTGAGATTGTTCTGGATTTTCTCTATGCTGTATCGCAATGAGTTGTTGCTAAAGATTCTGTACGAGTTCATACTAACTGTATGGTATTATCGTAGCAGTGTTATGGCTGGGCGAGCATTTCAAGGGAGTGTGCCTCTTGCTACCAGTGCCTGACGATGTTTGGGTGATTATTTGGTTCTGTGTAGGCTGAATGTCTGCTATTTATTTTTTTTTTAATACTGCCATATAATTTGGAATTACTGTAGTAAAGAGCTAATGCCTGGCTAGTCAGCCTTAAGAATGAATGACCCAACAAGCAATACTTCCACGATCACGTTCTGTTCTGACTGACCTTTAACTCATTACAGGCTGACTTGTGTAAGGGTAGAGAAGAGTAGGAATTCATAAGCATATTTGTGTGCAGTGGAAAACAAGCAACCTGACTTTTTACTCCTTAGTCCAGCGGGCTGATGTGAACTGTCTTCTTTGTGTTGGGTTAGATGGATGCACCTAGCCAACATCCAAAATACGTGATGTTCCCCCATGTTCTCACTGTAATCTTATATCTAAAAATGAGCAACTTCATGTTTACTGCTTTTTGATGAGCAGACCTTGCTCGCTGTAGTAAGCCATAACCTAACTGAGTGGACCTGGCTTAGAGGATATGGTATAACTGAATGTAGTTTTTAAAGACTCACCAGAATAGTTGATTTGCTCTGTATTAAACAATCTGCTGCCCACCAACAAGCAGTAATAAAATCCCAGCAGTAAATCCCATAGACACACGGACATTGCTGTAGGAATCCAGATAGCAGAGGGCAGAGACAAAATGAGACATGTACAATGGTGGGGTAGTTTGAGAGCTATTGAGAAGGGAATAAAAAGAGGCTAGTGAGCCAGCTAAGCAGTTTGTTCCAGAAATTTGCCTTCATTGGTTTAAACTTCGCGTTAAAATTACATTTTTATTGTTACAACCCTGACACATCTTTACGAGGGAGTTAATAGGAGGGAACAATCTTTCAGCAAATTAAATGAAAGGCTACTATTTCCAGCTGACATCTGTAAAACTGCTGCTACATTCCTTGCAGTAGTGCTTAGAGAAATAAATGAGCAGGTATTCATTATAATCGAGCTTTAATGGTATCCATATGCTATATATCTTGTAATGGTGCTCATGTTGTGTGGTTTCTGTGTAGTATAAAAAAATTGAGTATGAGTCTGTCAAAGGCCCATTAATGTAAATGTCTTGATTCAATACTTAGCCTTGGCGAGGCTCATGTGTTTTAAATATATCCCAGCAAATCGTGGTTGGTGCAGCAAATCTGACAGTCTTTCTGGTTGACCTTTCAGGTTGTCCATTTCATCTCGTACAGCATGCTTTCTAGATAATGAAATCTATTGGAGCAAAGAAGATTTTAAGAGTGTTTCATTTTGATTTTAATTATTTTGAAATTAATATTTTCTATCGGGCATTAGAATGTGCAGTCTTCCAGCAATGTTGTTTCACATCATCTCATGATATTCTACTGAGGCCATAAATAAACTATTTTCTCTATCTTCTACCCAGAATTCATTTTGTAAATTAATTGAGTTTTGCTTAACTGTGTTTTAGTCAGCATTGTTTTAACAGCTAATAGCTTTTGGACCCATCTTTGAAGGCTTAAATCTGTCATTTTAGTATTCAGCCTGTTGTATGGTTAAGGTTTACTAGCACCCAAGGTTTTCATGAGCCGTACAAGTTCACAAGCCTGCTTTTGAGTAACTAAACTTTGGACTCAAAGTGGTTCAAACTTGCTTCTTTTTCTCCACTTAATGAAGTCTAAACTGTCCAATTCTTGCATGATAGACTGGTCCTCCTGAATGACACACCGCAGATGCTTTGATAAGGCATACCTTAAATATTAGAAAAAGACTTTTTATGGACTTTACTTGCTTCCCTCCTCCTCCTCCTCCTATAATGAACAGGGATGGAATGCTGTAAATTTTTTATTACTGCTTTTAAATAAGCTTAATTCATCAAGAATGTATGATTTAGCTTTCAATTGCTTTATTAGATGTCTTTGGGAGGTTTCAGAAATTAAATAATCACAGAAAATAAGGCAGAAGTCACATCATCAATCCATGTGGTCCAATACTGAACATCTAATCTGCGCCTAAGTTATCCCAGACGGATGTTTGTCTTGCCATTTCTTCAAGACTTGCAACATGGAGATTCCATGCTTTCCCAAGGAAGCTGATTCCAGTGCTCCTGTATCTTCACTATTGGGAGTTTTTTGGGGTGGGTGTTATTTTCTCTGATGTCTGTCCCAGAACTTAAATACTTCACTATTTTGGTGGAGGATTTATTTGCTTTTACACGTTGGAAGGAGACTATTGCCATGTCTAATCTATTATCCATTAACAAGATCACTCTTTCTCTCCTCAGCCCTGGGGCAATGCTTTCTGTGTTCCTGTTAATTCTTGTTACTCTTCTCTAAGCTTTCTAAAATTTGTCCCTGCCTTTCTTGAAATGTGGTTGGTGTCTGGTATTGGATGCAGGTCAAGGAAGGCCTTTCCATGAGTGAATAACGTACACCCTTCAGCACCTTCATTCCTCAGTTCACTTTTAAGGCACATCATGCACCCCGTGACATGCCTTGTTTGCATTTCCACTTAACAGCCTGCTCATTTTTAAAACCTCCTTCCCCCCACCTGCTTCTCCAAGCTTTTTGGGATGCTTCTGTAGCAAACTCTAATCCTAGGTAGTAGCTTCATGTATTCTCCAGACCTCTTTTCCATACACGTTTTTTGAGTCTGCAAAATACTTAAAATCAGAGCAGTTCTGGTATACGCTCAGCATCATTTAATGTTTATTTCCCCTCTCTCAAGCACAATGGAAAGAGAAAACAAATGTTGGACAAAACTATGGCGTCGCCATCACTTTTATGTATTTTTTGTGTTATTCTGTACCATATCAGTATTTGATCCTCTGCTATGGGAGACTGTATGTTTCAGTATCTCTTGAGACTCTTTGTAGCAAACAACTGGTTTATTTTTTCTTCTTTTCTTTTTATGATCCTTTGTAATTGTATAGCTTTTCATGTGTGAGCCAAATCGGTTTGTCATTCATCAGTCATGAATTGCCTTAACATGTCTTAGGTACTTCAGAGGATTAGAAAAAGACCTATTACTGTCCACGGAGGTAGCAGCTGTAGCAAAGGTGGTTCTTCATGCTCGCCTGTTAGGGAAGAGAAGGGAGCCTGGCCTTTTGTATTCCATCCCTCCATTCACCCACACATCAGAGACAATTTGGACTCTGGTTGGTTGCCCTGGAAGACAGCCTTTGGAAATCTGCATACTTGAAAGAGATGGGAATGAGAAAGGGGAGCCATCTCCACTTTAGTGTTTGCTGTGATCATTTTGACTTGGGCCAGGGTGTTGCTCTCATACTCCCAAAATTGTAATATAATAAGAGTAAAGAAATAAATCATTTTGATTAATAGAGTAAACAGACTCTATTTTAAGTTACTCATAAAAGACCTGAAAGTAGTTTATTTTGATGGCTTTTGAGTTCAGAGTCTCTCTGGTCCACAAAAGATAATTGTGCACCTTACCAAAAATACTTATTTTGACTGACATTATCTTTCAAAAGTGTCAAAAAGACTAACCAATATGCCGTATCTGTTCAGAATATACCCCATCTGGACAAGGTCTTCATTTTAGTTGAAGAACAAGTATGGCACTTCTTAAATGATGATCCTTGCAACATACTCCATGCTATACTATTCCAGTCTACAGCTGGAAAAAGAAAAAAGAAAAAAAAAAAAAAAAGCTTAAAATACAGAATCTTACACTAAAGCCATTAAAAGCAGTGAGAGATTACAAATAACGTTTAAAATCTTTGGCCAAATGTTTTGCTGGAATTGAGATGGAAACGTGATTTTCTTAAAAGCTTTATAAAACTATGGCATCGTTTTCATTGATAATTTAAATAAGAAAAATAACAAGGTACTTTCCCCTTGTGTGTACATTGTTTAATATGCAGAAGCTTTTTCAGTGTGGTTAATGAAACAGTGTGTGTTGGTACAGGAAAAAAAAGTACACATACTCTGTCCAGCAGGATTGCAGAAGTGTGGGCTTTTTTCTGAGCCTTTGATTGTTCTATCATTTTAAATGGTAATCCTTTCATGCTGATTTTACTTTATCCTTTATTATCTTGTTTTCATTGTATTGATTAAAATCCCATTACTGGTAAGAAAAGCTTATTTAACTACTTGATGCCAGCACCTTTATGATCTGATAATCTGGTTTACAAAATCCTCCGAAGGGTATCTTAAGTGTGGTCATGAGTCTTAGTGCATGGATTGTGATTATTTTTTTAAGAAGTACTTTTAGAAGAAATGTTTGGTGGTACTTATTTTTCTGCTCTGCCAAGGTAGCATAGGTCTTTCAGCTTTTTTCAACTCTATCAAATTATTTGGTAATTGAATGGAAAACTCCTTTGCTCCTTCAGGATATTCACTGCTTTAAAATATCATTGTATCGTAATTTAAAACATGGATTGCTGCAAAAAGATTACGGAACAAAATTACTTTTTCTTTAAAAATACAAGTCTTGCCTAATCTGACTTTACCGAGTTTTCAAGGTAATGTTTATCGGGGGTTTTTTCTTCTTCTCTTTATGGTATAATCAGGTTGTCCTGGATCATAATTTTTAGTGCATATCTGAGAATTAAGCTGTATTGTGCTGTGCCTTGCTATCTGAGATAGTCAGCATCATTGGTTTCTTGTAAGTAGCTCATCTATGAGCAGCAGCTGTGTAAAAGTATTTGTTGCTTATAGTAATTAAAAGTAGATTAAAGGTGAAGTTCTGTATTTGGTGGAATGCAATTGAATAACTGATAATAGAGACTCTACTACAGGAAAAGTGTAATGGGGATATTTTCCTCAGGTGAAAATCAGGTGCCTATTAGATTATGTGGGTTTGGGTTTTTTTCCATCTACTGCCTGCTAGACAGTAGGAAATATTCCTATTTAATCATACCTTAGTTTGTGAATTCGATCATATTTTAGCCATTGGTTGATTTTCCTTGATCACACAAACAAGGAGGGACTTCGTTCATTTATAAACATGGGATCCAATGAAATCACATTTAATGTTTATTAAAACATTATGTTTGGAGCACAAGTATAACATTCAGAATCAGAAACTGATAAATAATATAGATATCTTCCACATGCCTAGTGATATACCTGAAACTAATGTCATTTGAGAAAAATAGGAGTAGCTCTTTATCACTACATTGACTGGATTATACTGAATAATATGTATCTTCTATAAGTGTATAAAGTGAGGAAAAAGAAGTCTGTAAATTACATGTTAGTGAGTACTTCTTTTCTTTAAAGTAATTGACTTTAATCTTGGTTTTTCAAACAGTTATGGGCACTGAAGGATAAAGCTGTGCATAAGCAAATGTGTCATGTGCTGGGAAAAGAAACCAGAACAGTCTGTTTCTACATTGTATTACTGATTTCCAGAAAGAGAACCAGTTCCCAAATCCAAATGGTGTTAATGGAAAGGATTTATACAGTGATATTGCTGTTTCAGTCGGGCTGCAGGGATTCGCTGTATATCTGTTGTCTCTGCAATAATTTTAATGACAGTTACATTTTTATGCTTGACCAGTATCTGTTGAAGCCACCAGGATTTTTTCTGTTGGCTGTGAGTAAGGATCAAGCCCGTAGTGACTGGCACTGAGAAAAACAAATGTTTATCTGATCCCAGAACAAATGGATTTATATGACACAGCAATGTGTGGGTAAAGAAGAATGAGAAGATTGAAGCAGACTGGAAAAAAGGGACATTTATACTTTTCTTAAAGCATTTGTCAAAACAGATTATGTCTTTAGCAACACTAGTCTGAAAAAGACTACTTCAGGGGGTTTTATCTGGAAAAGCTGTCCCTTTCAGTGAACCAGAATGCCATTTCAGTA
This sequence comes from Anarhynchus alexandrinus, assembly GCA_008711295.1. Lineage (NCBI taxonomy): Eukaryota > Metazoa > Chordata > Aves > Charadriiformes > Charadriidae > Anarhynchus > Anarhynchus alexandrinus. Next base: position 2,355,204 of record VUYV01000144.1, read on the forward strand.
GTGTTTCATACAGCTGTCACAGCATCTGTGAAAGCAGATACTGAAGAGAGAGGTTTCCCTCGACAACAGTGGTGTCTCTGTAGTGTACATGTTTAGATTGATACACGTATCTGTAAATGCATATGCAAGTGTAATTTATGGCATTTGTAAGTTAATGTTATATCAGATGAGTATCACAGCTGCAAGTCTTGTGACAAGCTGTCCAGTATCTGAAACCACTGTTGATCCAACAGCTGTATTAAAAAGAGGAATAATTGACTGTCAGTCAGAAAGGCTTTGGCGTAGGCTCCTTGCAATGAATGGTAGCTACAGAACTGCCTAAACCAGACCTTTGCAACTTGTCAGCCAATTATTTTTAATAACGGAGCCATGCAGTTAGTGTAATGATTTTGATTCTCACTTCAAACATTTAATGGTACCACATGCGATATCAAGCACAATAAATGTGACTAAATGCTTTGAAAGACTTTTTAGCTTAAATGACTGTGAATCCACTTAAAATATTTTCTTGACATGAGAAGCTAATTGAGTTCAGAAAACTAAAAGATTAAAAACACTTTTTAAAGTTACCATCTGATGGTAGGGAATGAATGTGATCTGGATAAACAAGAGTGATACAGATATATTTAAAATGACTGAGATTGAGATTAGGATGATCTGGAGTATTATAAAATTACTGTTGGGAAGTGGAAAACTGGGAATTAGTGGCTGGGAAGTTTCATATAGCCTGTCACTTGCCATCCATTGCTTTGATGCTTTGAATCTTTACCTTCTCTGAAAAGTCCTCATCAGACTGAAAAGACTGAGTACCCAGATTTTATCCTGTCTGGAAGATCACTGAAGGGGTTATTAAACATTGGAATAGGCTGCCCAGGGAGGTGGTGGACTTGCCATCCCTGGAGGTGTTTAAAAAAAAAAGGGTAGACGTGGTACCTGGGGACATGGTTTAGAAGTGGTTTTGTCAGGGTAGGTTAATGGTTGGACTTGATGATCTTAAAGGCCCCTTCCAACCTCAACAATTTTATGATTCTATGATCAGTAGTGGCTTTCCTTGAAAAAGTGACTCCTGCTTTTCTGATAGAGAAGCCACTGTTTTCACAATATTTTGGTACACTAATATTCTTGATTGGGTTGTGAGCGTCCTTAACCTGAACTGGAGGTGACCACTGTTGCAGGAGCTCCATCATAGAAATGCATCTTGCTGCTTTCCACTTGAGGCTGTGTGAAGGCAACTTAAAGATCTCAAGTGTCTGGCAGTAGAGGGAAGAATATCTGATAACATGGAACAACTTCTTCAATTGGAAGAGCAAGAGGAGAGTTGTGGAGCCAGAAAGAGCAGCAGCAATAAAGAACCCAAACACATTAAGAAGAAAAAAGAAATGGGGAAGTTCTGGCTTCTAGCACCAATTCTCCACACTGTTTCTATGTTACCTAGTCACCTCCAAATGCAAATTCATCCTCATAACAAATTATTTTACAGAAAAAGGAAATTAACAAAGTTCATTTGCACTTGGACAATACAACTGATATGAGACAAGAATATCAAAGCTCAGATATCAGTTATTAGTAAAGGAATTCTGATGTGGGATGGAAACTCACTGAAGTCAGAAGTTATTGAACTAATCAGGGTGGAGGGAGGATTTATAGCAAATCTTCAGCAGGAAAAAAAGATAACCTAAAAGTTGAATGTTGGAAAAGTGATACAAAACTGGGAGCAGAGTCTTATAGAGAGATATACCGAGCAAAGCCGATTGAGAGTGCTGGTTGCCATGGCTGTGGTGGTTTAAGGCAGCAAGCACTCTTACTTAATGTGAAATCTAAAGTTCTGAAATAAACTTTAGGCTTAAACAAACAAAGTTAGTGTGTCTTTTAGTATTAAAAGGCATGGCAGAAAGGAAGAGAACATACATAAATGGTGTTTCTCATGGACTCTCCCAAAATTCTTAATTATTTTTCTTCTTTTATTATTTTCTTCTTTTTTTGAGGTGGAGGAGCTTTTTGTTTGGTTGCTTCGTTGGTTTTGGTTTGGGGAGTTTTTTTAGACTAACACTGAGTTATACCAGTTGCTACAGTGGGGAATTTTATTCTAATACCTTCTTCTTTTACACCGTCTAACTTATTATCGCATGGCTGGCAGAACTATAGACTTCCATTCATGATTTTTCATTTCCTGTTCTTTTCACTTTTCTTCGGGGACCTGATTAAAAGTAGTCTGTGCCGGTACTTATTATCTCTAGCCGTGCTCTGTTGTGTTGTATTCCCTCTTGCTTTTTGAGCCCTTGGAATTGATTAATTAAACCTTCAGTGCATAAAGTAATAGGAAACATGAATTGTTTAGTTTATTCATTAGTGTGTTGTGGGAGACATGGAGGTCTGTGCTGTGCTCAGATAACTTTTATCAGAAATGGTTACGGTAACAAGTACTGGTTTAGTATAGTTTTAGATGGTGACACTGAAAATTACCTTTAAATACTTGACATGTCTCATAGTGACATTTCAAATCATGTACTGCTTGGCTACTAATTGTCTCTCCCTTTCTCACACTCCTCCATGTGGGTGCATACACGTGAGCTTACTGCTCTGTTGGTTTGCCGCGGGGTGCCAGTTCCACAAGCTTTGATGTCCCTTTAGAGCACCAGTAATGTGAGAAGTGTCACAGGGCAGACAGCCATAAGGAAAGGATTGTGCGAACCCTGCCAGTAAAGTCCAAAAGAAATTCATTCTTTTTCCACAGAGAAACGCTATGGGAATTTGACATAAATAAAGCAGCCCAACAGTCTGAATGGGCTGGTAAGAATAAGATACTCTGATTATTTTAAGCACCAATAGACACAGTATCACTAGATCCAGATGTTAAAAAAACGCATATCAGATCACGGAAAAAGTATCCGATGGTGTCTGCTGGTTTTCCGAGTCCATGGAGGAGGTGTTTTATTCTCAGCAGCTGTCAGACTTCAATGCGTACAGTAAAGCATGATTTCCCACGGGCAGCTTCACTAGCCTTTGCTTATTCTCTGCATCTCTCCAGAGGCAGATGAGATTGTTTCCTCTTCGTCTTGGTTCTCTCTGGCATTTTGGTCTCCACCTGCATCTAGGGTCCTTCTGCTCCCTCTGCAGCTGTTTCCGTTCACTTCAGTGTCCACTCACTTCAGTATTTCCCCAGGAGCCATCATTACTCTGACCTAATCATGAGCAAGTACATTTCACCCCAGAGGGGCTGGTCCTGCTGCCATGGCAGTAAGTTTGATGGTGGTATTGAACAGTGTCTTTTTTACTGAGTGAAGAGTACTTAGTGGGGTTTCATATGACTTGGACGTGGAGCAGACATGACTCTCTAGCCTCCCCTGTGTGTTTATATTGCACACTTCTCCAACACCTCCTCCACCACTGACTTGATCCTTCCGGAAGGTGGGGACCTGTCCTGGCAGAGGCCACAGCACAGGTAAATACTGGAAATTTCATACTTTGTGCACCTTCTGCTCGCTTCCTGCTTTTACACTACCAGTGCTCTCCAGTCTCTGTTGCTGTTCTGTCCACTTCCAAGAGAAGCTGCCTGTTGGATGGTTGCCTTGAGGAAGATCAGCCCACTTGATAGCATTCCATGATTGTTGAGCATTTTAACCTTTTGCCTGCAAGTACAGTACAGAAATAGTGACCATTCTAGGACAGCTTCAAAGGTTGCTGGGTAGGTTTCCTTACAAAGGTGAAAGGCAAAAATGTTGGGAGGAGGATAACTTTGGTTCTTGAAAAATTTAACCACAGACAGTGCAACTGATGCGCATAGGTACTGTAGGGTCCGTAAAACAACTGTTATTCTTCAAGAACCACAAAACTATTCTGACTGGTCCCATTTTCCTAAAATTGACAAGGGGAGCAAGGAGACTGTTTCCTCTTCCCCTGCTGTTTTACAGACAGACATGTCTGTAACGTTTGGATTGGAAAGTGTGCTGCATACGTTGCCTTTGAAGGACATGATGAATCTCATGGAGAAAAGCAGGGATCTTGTTTTAAGATCTGTTTCATATCAGCATCTTTTTGGAGCTGTGCTGGTAGTTGCTCACATGTTGAACCGTCAGCCACAGTAATCTGACTTTTCCTACTCTCATTTCCAGCCAGATGATGATGTGCGTGTGCCTCCAGTACAAATGGATGCATCTCCTGTACTGGCAGAAGTGAAGCGGCTAGCAGATCAGCATATATTAATGCTGACACTGCATATGACTGGGCAAATAGACAAAATTAATGTTCTCAAACTAACAGCTCTTCAGGCTATACCTCTTCATTATCTCACTTGTTACAGTAAAAAAAAACCCACACATTTGTGTTCTGTCTGACATTACGGCATAGAAATTTTTTTTTATTCCCCGCCGTACTGTAAAATTGAGCAACCGCTTTTGTTGTTAGTCTTCATGCTGTGGTTGCTGATGGTACTAATTCACTGTCTGCCTCCTCCTGCTAAATCAGCATCCCTAGAAATCACCTCGCCAGGTAATTGCTGGTATCAGTCAGCCTTCAGAGAGGGCAGCTCAGCTGAGCAGGAAGCTGCCAGCTGGGCAGTGATTAGGCAAGGGCAGTAGTTACACATTCATTGCCACAGCTGAAAAACTAACCAGCTGTTAGCGTTTGCCTAAAAGATTCTCCCAACAAAGAGGAATAAAACAGACATCAAAAACTACCCGATAGGCTAGCTAGCTGATTTAAGTTGCTTTTTCTGCCGTCTCCAGCTGTCGAGACATTGTGCGAGAGATGCTTAACCAGGTTATAATCATTTTCCTTTCTCGGAAAAGGGATGCTGCGCAAAAGTCAGAGCTCCAGCAGGAGTCTGTCTGCCTCACTTGATACTGTCTGGGGGGAGATAGGGACCGCACAGGCCTGCAAGAAGTTAATTGTCATTTGTTGGAAGGTGTTTCACACTTGCTGCTGGGGCTAGAAACACACAGCTAGCGTGCAAGCCCTGTCACAGGTTCCTCGTCTGACTTTGCCCACAAAGCGCTGTCCTGGCAGCTCCTGCCACTAGACTTGGGTGGGAGGGTGTACCAATGGGGTAGGCAAACCGGGGATTTCTGTGTTCCTGTCTGTCTTCTGTCAAATAGGGGTACAGATGATTTGCCAGGTATGGGGAAGACAAAAGCACGTTTAATATCCTCAAAGTGTTAACAAATAAATCATCGATTTCAATGCTTGTGAAGACAGGCCCTTATACCAAGTTCCCATATGTTGTACCCTTAGGTGTGTGAAGGAAATTTAAAAATAAAATAAAAAAATCTTTTGAACATGTAATTTATCAAATGCAGTAGCTGAAACTCTAGCAAGCATTGCCTGTGTGCTCCATGCTTGGGGTTTTGTTTGTTTTAAAAAGTATGAACCTACAATAAAATAATTTCATTCTTCATCACAGCTTCATTATAAATTAAATCATAAACCATAGTTGATTAGCATCGTTAGTTAGCTGCAATGCTAAAAGGAGAAAGATGCAGCACAGCAGTTTAAAGGGAACCTCTTCTGCAAAGCATCAACAGCAGATCACCCTTTAACTTCCCCAGTTTGGTCTATGATATTGGATTTAGCTTCCGTTTTAGGAAGTTGTTAGCAAGGGATGTGCGTCTAATGATCAGCATTGGTTTCTGGGAAGAGAATAAGCTGCTGCTCTTTTTTTTTTTTTTGTGACACATTGACAAATGGTTCCATTCAGGGCAAAATAAAAAATCATTGTTATGAAAGCATTTTCAGATGTGGCAAACCTAAATAATGCATGAAGCATTAGATATTCTACGAAAATGACCTCTGAAGATCATCCTTTTGGCTGCCATAGTGACTCCCTTAGCCAGGGGATCACAGTATGCAACTGTAGTAATCCATGAAATATTTTTTCCTGTTATTTGCTTATTTTTTTGTTGGAGTATGTGTCACAAAGTGTATTTAGAATGTATTAATTGTTTGGGGTTTAGTTTATTCATCTGCCTAGGAAATGCTGAAAGCAATTAAGTTTTATTTAGCATTTTGGAGTATTTTGTGCCACCTATGGCTCTATAGCAACTTAATCTTTTAAATATATTTTGTTTAAAATGAGAAATAGATACTGAGTTTGTAAATAAAAACCTGACCTGTCTTCATTTGTTCTAAGGAGACTTAGTTGACTTAATTAAATTAAAATAGTATTATGAAAGACTGGCAGTGTCAGAAAAGATATAGACTGAAGGCTTTTGCAATGTATAAACACTTTATTAGAAATGAAGTGACCAGCCATTCTGTAGTTATACTGTCTTTTTATAAAAGGAAGACATTTGCTTAAAAAAAGCATCCATAGAAATACTGACCAATTCTTCCAAAAGGGAGTGTGCCAAAATGGATTTTTCTCAGTGCATTGAAATATGGCAGAGAAAATAATAATAAATTGACATGTATTACATCTACGAGAGAAATTTTGGACATAATGCATTGTGTTCACTTGTTTATTTTACTAATTCACAATATGTAGCACCATCTGTATGGCTTTGCCTGGCTAGGTATGGAAGATTCATGGACTTTGAGGTATCCTTTTCATGTCTCAGCACTGCATAAAGGTTTTCTGTATTTATTTTTGTAGTTTAATCTCCCCAAAGTTATCTTGCAATGTTTTATAAAAATGTCATGCAGATGTGGCCTGTACAGAAAAGGACTATTAAAAATAAATTGTGAGCTAGGGAAAAAACATATTTTATAATTAATGAATGAAAAATATAATATTGCAAAGCGTGTATCTCCACTCCTACTTTTTGTTATATATATTAGCCTGTAGAGAGTTTAAAAATTCATTTGATGGCTGTGAAGCTAATTGAAATCTTAGGGAGATTTGGGCACCTAGCAAGGGGTAAGTGTAGGTGAGACTGGTCTCCCTGGGTTTAGTCTGTAAAAGGAGAGACTTCAACTTTAGCTTAATCTCCTCTGTGAAGTGATTTAATTCTGTTATCTCCCTGTACTGATTGTCAGGGGAACCCCAAAGAGATTAATTTCTGTGAATACCCGTGCTGGAGTTGCACTGCTCTCACATTTCCCCGTCTTCACTTGCGGTCAGTCCTGTAGTTGGTTCACAGTGTCCATGTGCGGAATTACACCGTCTGGGGTGTGACCCGTGCTGCCGAATCACATGTGGTCATAACCTCTTTATTTCTATTTATAAGGCGTGTATGCTTGGGGTGTGAGACTCAAGGAGAAGCATGAAGTGTGTTCTGGGAACTGGGAAGGGGAAGAAGGAGAAATGGACCTGTTGGACCAAGTCCAGAGGAGGGCCACGAAGATGATCAGAGGGCTGGAGCACCTCTCCTATGAAGACAGGCTGAGAGAGCTGGGGCTGTTCAGCCTGGAGAAGAGAATAGGACAAGGGATAACTTTCTTTCAGTGGTAAACTGAAAGAGGGTAGATTTAGATTAGATATTAGGAAGAAATTCTTTACTGTGAGGGTGGTGAGGCACTGGAACAGGTTGCCCAGGGAAGTTGTGGATGCCCCATCCCTGGAAGTGTTCAAGGCCAGGTTGGATGGGGCTGTGAGCAACCTGGTCTAGTGGAAGGTGTCCCTGGCCATGTCAGGGAGGTTGGAACTAGATGATCTTCAAGGTCCCGTCCAACTCTAGCTATTTCATGATTCTATAAAAAAGCTGGAGGAAAGTTTCTGTGGCCTTTGCATCAGCCCTCCCTCTTTCTTGACCTCTGTTTGAGAGGATCCCTGTCCCTTGTGGGTGTCAGAGAGGTGGCTGGCGGTGCAGAGTGAGGCAAGCGAGCCAGGGGCTGCGGGTTGGGCTGGGCAGTGCTCTGTTCGTGCAGGTTCCTGTTATAATAGGATTAAGCCCAACCAATTCCAGTCATAAGTTGTTTTCTCTGGGCAGATCCCCTTGTCCCCTCTGCACTCCTGGAAGTACCAGGCACAACGTGCATGCTCCAGCTCAAGTCTCGTGGGTCTGATGAATTTAAATGGACCCTTCTTAGTGCCATGTTCTCATTTCTTTATCACAGCATTTTGCATTTTTACCCACCATCATAGTTGGAATAGCATTTTTTCAAAAAAGATCAGCATTAGTAAAGTCCAAAGGGGCTCTAGGGAGTTTTACTTTTTTACTGACTAAGTCTGCAGGAGGATACTGACTGTTAGGTTGTGCTTTTGCATTTTGCATTAAATATTGAAATTCTGTAGTCTTGCTCTGCCTTCAGCTTGTGGAGTTGTCCTGGCATCCTCCAGGAAAGGCTGGGGGATAATAAACAAACTGTCTGCAGAGACTGAGACAGTTCTGCTCACTGATGGCAAGAATTTTGATTTGATAAGTGTTTTGACCCTTTGAAGTATTTGTGCAGTTTCCCTGGGGCTTTGCTTTCAGTTGATAATTAGTTGCTGCTCTATATATATTTGGGACATAATGTAATTTTTTTAAAAATCATGTAAATATTGTTTCTTCTGTGGTTCCCTCCCCTGGTACATTCTGTACGTTTTAGAAGAGATACTGATCTCGTACTTTCTGTTCCTATGTACAGCAGGACCAACAGTGGTCTACTGGAAAAATACTGAGTTGAGTTACCAGCAGCCCAGGTCAATCAGGCTCATATTTTCTGAGAATGAATGACAGTGGAATTACAAACACTGTATTTCAGATTCGGTGGTACTCTGTGTTCAGTGGCAAAGCTATAAAATAAATGGGAAATATCATAAAACAGTGATGGTCCTACTTTAATATGCTTTTCTGATCCAGATCCTCACTTCAAATTTTACTTAATTACATAATACTTGTTATAACTAGTTATAATAATATAGAAGTAAGTTCTAAAGTTCTATTAATATTTTACAGAATTTTTATGGGTTTTAAGTAGTATAAACAATATGATTTTAGATACAATTATTTAGATACATTAAAATAGTGCCCTGTAAACTCAAAGTATTTTAGTACTGGTCTGGACCTTCAAACAAGTTTAAGTAGTGTGCCTTCTCCCTCCTTTCTGAAGGGTATAGAAGGATTTTTGTTTCTGACTCTGATGTCAGTACATGACTGACATTTAGTACAGGTTGCAATGAGTGTCAACATAGGAAAATTGAAAAATACAGTGGCAAAGTAAATTACAAAAAGAAAGCAAGATAAAGGAACGCAGCTAACAGAAAGCAAGCAACCTGGTGAGTGTCATGCTTGTGGGCCCCTTTGCTGTCCTCTAGCAGTGGTGGTATGTATCTGTCTCTTTCGGAAGAGTGCATTTGCCAGCTTACAAGGCATTTGGGACATTAAACCATTTTGGAAGAAAAACTGAGTGAAAATAAGCTGCAAGTAGTTTTCGGTGCTTTACAGATTTTACTTTGGTTGAGATGGGTGATCTGCACATAAGTTTGTGCAGCTCACAAACAGAGCCTTAAGCCACCTTTTGAAAATCCCCCAAAAGACGTGATCATTCTTCAGGTTCAGATTACTACTGTAGTTTCTTGACCTGAGTAATGGGTGCCCGTGGAAGAAAAACTGTAGGAACTCGCAATGTTATACATAGTTTTGGTAAAACTTGGAGTAGAAATAAAACCTTTCACCAGAGCCCCAGGCTTGCATCTCAAGACTTCAGGAAGACAGCTCATAACTTCATAACTGAAAAATAAGTAGATTCCCAGCATTGACTTTATGGCTGAAGAGTAAATAGGTACCTAGCATTGACGTTTTTAACTTTGGAGAATTTTTTGGACACCCCAATAATAATATTGGTCAAGAGATTGAAAAATGTCTGAGTTGGGAGCACGGGATATGTTGTCTTATGCATGGGCAGTATCCAGTATTTTACTATGCCTGGATATTAAGATTTACTGAGCTATTACACTTATTTATTGCATGTTTTTTTCTAGGGCACCTCATGTCATTTATAGATGTACTTATTGTTTATAATCCTTGACAGAGAAGTCTTTTTCCATTTCAGCATATCCTTTCATCTGTTTGGGTTCTCTCTTGCTTAAGGTCTGTTCTGTTTAAAAATGTGCAGTATTTAGGAAGGTTTTTTTGTGGGTGGGGTGGAAGAAGAGCACCCTCTTCAATTTCCTTTTTTTAAAGCCAAGAGACCCTTAAACAAAAGCCAAAGTCTACTTTCCCTGGTCAAAAAGGATCAGAGAGTGAGAAATCTCTCTCACTCTGTATGCTGAGAGCTTTGTTGAGTATCTCCTGGGTTCTACTAATGTCTCTTCAGGAGCTGACTGTCTGCATAACCGTGCACGCTGGACTATCACCTTAAAATAAGGGTAGAGTTAAATGGAACCAGAAACGATACTGTGGCTGCTCCAGTTAGTATGAGGCAATATGGAAAACTTACCTGTTTCACTGCTTCCAAAGATGAAATATATGAGAGAAGATCAGACATCCACGGCTGAAGATTGGATGAAAAGTAGTTAAGGCACTGAATTGCAATTCTTGGGTTCCACCACTTGTTGAAACGATCTTGTCAGTTTTGACTTAGGGCAACCGTCTGAGACTAAAACAACAGATATCCTCCTTATCTTGCAGATTTGCCAGAAATATGCTAATGCCTTTTTATTTTTCTGACCAGCTGTCCCAACTGAAAACAGTAAACGCTCTGTTAAATAGTACATAGATGCAACATAGATGTTTCTTTCTACTTTTCTTACATTAAGAGTAACAGTTTTCAAACCATCTTAAGCAAGAAGATTTTTCCACTCATGGTAAAACAAATCACTGCGTGCAGAAAACATCTCAGTAGCCGTGCTTGGAAATTTTTCTTGTTAACAAAATGCAGTACGTCAAAATGTTCTGACAGGTTGTGTTGATATCAGCAGACATTGTGGTGTAGTGCAAGTAGGGACTTTGTCACGTTTTCTGCCAAGTTTGGTCGCCTTGCTGCAGGAACAGCTCAATGTTTCCACTTTGAGAGTTATTAAGAAATTATTGAGGAAAAAAACAAAGTGGGCTTTTGCCAGTTGCACCATAACATGGTAACTTTTCAAAATCTTGAAATATTTCACTTTTTTTTTTCTGGTGAGCTTTATTTATCAGTAGTGTCTTGAGTCATCTCTTTTAATCTGAGTGATTTGGGAACAAGCTAAAATGCTGTCATCTAAAAGTCAGCAGTTAGGCAGGACTTGGGCCAGCGTGTCCCAGAGATGGTGCCTGTTCTTGGGTGAATAACCAGTCTGTAGGTGTAAGCTCTTCAGTCTGTTGATAAGAGGTTTCCAGACATGTTGTCTACAGTACTCATCTTGACCTTATTTTCTGTAATATCTGACACTTTTATGTCACCATTTGGAAAAATTCTGACCCGCAGTAGATTGAAGTGCAGACAGCTTGTAAGCCAGGTGGGTTTTTCTTTTCACTTTTGTTTTCATCAAATGTAAAAAGCACTCGGATCCTTCTAAGATGGCTCTTGAAATGAAATATCCAGATCCCATAAAACTTGTGTTCTGTTTCTGTCGTACAAATATCATATTAAAGTCAGACTGCGTGCGTCTTTGCAGTACCCTGATTTCATTATGACATTGATTTTGTCTGCAGCTATGAAGATTAGAAACGTTTTTCTCCTTTGGAGTTTTGGGCAATCATTTGCATCAGAGGACTTCCATGTGTCCCAGCCTCTTGCACTTGTATGGTCAACCAGGGAAGCCTCATCTGATCTCTTTCCTTTTGCTCCACCAAGTTCTCCCTCCACTCAGCACTCAGATAAGCTTAGCCACTTCAGTGCTTTATGGTCTTGGAAAAAGAAAGTCTATAGCGTACCTCTGGGGAGTATTTGACAGGTGCTGTGGTTCTTCAGAAATGGGACAATATAAGTCTGCCTATCAGTAGGTAATATTCTGACTTTATTTTTGGTGGCACTTGAGTGAGTTCCAGCAGTGCCTTCAGCTCAAGGCCAGGCAGCCAAAGGTGTTGCACAGTTTAAAGCCGTGACATTTAAGTAGAACACAAACATGCTCTTTATTTGTAGCCTTTACTCTGCTTTTAAAGTTTAATGACTTGGTTTTATTTTGCGTGTGTGGCAGAAACCTTGAAATAATGTGTTANACTTCAGTGCTTTATGGTCTTGGAAAAAGAAAGTCATACCTCTGGGGAGTATTTGACAGGTGCTGTGGTTCTTCAGAAATGGGACAATATAAGTCCGCCTATCAGTAGGTAATATTCTGGCTTTATTTTTGGTGGCACTTGAGTGAGTTCCAGCAGTGCCTTCAGCTCAAGGCCAGGCAGCCAAAGGTGTTGCACAGTTTAAAGCCGTGACATTTAAGTAGAACACAAACATGCTCTTTATTTGTAGCCTTTACTCTGCTTTTAAAGTTTAATGACTTGGTTTTATTTTGCGTGTGTGGCAGAAACCTTGAAATAATGTGTTAATATAGCTTGTGAGGAAATTAATTTAATGGAGTCTTAATTTCATTGTATTGGTTAAACTTCAGTTACAGATACTTGACCTTTTGAAGAAGAAATTTTAATACAACTGAGGACTTCCGTCATGATGAACTAAAGATGGGGTTTCTTGGGTTTTTTGCTTTGTTTTGTTGTTTCATAACGTGAGTCAGATTTTAACTCAGGAAGAAGACCTGATTTTCATGGTTGTGCAAGTGCTAACTGATGACTGTAGGGGCTGCTTATGTGTAAAAGTAAAATTAAGGTTTTATTTATAAATATGTGTATGTGTGTTTACAGCTTGAAAATAAGGAAGATATTCCAGTACCTAATAAGCGTATTTATATCTAACATTCATGCTAATTGTATGCTGCTCTGATATGTCATTATTCACCTAGATGATCTGGGAAGTTGGCTAGCATTCCTTTAATTTCAGGGTTTTTTTCTGAATATTGCTGCTGGAACTTTCAAGGGAAAAAAACCCCATCTTTTTGTAATGAAACTTTAGCAGACTTTTCATCCTGAATCTCAACCAGCATTAGTTTCTAGTGGGGATTTAGCTATGAATGTGCTTTGCTCTACTCTCAGCAGAAAACCTGAGATTAATTTTACTGTGGAGTATCTTTAGGTCTTAATTAAAACTGAAGTTACTGATCCTGGAAAGAGTGTCTGTACAGACAATGCCTACATATCCTACTCTATTAAATTCTCAGGTATTAAGAAGGATGTACTGTATGTAGTACTTTTAACTCAAAGCCTGTGCTGTATATATGCAGTATTTTAAGTTAATAAACAATTGCACTGTAGAAGGAAGAGTTAGAATTGCAGAGTGCTGTGTTAAATACAGGGAAAACAGGTATGAGAATGTTTTCTCATACTCAGTGTTTTTTTGTGCTGTCTTTAAACATGATCCCGTACAGTGAAGCACTGGTACAGTGATACGTGTGATGGAGCTATTCATGAGCTGAAAGACTGGCTTGTTGCAAGAAGCAATTTTACAAGCTTAAGCAGGGCTGGACCAGAGTAACTGAAGGTCCTGTGGTGAAGTCCTGGAAGGCTGCCGAAGCATGGTTTCTTATGCAGATATTAAATATGTTTTAAATTAATTATCTTCTCTTGATAACAGTATATCTACTACCTGTTACATTTCATTAGCATTGCCTTATAGATGCTCATGGTTATTTTCTGTATTTCTCTTCCCCCCCTCCCCCACCTTAGTGGAATCGGTCGAAATTGGCCATGGGCCTCTGGCGGCAGCAGCATTTTGGCAGAATTTGGGACTTTGCATCTGGAGTTCGTACACTTGAGCCACCTGTCTGGAAACCCTGTCTTTGCTGAAAAGGTTAGACTGTTCAGTCAAAATCATGTTGTAAAAGATAAATAACATGTTGGGAGAAAAATATCTCTGGGGAGAGATTTGGATTTTCCTCAGTTGTAAGCATTTGCCACAGGAAGTAGATGTTTTCTAGATATTTCTCTAATCACTGTGATTTTGTGGTTTTGTATTATAAAGTCAAAAATATGTTCAAAATCATTGTGAAGAGTCTTCTTGTATATAGCACTTACCCAGCCCCATAAAACATATGATTTTGGTTTATGTTCTAAATTAGTATCACATTAAACTATCAGACCATAGAGCTTTCTTCAATACTTCACCTGAATGTGGTGAAAACAAAAATTGACATTATATTAGGGATAATATGTGATGCCTATAGAAAGCAAAGCACCATGACTACTTTGTGTGATTTCAGCAAATTCAGTACTTCAAAATGCTGTATAACATCACTACTATCCGTAAGGTCAGAAAGCCCTTCCATTGCACTGACCTTTGAGAAATGTGCTTTGAACTTTCTTGGGAGAAGAAAAAAAAAACCACAAAAAACATCCTTTGACAAAACAGTTGTTGTGCTTACTCATTCTTCCAAAATTTGATAACATTGTCTTCTGGATGCTTTTTGTTTATGAAAGCTATGGAAAGCAACTCTCCCACCTAAGCAATTTGGCTTCGCTATTTGTGCATAAATAGTGAGTCTTGTTTTTTATAATACACTGTATCATTTATCTATTTTTTTTCTGAATTAAAACTTCCACTTGTTTTGTTTTTTTATTTTTACTCCAACTGCCCTACGTTAGCTAAAACTGATACTATCTAATAATCTAGTTAATAATGAGACTCCAAATGTTTAGCAGTAGGTTTAGAAGCAATGGTCAAATCTAAACTGAACACTAGTTGTACCAAATTTAAAGGACCGAATGACTTTGCTGCGGTACCATTGTCAGCACTGGAATAAATTTTGTGAAACAAACTCCTAGCAATTTGAATGTATTTAGGGATGAATTTAAAGACAGAGTTTCTCTTAAACAAATCTTAACTGGGGGAAGGATGGTGGGGGGTGCAAGCACCCAGGAACAGCCAGAAACAAACTTACTAGGTAACTTAATTATCTTCTGACATTTATGGTAATTTAATGTGTAGCATCTGTTCTATTAAGACACAACTAAAGTGTGATGAAAGTTAAAAATCCTAGCCTATGGTTTTCTTCCAAAGTGGCATCGAGCTGTAGCTGCAAGATGCTGGAAATCTGTTTATGTAAGCTGCTCTTAAAACCCTTTAGAGATTGCGATTCCAGAGTCCTCTGAGGCAAGCTGTTCCAGGGCTGGTACGCCTGATAAAGAAGAAGAAACACTCGAATAAGCTTTGCATGGAAGTAGTCAGAGAATAATTCATTAAATGAGGTCTAGGACTCGTTGCAGTTTGCATTTGGGCAGTTAGCAATGTAGCGACAAGATGCAGAAGGCAGTTTGTGTACCACGACAGAAATTCCTCTGCAGCTTGGTGTAAGCTAATTTATCTCCTTTCTCAGCAGCTAGTTCACTTATAATGAAGTTGTCAGTACCCTTTTGTTATGATTTCTGGTCTGTGGTGCTCAGGATCTTCATTCTCCCAAGTTGCTACATTTGCCTTTTCCGTGAATGTTAAAATTCAGTATAAACTATTTCATGTGCTCTGCAATGGATTGTGCTGCTGGATAACTCCAGCTGCAGAGCATCTGGGCTGTAATTGTTTTGCCGGGCCTCTCATTTGTAGCGAGCTCCTTAACAGTGCCGGCGGAGCGCTCAGGGCTGTGATGGGTTCCTGCTGGGCAAGCTGGTTGCATGCAGCTCAGCTCCAGCAGCACGCTCCTTTCCAGGCAAAACCGCTTTACAATTCACTTCTGCATCGGAACTAGGTGATAGGCTTAATATTTAATACCATTTCTGATTTGGGTACATGAGGAACACTCATGAAGTACTATGAAGTAGCTGAGCTTAGTTAAGGCAACTAGCATCCGTGAATGTCAGTATCCTGTGGAGCAGCGAGACATTCTGTATGGCACATCCGGAACTTTGGAGCTTGCTTCTATTGTGTTGTTTCATTACCGACACTTGACATAGAAACTCCAGAGGTTTTAAGGAGCTCTTTCATGTGATGATATCAGTATAGAGGATCTTTTTTAATAGTAGTATGATTGCACAGAGGTAGGTATTCAGGTGTATGTGTTGAATAAGACTATTTTTTTATTTTTAGGGATATTTGCACTTTAAGACCTTTGTACTGACACTGTTTTATTTTAAGGGGGGGGGGAATCGAGCAGTTCTCAGTGTTTTGTACCCTTCCAATAGGTGATGAATATTCGAAAAGTTCTAAATCGACTGGATAAACCAGAGGGCCTTTACCCCAACTATCTGAATCCTAGCAGCGGCCAATGGGGCCAGCGTAAGTAGATGACTTCTTTGGTAGTATAACCAATATTATGCAGTCATTAACTTCTTTCAATTACTGTTATGTATTTTCTGTATATATAAAGAACTTTTATAAAGCGTAAAAACTCACATTATATCTGAGATTCTATACAATGTAAAAATATTACAAATATAAAAATAATAATCCTACTCGCTGCATTTTAATGTACTTTTCTTTGATCTTTCAGTATGGTTTGTGTAAGCAGGGAAATGTCTGAATATGTATCGTTTTGGAAAGGAATTTGTAGACTACAAAAGTCTTTTATTCAAAAATCTAAAGTGTTGTCTAAAGTAGCTGTTTAAGGAAACATTATCAGCTTGTCTGAATCAAATTCCATATTTTTAGAGTGGTGTGACTCCACTGAAGATAAAACAAGTCTTTCCAGTTAATACTAGCTGTGATTTCTGTTGAAGTTTAATGCCAACAACTGAGGAAGCAAACTAAACAGAACTGTGTCATGGCATTAATCCCCTTGGAACCATTACTGGAGACACCAAAATTAGAAGGGAAAGAGTATAATAAAATGCTTGAAGTATTGAAACTTCTTAGCCCCTTCCTGATGACTGAGCCTTTTCTTGTTGTACATTGCCTTCTTCAATCTTCATAACGTTCAAAGCCTACGTAGTGAGCAGGATTACAGTGTGCATACTTCTTTTTCCACTTTTCCTACTTAGGTTCAGTCTACCACCATCCCATTCATGTGACTCGGTGTTATTGTATTTTTTCCTCCCTACATTATTGAATGAAAACAAGCAGGACATGCTGTCTTGATCTGAAAAGACATGGGCAGATGAGATGGTCCTGTAGATGATCAGTGTTGGACCTGGTTAGACAATACAAGAGAGGGGAAGGACTGGAGAAGTTTTTGAATATAGCAATTTGGTTAGGATAGAGCTAAGGTGGAAGTGAGGTTCTGGAGTCCTTATGGGACTGGCCGCACGCTGGATAGATAAGATAACTTTTGCAAAGGCAAAGGATGAGTGTTTTATTGAATGAAATACATTTTTGAATGCTTTGTGTCACTCTCTGAATTACAAAGATGTCCAAAAAGGTTGTGCTGCTCAGTTGTATTTTCCCATCAAGGCAAAGGCCGTTTCCCTTTATGGAGTAGAAGTATGCCCGTCATTTTCGAAAGCCTTCTAGTTTGCTACGCTGTGAGACTTCATTCAGGTCACCGTGCCACAAGGCTTGTGGCAGTTCAGCGTGCGTAACCATCAACTCCAGTTGGCATGTCGGTGTAAACTCTGACATCCATTTGTAGACCCGAGAGATGTGCGCCCACTTGTTACCCGTGTTGGTTTAGCACAGCTTTGTAAAACATTAATAACTCCCACTGGAAGTGTCGATCCTACAGCGATAGGCACTGGGTTTGGTTAGAAGGCCACCTCAGCATCTGCGAGCCAGGTCCAGTAACCTCCTTCCTCGGCTTCAGTCAGCCACAGGAACTGAGCTTTTTAGTGAGCTGCATGAGAGCAGATCTTTCTAGTGGCTGACGCTGTTAGTGCCTCTGCCTTATTTATCTTAAAGCAGTCAAATACTTACTCTGCCTTGTGGCCTTTGCTATTTTTAATATAATTTTTAATATAGTTGTGTCTTATGTACTCCTCATTGACATTAAATGCCAGTTTTTGTGGGTGTGCACAGGAAAACTTACAGTTTATACCAGCTTTGCTTACCAATAGCGTGTAGTGTTGGCAAAGAAATTGCTTCCTGCACATGCAAATGATGGACACGGATGTTGATGCAGGTCAGCCCTTAGCATGCTGAAGCAGCAAAAGCAAATTTGATCTTGTTCGTCTCTTCCAATTCAGTTGCCTCAATTCACAGACGCTGATCTATTTATTTTTTTCTTCCCATAGTGGAAGATCAGAATCTAAGACTTGAGAGATGTTTTATTTGAGATTGCTTTTCTAGGCTGTTTTCAGTTGATTACAACAGGAAAAAAAAAAATCCCTAGACCTTTAATTGGTACCAGAGAGAAGTATTCTCTCTCGAACATCAAGTGGGGAGGGGGGAATAGTTTCTCAGCATTTCTTCTCTAGCAATGCTGTAACTGTGAAGGACACTGCTGGATCACTGCCATTGTTCCTGTAAATTCATTTAGCCCTTGTTATTTTGACAGTAAGCTGACAGTGATTTGCTGCAGCATGCGTCAATTGGATTTGTCTACTGCAATAATGTATATAATAACAGGGCTTATTATTGATGAAACTGTGCTTGTGCTATTTAGTTTGCAAATGTCAGAGGTTTCTATGGTAATTTATTTAGGAAACCGTAAAGGTCATTTAAATGCTGCTGTTCAAAGATCAGCCTTCGATCATAGAAAATGTTCTCATTTTTTTTAAGAAGCCTCTTTTCCTTTTGGATCATGAACATTTAATTAAATAAATGGGGTATTCTTTCCAGAAATTTAATATATCTTATTCAAAAGAGGAGGGGGGGAAGCCATTTATAACCCAGGTTTGATGGTACGATGTATTTGTTAGGCAAAGGGACAGGATACGTTTGGAAAACTAAATTATTTTTTGTACGTCACAGGCTAGTGGAGGAAAAAGGCAATATTAATAAAGTTTGAATAGAAAAAAAATAGTCTATCTTCTACATTAGCGTCGCTTTGCAACCTGTTCAGTAGGCAAAAGGAGGCATTCCATGAAGAGAAGATACGAAGGAGTTTAAAAATAAATTCTCTGTGTTCTTTTGA
Organism: Anarhynchus alexandrinus; assembly: GCA_008711295.1. Lineage (NCBI taxonomy): Eukaryota > Metazoa > Chordata > Aves > Charadriiformes > Charadriidae > Anarhynchus > Anarhynchus alexandrinus. The sequence goes on from VUYV01000144.1 coordinate 2,374,021, forward strand.
ATTCCACCAACAGAAGCATACCTTTGAAGCTAAGATCAGAGTTAGGTGTTGGGAAGCGTGAGCCCTGTACCACTAACCCTTCTGCATCTCACTTCACGAGCCTGGATTAACCCACACCGCGTTCTGCTTTTCTCATGCCCAGAATTTTGTAGTATGACTCATGGACTTGCTGCGTGATATATGTAAGCACATCTCCATCCAGGATGTCTCGGATGGAATTAGCAGACCCCTTCCTCAATGTAAAATAGATAGTTATAAATGAGTAGCCCTAGTAAAGCGCTTTGAAATCCTTTCACTGAAGACTCAATAAATGCCAAATCCCTTAATTTACCAGGCAGCACCAACTGAAAAAAGAAAACCTCTAGCTAGTTTTGTTAGTTTATTGGAGCTTAGAGAAACACTTTATATGTGTAAATATATACACACACAGAGTTGTAGTATTTTATGTGTTATGGGGATCTATGCCCATTAAAATTTTGCCAAGAATCTTTCAGGCTCTTGGACAGCAAGTGAGTGCAGCCTTGTACAAGCAGCTGAGAGCATCAGCAACTTTCACATCGAACGGTCTGACTCGGTTGGTGTTAGTGTTTGCAGAGTCACGTCCTAAACATGTGCAGTTGAATAATCACAGCGTCTGTAGTACCAGATCATTTCACACAGTAAGCGCAGGGCAGAATAAAGCAGTGTGATAGCAATAATCATCTGTAGATGGAGCAAAGTCTGTTTTTTTTCCTTCTAGAACCGCTGCTGAGTTCTGAGAGCAGCCAGATGTTCAAAAATGTAGTATTATTTTTAAACATATGGGTTGGCATTTTGAAATACCATAAAATAACCTGAAATTCAACTCTGCAGGAAGGAGCTAAAACATCTTGGCCTTCTTTATAAACTGACTTAAATGGAGCATTAGTGAGTAAAAGAGCAAATTAAAACAATACCTGCATGTTAAAAGCAGGAAAGCCTTTATCAAATTAAAAAGAACTTTCTACTTTTTTCCCTGTTTTTAGAATAAAAAAGAACTTAGATTAACAGCTTTTTGTATGGGATAGACTACATGAATTAGATGTTAAACATATACATTCTTATTTCTTTGTCATGAACTCCTGTGGCACACTGTGGATATTAAATAACTATGGTGCTTTATCTTGATGAAAAAGTTAGCAAGTAAAGAAATAATTCACTGTTATGTTTTTCCTGAGGTTCCAGGCTTACGTTTATTAAAGATTGTTGTAGTAAGAGTTCATTAAATGCACGATTTCAAACTGTAATTGTATTTTTTTGCCAGGGCTGAAGTTGAAATTGCTGTTGAATCTTTCTTCCCTTTCTAGATCACGTCTCCGTTGGAGGGCTTGGGGATAGCTTTTATGAATATTTGCTCAAGGCATGGCTGATGTCGGACAAGACAGATGAAGAAGGCAAGAAAATGTATTATGATGCTGTTCAGGTAAATAAGATATTCAAATCTTCCTTTCCATAATAATCTAATCCATAATAATCCTAAAGAGACGGGCTCTAGGGACAATGTGAGGGATTTATGTCTTTGCCACCACACAGTGGGTTTTTTTAAGAATTAGCTTCTCTTTTTAAAAGACTTCATCAAATATAAATGCTAGAGGAGTACAGATAAGGTGGAAAAGGGGAGACTCTTGAAGTATAGCTACTTTTTTTCCAACTGAAATACAGTCAGTTCTCTCTAACACTGGAGAAGAAAAGTATAAAATATGCAACAAAAAAATGTGTCTACAAGTAGCTCTCAGATAGAATTTCAATTCTTTTTTCCTCAGTCTTCCCAAAATATATTCGTTTTGTCCTTTTTTCCTTATATCCTGGAGGGAGTTCCTCTCTTGTGTTTTGACCTCATATTTCAGCCATTAGAGTATTTTGATTGTGGTCAACACAGGGATCAATATATTATGGTAGATAAATATAAATGAAAATAGAAATTTTTGTTGCACAATGACTTTTTGTTACAAGAGGCACATATTTGCCAGCTTCTGTGAAACAGCCAATTATTCAAATTGCACACAAGAGAAAGTTTTCAAAATTCAGAATTGTTCGTACTTACATTTCTATGTAGTATTTTATTTATGATCCTTCTGGTCTGCAGTTTGCTTTGTTATTGATGGTATTTCCTTAATACGCTGTTTTGGGAGAAATAATGGTTTTGTGACACCAGATTGAGACGAGAAGTATTAAATTTAAATTCATATTTACAGGCTTTCCTTCCAGTCTTGGGCAAATGTCCTATTTTCTCGGGTCTTGCTTTCACATATATATAAAAAAGAGGATATTATTACTTCTTTTTTCTCCCATCCTTTCATCTTTTTTGACTGGAAGCTCTCTAGGGGCAGGACTTTTATCTGTTATTAACTGTATGTATGTACAGTGCCGCTGTAGACAAGGCTTTGAGATGCTGGGCAATATCTGCTTATTCTTTCATGCATCTGGAAATGTGCTGTCCCTCGGGAAGAGGCATAAGTCTCCTTTTACTTCCCATGCCACAAAAAGTGGTGCCATTAAAAAAATAGAACCCTGGCTCATTGCAACTATCTTTTTTTTATTAGAGAGAAAAGTCATACGCGATGATTTGAGGGAGGGTGTGATCTCTGGTAGTAAATTTGACGACCGAGTATCCTCTGCTAAGAAAAACCTGCCTTTAATTTTGTAAGTGCAGATTTGGATGCAGTTGGCTTCATTTCCACCACTAACACGGTTTCAGCTTCAGAGCAAAAGGTGGATTTTAAATTAGGGTTGAGTGCATTTGAGGCTATAACGCAAAAACAGTGATACTGTAATAGCTCAGCCATTAGGTTGGTAGCCAAAAAGAGAGAACAAAAAGTGTCTGATAATACGATATCAATTCATCTTACTGTGGAAGGCATTTTGAAGCACCTCAAAGCTGCTTCAGTCTTCTGCTTCCACTGGTTTAATAACGTCAGGTTTTTCTTTTAAATACATTCTTACACAGGGTAAGCGCTAGTGCGTAGACACGTGTAAAAAATGTGCTTTTGCTAGTACGGCTATTCTGGAAACCGCTGCAGGTAGAATATCCCAAATGTGGTGTCACCATCACCCTTGTTGGCAGGACCATGAAAGCATTGCCTCCCATCCTGCCAGGGACCCGCAGGGATGCGTTGATCCCAGCTGATAACAGAGAGTCCAAGAGAGCCCAGTGCCTCGATGGCCAGCGCTGGGCTGCTCCTACTATGGCTGAAGGTTCACCTTCCCCTGACTTGGGCGCAGCTTGAGTGAGGTACATCAAGAAGTCTCTCTTGCCTTACGCCACACGAGCGGGTGTGCGTCCCATGTCACCTGCACAGTGGCAGTGTGCCTGGGTCCCTTCTGAGCCAGCCTGAACCGAACTGCCAAGTGGTTGGAGAGCTGCCTACTGTTGCCTGGTCATCGGGGAAGAGGGTCAGGAGCGCTCCAAGGTGTGTCCGTGCAGGGTGCAGCTGCAGGGCTTTGTTTAAACTCACACCTTAGCTATACTGGGATAACAGCCTTCTCAGGTACGAAAGTTGCCGCAGGCATCCTGAAGTTCCAGCAAGGAGGAGGAGCGGTGATGGCCACCACACTGTGCGGATGGTTCTCCCTGCTCAGGATTGAGCTGGGGGAACAGAATTGCCTGGGCAGCAGCATCACCGAATTTGGCAATATCAATGACAGGGGCTGAGCTCTGCTGTGTATCACTAGATTTAAAGTACCTATTATCTTAATATTTTTAGTACTACTAGCTCTTAAGCAATCCAAGCATGATGTCTGTCCAGAGTATCACTGTTTGAGAGGTCCAGATGATCATTAGATATGTGCTAGATTTCGCTCAGCATGCTGCTGGTTGAATGCTACTTACAGTATTTTCTGAGCGATGGCATTCATGTTCTCTGTTTTCTAAATGGAGGTACATCTGTATCAAAGCTGAAAGTGTACATTCAGCCTGTGGGGGTACAGCTTGATGTTCTAATGTAGCTCGTTCAGAAAACAGCAGGGAAGTTGCAGACTCACAGAAACTGCAGACTGGGCCCCATTGAGATGCCAAGTTCTTCACCGGAGTAACGGGCCCATTTTGAAATCCATCCTGATATTGGCTTTATTGCTATCGATCTCTTACTTATCTAAATTAAAGCTAATTTAGGTGTCTGCAGAAGCTGCAGTCTTTCTTTATGAGTAAGCCTACACGGTTTGGGTATTCTGAGTCTACTACGTATTTTCTTAGATAAATTTTCCCTGACGTTCTCAGAATCTTTTTAAGACTACGCCAAAGGAAATGGCGTGAATATTCCTGGCCATTGGGTCCAGCACATACTCACCAAATTCTGAAAAAACGATGTGAAGGTTTGATGCCTAATTCAATATCTTCCCCTATTGAGAAACCACAAATGAAAATATATGGTGAGTTATAATTCACTGTGAAAAGCTGAAATTTCGTTAGAGAAAGCTTTGGGGTTATTTCTTACATTGTTCTGTAACTCATATTAAAAACAAAGAGTTCTTTCTATTAGAATTTTTGTAGCACCTATAGATTGTTTTATGGCTTAAGTTAAAAGCAATAACTAAGATGTCAAACTAGATTTAAAAACTTTTTCTGCTTGCCATGAATAAGATGTGTATTTGCCTGATGCCATTTAAAGAATTTCTTTCTAATGGGAAAAGGGACAGGGATAGTCTTGTTTTGAATACCAGAGCATAATATCAGTGTATTTATAAGGCCGTCAGAGGGCTTCACAAACTCTAGAATTTGCACAAAAAGACAAGTGAATGTGTTTTTAATGTAAGTTATTTTTTTCGTTTGAAAAGCAATGCATCTAATGTCCTGTTTCACATAATACAGAAAGTAAGACATCTTAAACTGGTTTCAATGGGTAGCGTGCAACATTTAGTTACAGAACAAATGCGTCAAAATGCTTTTAGTCATATTTTGAGGATGTAACTGCCCGTAGAATAATCTATTGGTCTTTGCAAGTATCCAGGACAGGAACCGTCCCGCTCTTTTCAGTTAACACAGTTGATCTCTGAGACACAATTGAGTCGGTTTAGTAAGAGAACATGGAAATTTAGAGCAAAAATGGACGTTGTGCGTTCACTTACATCTAGTCTAGCAACAGCAGTGTCACAACCAAATGCATCAAATCCTCCCCTTTTGAATGTGTCAGCCCTCGTTTTCTAAGTTGAAGGGCAATTTTCACACTACTCCTGTTAATAGGTTGTCTCACACTTGATGTCCGATGGCCAGGTATCTTTTCCAAATTTTCCCATTACATTTATTTATGGCCATTGCTGTAAGCTTTCTGCGTCTTAAATATTTCTTCTCTCTCTCTCTGACGCTGCCTTCATCCCCCCCTCAGCCTATTTCTAGAGAAATGGCATATCCAAAGGCTGTAAAAAGAGCAGTAACTTGGCCCAGAAGACCTTCACATGAAGAGGGAGAATCCCTCACCAGCACTTCCCAAGCAGTTCGGTCCAGTGCAGCCCAGGGTGGCCCCATGGTATCAGAGAGGTAAAGCCTCTGTGAGCTGCAGTTTTACCTGTAGAAGGGGTGGTTTACTTTTAGACATTTAGATTTGTTAATTTTTCTTACCGGGTAACAACTGCTCAGAATATTGTAACAAGAAAACCAGCGATCTCTGCAGAACCTAGCGCGCGGGAGCAGAAGCAATGGAAATAGCAAAAAGAAGAATAGGTGGTGTGAAGCAGTGCCCCGGCCACGCTCTGCCAGATTTCAACAGCACTCCTGAAAGACAGCCTGCTGCTAGCCTGGGTTACGCAATTGAGGAATGCAGTAACCTTTTTGGGTATCAAAAGGCGAAAAAAGTCATTTTTGGCCTCAGGATTTTGAGTATTCAGACAGAAAATATATAGGATCATTTTTTAATTTTTTATCATTTTTTTTTGGCAGATTGTTAAGTTTTGAGACTAGCCTTGGTAATACTCAGTTTGTACTTTGCCAAAGGAAGCTCTATGGTTTTGATTTTGGTTTGGGGTTTTTTTCGGTTTATTTAATTTTCAGCATTCAGTAGTGAACATTTTTCGGAGCTGTCAAGATTTCAGTCTTTCATAGAAATAAATAAAACAAATCCGTGTAGACTCCTTTCTCACTGAAATGAGGGAGAGAACAAAGTGTTGTTAGCAAAATGAAAACATGATCTTGGCAGATAGGCCCTTTTCGTCTCCAGAGTTTCATGAGGGTCTGTTTAACTGTGGTGACAGTCTGGTGGCTGCTCTGTGCTGACTGCAGTTTCCATTAAGTTGCTCGAAGTGGCTTGCTTTGTGATCGTAGTGATCTTAAAAACTGCATAACTGATGTGGACAATGTCAGAACTGCAACAACTCAGAATAGTTTGTCATACTGGGTAAAGCCGAAAGTATATTAATGAATTGAACATTCAATACTTGAACGCTTCTTGGCATTGAAGGAAATACGTAAATAGTAGGCAGGGTGGTGTGACAGGAGCCATCTTCAGAATGAAACAGTTGGTGCAGGGGACCCAGCGTTCCCACTCCATACTTTTTTTTTTGGAGGGGGAGGCGTCTATAACTTAAATGCGTAAAAATGAAGAAATACGCAGTTTACTTACATATTTTGTCAGCTGTCAGGTTTAAAATATTTATCACCCAGCTGCACTGGTGTTCTGCACGTAGCGATAGTACAGCTGCATTATGTAGGAACACAAGATTTATTACACTTAACAGACGAGAACGTCCAGAGGACTCGCTGCTCCTTTTTATTCTCTTCGCTGTATTTCCTCTCTTGACAGGAGTTTTGAGGCTCTCTACAACTGCTTTAAGACTGAAGACAGGCTTCTGCAGATTTTTAAATTCTTAACGATTTACTTATAACTGTACAATGTCTATATTTTGGACTATAGAAAGTACTTATTAAAATGCTTGCTCGTTTGTGGACTGTCAGGAGAAGCAGCAAACTATAATGTTGTTAGGACTCCTTAAGGAGGATTTTGACTAGAAAAGTCCTGTAAGAGAAAGTGTCCCCCTTTTTGCTCATGGCTTTGCTCTTTTTGTCAGAGCAGCCGTGTCCCTACTACTTGTGCTATTTTTGACAGCAAAAAAAGCTTGTCAGGAGCCATAAATATTCTAGAATATTCAGGAAATACATAACGTAGTATTTTGAGAATGACTTGCTTTGATTTACGCCATTAATACTGTTTTAAGAATATGAATAAATCTAGCCTTCTGGTAGCAGACAACATTAAGTACATTTACTGATAGAGCATTGGTGCTCTTAGAGACACTAATTGATCTATAGAGGTGAAAAAAAAAGCATAAGTAGATTTTCAGACAAAAGTAAATTATCAGCTTTGCCCTAGAACTTAATCATCTTTTTAGTGACCAAATGGATAGGTATCATAGTATTTAAATGCGTGCCAGCGTTTCCATTTTAAAAACTTAGGCATCTCCATTATAAGCATTCACATTGCGTTTCACATGTAAGCTTGTCTGTATAACACGCCTTAGGTCCAAAAGCACTAAGTGCCTCATTGCTTTCAAAACGTTTCTTAAATATTGTGTTTAAACAAGTGAAAGTTCTTTCATGTTCAGATTTCAATTTTGATTTTTAAAGTGCAGTTTAGTAAGCAGTGAGGACCTCAGGATAAGAAGATGGCACTTTTCTTTGGCAGAAGTATTTAAATAAATTGTAACAAGGGCTTGAACTTCCTATTCCATCCCAGTTTTTCTGGCAGTATGCTTCCACGTGATTCGTGCATCTTGTAATACATATTTAAAACCTGTATGAAGGATATTTAAGAAAACAGAATCAACTACTAAATATAAAGCTTTAAAAAAATTGTGCAATGTTTTTCTGCCATCTCCAAAACAGCTGTAATAATTATGCACCAATGCAAATCTTAAACTTTTCGTAATAAACTCACTGGAATCTTGGATAAAGGATAAATTTGATGAATTATGAAGATTGCTGAAGAAAAGTATCTGTTACATTAGATTGACTCAACAGAGAGAACATGAGGGAAACTCAAAGTCAAGAAGACAGGCAATTGACTTATAAACTCACAGCATGCAAGACCACAATAATCCTGACTTGCCTGTTGTGTGCTGTTTCAAAGCAATAAAATGTGAAGCCATAAATATTAAAAAAAATAAGCAATTGATATTATACATCTTTGAATTATTGGAAATATCATGTGGTAGAATTCTCTTTCAAACTCACTGTTGCTTCAAATTGTCAAAATACTGTTTATGAGGAAAATTCCGAGGGAAAGAAAAATATATTAAAAGTTTAGACTGAGTTAATTTATAGTGCTTTGTTGTAAAGAAGCCTGCAGAGTTGTAATTATTCCCAAAGCAAACATTATAAACCCTGGAAATTTAGAACTAGGATCATATTTTTGAAGTTTCAAATTTATTAAGGTATGGAAATATGCAACTATGACTTGCAAGACACTTTTATCTCCAGCTACAGTGACATCTTGAGGTGGGAAATGAAACACCTGAGCTTTGTTGTTAGAACAGCAGTAGTCATTGAAATTCATTCATCATAATTAAACTGTTATCCTAAAAGGAGAGGTAAAATGCCTAAGTGCTAGAGGAAGTAGAACTGCAGTTTTACATTGCATTTTGGGGTTTGTAGTTTTTTATCCCTGCTCTGTTAGCAGAATTAACTTTTTTGTGGCATGTGTTTATTTTCAATTGAGCAACTTTGAGGCGCAGAACATTTTCCTGAGAAGCCTACATCAGTGCTCTGTAGGGATCTCATCAATATTTTTATTACCTGTCAACATAATCCATCAAGGGAATACCCTGTATTAAAAATAAGCTTGTTGATTGGGTTTTTTTACTCATTTGAACAGTGAGATGACTTCAGTTCTGCATCCTCTATGCTTGTCTGTAAGCAATCCAGTTCAATGTCCTAAAGAACTCAAAGGGTAAATGAAGGACTTCCCAGTCACAAAATCAAGTTGGAGATTGAGGAAGGGGAGTTGGGGGGGGAGGTTAAGACAGTATCTAAGCTGCTTTTTGTCCCTAGCAATCCCCGAAAGCTTGGAGGAGCTGACACAGTAGTGTGTAGAAGGGTTCCACCTCCCTTACACACCGATTCTCTTGGTGACCCCAGGACAGCCACCAAAGAAGAATGGAGGAAAACAGCAATTTATTAGGAGGGACCAGTTCTGCTTAATTTTGCAAGTGTGAGGACTGGTAATATAACGTGAGAGGCTAAGGAACAGGCCGAAAAGCAGAGAAAGCAAAACATATCACCTTAAGAAAGGGAACAGGACGGGGAGGAAATCAGGTCGGGAAAAATTGAAGAGTTTCTTTTTTGCGCTGTCAATAACAGAAATTACACACACACATGCCATGTGCGATCCTGTAACCTAAACAATTCATAATGTCTCATTCACTTCAGTTCTTCCAGTGTGACAGATAGGCAAGGGCATAATTTTAATATGCAAACTCAAGAGAAAGATGCCAGGAGTAATACAAAGTGCACTTGAGTCACAATTCAAACTGTAAAAGGGACCGTTAGCATTTCTAATTGAGTGTTCAAGCATTTTTACAGTTGTTGTATAGAAGGAATAATTTCCCACAAGATGGAAAAAAAAAAAAGTAATTTAGCTAAAGGCTTTATTGCAGTGAGAACTGTAAGCAGAACCTTACATAAAAGCACAAAAAAAAAAATAATTGCCAGGAACTGTATCAGCTGTAAAAGTCAGTCTGGCTGTAAGAGCTTGCAGGTACACTACAAACTGTGTGCCATATCAGCTTTACATGTAGTACATTAATTTATTTAAATATCTGGCAAATGTATTTTCCTTTAGTTTCCCTTCCTTCCTTGCTCTCCTTTTTTATCTGCTACAGTCTAAAGTCAGGTTGTCTCAATTTTTCTCTTTTTTTTTTTTTGGTCACTCCCAGGTAGCATCTGCTATTGCTCCCTTTGGGAGCATACATTTGCAGCCACTTTTTCTTTGCAACCTTTTACGTTGCACAGTCTCTCTGCTTTACTTTGATGGAAAGAAAGAAATTACTATTTGAATTGCAGAAATACATTCTGGGAAACAGTAACATGAATTTCCATTTACTTAAAAGAAAAACTGTACCAGCTCCAAACAATTATCCATCAATAATGTATTTGCAGCTAATCAAAGATCACATTCTTTTAGCCCTTTTTATTATTTGCAGATACTGTATATTGGTTTATATTGAGAATAGTCATTGCAGTAAAGTGAAATAATCTCTGTAGTGATAAATATGACACCACCTGATCTGCAAGCAGTGCAGGAAGGAATTATTGGTAGGTGGGGACCAAGTTGTAATAGAGCTACAATTCAAATAAACATGTCCCTTTTTTAAGTGTGTAGATAACTATGTCAAAATAAAAGTAAATTGATTCTAAGTGTAAAATTCAGAATTAATTCTAACAAACAGAGCTTTTCACTTGGGTGGATCTTTGTCACCATAATACCTATTCTCCTTTTCCAGTAACTTGTTTTAGTAACTTGATTTTCCTGCCAGAACAGCACCCACAGCATTGCAGATAGCAAGTAGCATTTCCCTATGGGAACCCTACCTTCCCATCCTACTGCTCAAGTTCAGAGATCCTTATTATATCTTCGTTTAAACTGATAGTATTTCTTTATCACCCTAGCACTCTCTCAACTTTGCGTTCAAGTTTTTTTATACTTAACACAATTGCCTGTGTTTCCCAGCTAGGGATTTAGTGCTGCTCTGGACCTCAAGCTTACTTAAAAAATTAATGTCTTTCAGAACGTTCAACCCAGCCTGATGGCACTTAACAACCTTTGTGAAACTCACTGAAAAATATTTTGATGTGCTGCTCATAGCATACATACCATTGTATTATAACCAAAAAAACAAATTTAAAATGTGAATAGCAGTTCTGTGAATTTCCAATAGATGGATGATAGATGGAATTTTGGTAGTTTGGGTACAGATTCAGAACTGATAATTGAAAGAGTACTGATTTTTGTTCATTGTTTACTTTGAAAATATTTTATTATACTAATTCATTGTACAAATGCATTATACAAACATACATTCCAGAAGTAGTGCTTTAACAGTATTTGGAAGTTCTGAAATTAAACTATAGTTAGGTTGGACTTGTGGGGAAAAGGAAGGTTTTACCACATCTTAATGCTGCACATACTGTTACTGATACAGGAGTTCAAAATTTCAATTAATACATTCATCAATAGTTAATGTTGGGGAATTTCTTCTATAGATGTTCTACTCTTGTAGGTTATACTTTTTAAGATCAAAAGCATTTACATTTTTGAGGCTTTCTAAATATGCTGATTTTTTATAACAATTTTTTTTTTTTAATGTTGAGTTCCTGAAACAACTGGAACACACCTAACAAATTCATTATAATCTGATGCTTCAAGCCATGCTGGAATTATTCCAAATTTCATGCAAGTTTGATACTGCAAATTCGTTAGCAAGCCTTTGGAGAATGTTGTTTCAGGGCAAGCGGCTAGTCTCTCTATTCTCAGTCGGAGGGTAGATGACAACCCTTCACCAAAAGCGTCATCAAACATTGGAACAGGCTGCCCAGTGAAGTGGTGGAGTTGCCATCCCTGGAGGTATTTAAAAGATGGGTAGATGTGGTGCTTTGGAACATGGTTTAGTGGTGGTTTTGTCAGTGTTAGGTTGATGGTTGAACTTGATGATCTTAAAGGTCCCTTCCAACCTAGACAATTCCATAGTTCTATGATTCCATGAATAGTGGTGAGAGAAGGAAAACCTATTTCTGACAAAAACAGTTTGTCTAGCTCAGACTGAAAATGGCCCATGAAGAAACTTCTCAGATTTAGTTGAAGCTTTTGACCGTCCCACTGTAAGCTCCCTGGCCGTGGTTTTGTGAACTCTGCTGGTGCACCACCCAGTACCACAAAAAGAGCTTCTGGCCCTCAGGGAAGAAACGTTCCTCTGCCTTTCACACTTTACAAAAGCTGTTCGGTTGAGGTCAGTATTCTTAAATTTTATAACTTCTGCAAACTATTACTTCATAAGCTGTCGTGGTTTAGGCCAAATCGGCTACTGGGGACCTGGGGGACCCCAGATGGGACCGACAGATACTCTCCTCTACCCCTCTTCAAAGAGAGAGGCAGAGGAGGGAAAAAGAGACGTATGAGTTTAGAAGGAACTAAACTACTTTAATGAAATATTAATAATAAAATAAGAAGAAATAATGAAATATATACAAAACTGTATCAAGCTCCCGAGATGACAATCACGACACCAGCTGGCACTGGGGCAGTCCCAGGCTGGACTCAGTGACGGACGGGAACTGGATTCCGGATTTGCATTCAGGATCGGGATCACAGGCAGACGAACAGACAGAGTCCTCCTCAGACATTGGCCATTGAAGAAAAAAAGAGGTCTGACCCTTTGATCCCTCAGCTTTTATACTGAGCATGAGGCAGATGGGATGGAATACCCTGTTGGTCAGTTTTGGGTCACCTGTCCTGTCCGCTCCTCCCTGCAGGTGGGACCCCACTATGCTTTTCCGCTTCCGACCTTCCAACGGGGCAAATAACAAAGTTGGTTGGCCTTGGGTGTTATAGCAATAAGTATAAGCAAGAGCCTCTCTGCATACCATGGCCGGGCATCAGCTATAGACAATTGGTCTTATCACTCTGAGAGAGTGAATATTGTCGGCACAATATGCTGTTAATTTCAGTAGTTGGAAGAGGCCCAGCTAAGAAGTGAAGTTACTGAACAAAATTGGTTCTGTTTTACCTCAAACCAGGACATAAGCACATAACTTCAAATGAAGTTTCATCTTCACCAAGTTACAGTATTTGTTTTCCTGTCTTCCAGAATAAGAGTTTGTTGAGTGCTGATGGACTTGCAAGTTTGGCACACTTGGGCTTGTGGCTTCTGAAGGTTATTTGTACATACCAAAGCTTATTTGGATTTCATGTCTAGGTAGAAATGCTAGCATGCCGTTAATAAAGTTATATACATCAGTATAGGTATTCTCTAGCACTCAGGGACCCATGATTGCACAAAGTATGACAAGGCAATTTGAGAGTCTGTAATATATCAAATAATTACCTAATAAAAATAGCTTTAAATAAGACACATAATAAAAATAACTTAATAGGCATATGTACTAGTTCTTAATAGGACCCATTTATAAAACCAAGATGATTCGCTTTACGAAACATGAATAATTAATTTGGAAATATATTTTTATTTTGTGACATTCTTAGCATCAATTAACATCAGTTTGTTAGTTTCTTGACACCATTTTGTTAGAATAATTTTAAACTCTCCCAAGTGGAAGTCATCTTTTTTCATCCTGAACTTTAATCTTGAGCAAAAAGAGGGGAAGAACACTCTGAAAGACTAATTGGTCTCGCAAAATCCATTTTCATACTGCAAGAACCATCTCTGGTCTAGTTACTATAGTTCTGAAAGCGCATGATCACTGTTATTTCTGTCAGGTACAGTAATACTTCATTCTGTCTCTCATTAATGCTTTACTGAAAAAAAAATGCAGTATAGGTAACTTTAGTCATCAATCTATTTTTAAATTTGTTTATTTTTTAAATACATTCTGACTCAACAGCTAAGTGACCAGTAGAGTTATCAACTATTGCCAGAATGGTTGATTTGGTGAGATGGGGTTACCATCCTGAAAGGTTTAATGAAACATAATTAAATTAAAAATTTTTAATTTCTGAACTTGATTTCAGGTAGCTTGTTTTTTAGAATGCCTAAGTATTCTGTAAGCTAGTTCTCACAAACTGATGTGTTTTTTAACAATAAGGCATGCTATTACAAGATATAAACCATTTAATAAAACCCTGAACAGCACTCTGAAAGATTTTAAGTTTTCAAATTATTTCTATCTTCTCATAAATTTTGCCTGTTTATGCATTAATACATTTTGTAGCAGGTTCTTTGAACTCTGTTCTGTCAATTCTTCAATTATAAATTCAAATATTTTATACCCGGAGCCCAAAAGACATGTTTTAAAGAACTTTTTTTTTTTTTTAAAGTACCTAGGTATTCCACTACTAGTTTCTCACCCTGACAGAAAAGCTTTTTTATATGCACTTGGAATACACAGCCACCAATTAGCTTGACACCAACTCAGCCACTGTAATTCTTTCATCTTCCACAGTGGGGTCTGTGGTTTGGATGCTTAAAGAAACTGTTTTCCCACCTTTCCCCTTTCATATTTAATTCCTCTTTTTATAGGTTAAATTATGCAGGATTTGTTTGAAGTACAGGAATCTTCATTATTTACTCCTGCTTTAAAATTTAGGTATGCTTTTCAGCAGGTACATAGTGCTAAAAGCATGTAATCAAGGAGGAAAGAAAGGGATGGAGGAGTTTTCTGAGCCAATAATGGGTCTGAAGGTGGGCAGAAAACATCCTTACTAGGTGCTTTGCACTAATGTTAGTGGAAAACAAAGTATAGTTTTCAATGTGGCGTTCTTGACACAAAAAAACTACTTGGTAAGTAAAACTTGTACAATTATTCTGCTGATGCTTCTAGATTAGAGATTTTTCACGCTTATAAAAACAACCTTCACAGATGTTTAAATGGGAAGAAATAACTACAATCAATACCTTCTCTTTAAAATACTTTTTTTTTTTTTAATTCTGGCATTTTTGTTAATAGTTCTCTGTACTGATATTTTATTCATGTTTTTTCTCTTGTATAATGCATGTTGAGTACTGTTTCTAGATCTTATGATTTCAATAGAATAAACCAGACTACAGCTGGATAACTGAATGTATGATAGCATTGTTTGTCTCCTCTCCATTACCCTTTAAAGAGTAATAGCTTGCTTTCTGTGTGGGCTTCTAATTAATGTGCTCTTCTGCATCTCCTCTATTGTTTTAATTCTATTCCTCTCACAAGGGAAGGTTGTTTTCCTGGATTTTGTAATCAGTGACCATACATTGTTAATGGCACCAACTCCTAATTCTGTCTAGGAGATTTGTATCTTGTTACTCTGCTTAGGGTTTTTTTCCAGACCCTATTCTTGATTGATGACTACCGAGGAATTCAGTCTGGGGGAAAAAAATCATTGGACTTTGGGAATGCCATATAGACTCAGAGGCCTGACATCATTCAGTGCACTCACTGAGTCAGGTGTTTTGAATATGAGTTGTGCCTGCATATAACTGATGTGAAATTATATCAATAACCACATCCTTTAAGTCAGAATTACAATGGGAAGTATGGAAGATGAAGTGGTGGCTAATCACCATTAAAAGTGAAAATACCTGAAATTGCTCTAAGTAGAAAGGGAAAGAAATAAAGAATTTTAAAATGGAATTGCATTTTTTTAGGTCTTTCCAATGTTTTTATGAAAGGTACTGCATAAATTGCTTAAAGTTGGAGCAAAAATAACCATAGTTAGTGATGTATGCTAATCTTTGTTGGTTTGGCTGCGCTTCCAGGTTATGCGAGCTCATATTATCCATTTTACTCTATAAGCAAAGGCAATATGGAGAAAAACCAACCAGCATAGAAGACAACTTTGTCTGTCCTTCGTGCTTTACCATATGGTACCAAAGGGTTTGAAATCATGTACTTTTGCAGGCCATAGAGACTCACCTCATCCGCAAATCAAGTGGGGGGCTGACATACATCGCCGAGTGGAAGGGTGGACTGCTGGAACACAAGATGGGACATCTCACTTGTTTCGCTGGAGGCATGTTTGGTCTGGGAGCAGACGGAGCACCAAGTGACAAGACGGGCCACCACATCGAGCTTGGTGCTGAAATCGCTAGGACTTGCCATGAATCCTATGACCGTACAAGTAAGTACTGTATTGCAGAGTTTAGTTTCACAGTTTGATTTTGTGAAGGTATTTTTGCGTAACGCTGAATGATGGTGAGAACTCTTCATCCTTTCTGAGCAAGTGCTGCTGTGCTCTAAGAGTAACTTTAAGAATGGCTGCTCTGTTTTATAAATAATTTCTGTGCACCTGAATCATATCTACTCACTCTAGTAATTATCATGACAGCTTTTTTTTTTTCACTTTGCCAATTTCTCTATAGCCGAATACAAATAAGACAGGGAGCCTGTTCATTTATGCATCAATATACCTATTAATCATGTTGTATGCACAACAAATGATTTTCTTCTCAGTTCTGTTGGTACAACGTAGCAAACAATAGTATTGCACAAAAAAAAAAAGTGGATTTCTATGCAGGAATGTCTTTGGATTCTTTCATCATCTTATAAAAATAACCCTGGCAGCAGTTCAGGTCCCAGAGTGTATTTTCCAGTTTGATATAGAAAAGTAAATATCCTCGTCTTTTAAGCGATATTTCACATGTTTCTAGTTATATGAAGTCTTTCAGAATGCAAATGTTAGCATCACTGTTCAAACTGGAACCGCTGCTTAAGGCGTTGATGAAGAACAGCTCTCTTCTACTCTGAATTATTTACAAAATATTAAAAACGGGAAGTGCTGCAGTATCTTTCACAAACTATGGAATTTTGGGTAACCTGGCTTGTGTCACATGAAATGTTGATTTGGTAGGTTACATAATTTGAAACGTTTTTTAATGCTTTTATTTTAGCATGTGTTTTTCTATTGGCTAGGCATGAAACTGGGACCAGAAGCCTTCAGATTTGACGGTGGTGTTGAGGCCATTGCTACAAGACAAAATGAAAAATACTACATCCTACGACCAGAAGTCATAGAGACCTACATGTACATGTGGCGGCTCACTCATGACCCAAAGTACAGGGAGTGGGGATGGGAAGCTGTAGAGGTAATGTTCTATTGGACTTTTTCCTTGTTAAATCCTAATATCTTGTTAAGTGAGCTGCTGAACAATATCTGCATATTGTTTAGCAGCTGGAGAGTAAATATTTATTTTAAATCAGTAATGTCAACTCAAATTTCCAGAGATTCATTTACTAAATAGATGAACTAAGATCATTTTGACAAAACCAAATACTGCTGGTGTTGCGTATTAGAAAAATACCTTGTGATTTCTCCTTCTTAAATACTTCACAGGTCAGGGTCATATTTGGAGGTAGTGCTCAAGATGTTGAGTATTGCTGCTTGTGAATGGAAGGTGCAAACTTATGTCAAATTTGAGTCTTGGACATGGAAATAAGTTTTGTGAAGTGTATTTTCAACAGTAATTGTACGAAGATCATTTTAATTAAGGTGATGAAGGCCAAGATGAAGTACCAGATAGTACCTTATATTTAAAAAATAGGTCACTTTCAAAAAGCATAGGTCATATGCACTAAACTTCATTAACGATAACAATCTCTTCTAGATTTAAATTTCTACGTCCTACTAGCCTTTGAGCTTCAACCAGTCATGCTGAACCTAACTATTTGTGTTTGTCTAGCACAAGCCTTCCAAGACGGAAGCTGGTCTATACCGCCAAAATTAGCTTGTCAAATCCATTTTTTCCCTTATTTCAGTGGTTAATCACTCTTACTGTTAAAGATGAGAGCCTTTGGATGTGTTTCATCCTCCAGGCATAGGTTCTTGCTACACTTTAGAGTTTGCTTATTTTCTCCTCACACTGATGTTGCCCTTGTTAAATTATCTGCCTTCCACTCTGCCTTTGGAACTTCTAAGCAGACTGAGATCTTACAGGAGATACAGGAAGCTCAAGAACATTATTTTTGCAGCTCTGTATACTTAAGGAAAAGCACATGAAAAAGAAAAAAATATCTCTGTGCAATATTTTGTTGACAGTGACCCCTCACTCCTTTGCAGAGTTGCTGCTTTCCAGGATTTAAAAAACATCTTGTTTGTCAGTTTGCCCAACACCTCTTGTTTCTAGGAGTGACGTCCACCAGTTACCTGGCTCCCTCAACAGCAACCAAGATCTGTAACTGTATTCAATATTCACTGTCTGAGACACTGAACATATCTCAAATGTGCAAATGTTGTTAAATGTTGTGCAAGAAGAGCCTTTCAAGTTTGGCCATTAGATATTCTTGAAGAATTAAATTTATGGTAAAATCTGCTTTCCATAAAAGATAGCTGCTAGCATTAACTATACTTTGACTCTTTAACTCCTCCTTGTTTGAATATTTACAGCAATTCCATGTCTGCAGTCAACACTGTATTCAGCTAGGTAGACTGTAGTTATTTAGGACATTTTATTTGCCTCCCTCAGCTGTTGGCTCTGTCGGCCCTGAAACAATCTGCTTCTGAGTTAATTTTTTTTAAAAAGCAATTTTAAAAAAAAAAATCCTCTCGTTTAGAGTGCTGTTCCCTTACTTTCTTTTTCGCTAACACCACACATTTTACTACTGGATTCTTCCCAGGCAGATTATAATTGGAATATTTACAACGGCTGTTTATGGAAGTCATCCCACCAGGCTTCAGCAATGCCAGTTGTTCCTTCTCCAGGAGATGTTTCTCCTGACTCATTGTTGCTGCCCACACTGATAACATTCTTATAAACAATTGAAATGTTTTCCTTATTATTATTCTTTACCCTGTTGGTTCAGTTTGTGTTTATTTCAAGTTTGTATGCTCGTTTACCTTTTTAGCACTCCCCATGTGTTCGTTGTTTAACATTCTTGTGGTTACTCTCATCTGGCTCTAAGGTAGTGGATTACAGCCCACGTGTGGGACATGCAGCTGGTCCCAGTCTGTACAGACCCATCTTCCGCTGTCCTGATGTGCATCTGAGTGTTTCACAAAAACAAATCTTAAAAATTCACAGAAGTTATACAGTTGGTTGTAGGTTTCACATTTTTTTTCTCTTCTTCCTTGATGTTTAGAGCCCATACAGCTCCACCTGATACTGTATTTTTTTTGTTCCAGCATGTGTCATGATAGCTTACCACATCTATTTCATAAATTCTGCTCTTGCTCCAGGGAGCACGTCACTCCACCCTTTTGTTCTTGGGGAAGACCCTGACCACTGAAGGTGGTTGGTTTAATTACCAGCACCTGTTGCACAAAGAAGAAGCTGAGATTGAAACAAGGAAAAAGATGGCAACAATCAGACCATTTGCTGTTGCCCAAAAAAGTTGTTCTTCAGCTGTTTCATGTCCATTTTCAACTTATGACACTGGCAATAAGAACTCATTAGGTCTGTTTCCCAGTGCCTTTGCAGTAGAAGAGGAGGCTGCTCTATATATTATGCCTTCTAAACTCTCCAACAAGTCTATTAGTTCTTTCTTTTACTTTTATAGACTAAAAAACAGGCTCTAGCCTCCCCATGTTTTTTCTTTGGAAACTTGCTTTGCTGCTTTAATTTGAGTCCGAGATCATTCTGTATGTATTTCAGTGGTTGGAGAAAACACAGTTATGACCAACAGCAATATTCACTGTTACCAAGTCAGAAAGGTTTTATCAGCTTAGCTCACCAAAGTCTCCCTTTCTGCATTATAAATGCAGCACATCTTCTGATTTCATAGCACTTCCTTTTTTTTTTTCCCTTTACAATACGTTGAGACTGTCAGCCAGTTTTCACTCTGCTTGATGTTTTCCATTACTCCAGCATAACAGATACTAGCCACCCTCATTTTCTAAGAGCTACTAATTTAAAATGTGTTGAATTGTTCCTTCCCACCCACTGCTACCCCACCGTCAACGTGACCATCACTGTACTCTGCAACTGCAGGTATGGCCACAAAAGGCCATTGTTGCCAGTGAAAGAAGGGTGACAGCCAAGAGCCTTTTTATCGTACTAATGCTGCACATGAATGTCCGTGTTCCTTTAGTTAAGTGGAAGGTAGTTTTGAGGGGTGAGGTGCTTCGTGTTTGCATCAAGTAGCTACCACCAGCTGGCTAACATGGTGCAAGTTAACCTCTTAGTCTACCTGGTCTAGCGGGAGGTGTCCCTGCCCGTGGCAGGGGGGTTGGAACCAGATGATCTTTAAGGTCCCTTCCAACCTAAACCATTCTATGATTCTACGATCGCAACAGTGTGTTCAGGTACCTATATAGTATCTCCCTACAGTAAACTCATAAAGAAGGCTCTAACTACATGTTAGAGCACGTAAACCCCAAATGCAATTTGATTTTGTTTTACCTCACCCTGTTTAGAATGCAGTTGTTTCCTTGAATAATAGCCTTATCCTTCAAGTTCAAGTTCTCCTTCTGCTGTGCCTTGGAAAACATAATCTTGCGTCTGACATTGAAAATCCAGACACAGATTCAGCATTTTGAATTCATTGCAGGTTGAAGTAGACAAGAGGGAAGGAGTATCAGCCAGGGGAAATTACTTGTTTAAACTTAAGTATATTTGTCACTTAGTAAAAGTGTCCAGGAAAATTAAAGAACCTAAAGACACATAAGAAAAGACAAATAGGCCTGTTATATTTTAAAGGATCGCTCCTGGAGAAAAATCCCTTTTAAATATACAATAGGCAGCTTACTCTCCAGTGAAAACTACGGAGAGCCTGACATGCAAGCTAAATATATGCAGATAGCTACAGGGACTCCAGCAAAAACAAGGACATTTAGGGTATCTACTCACAGCAAAACACAGATCTTGAACAGCCTTTAGAGTAGGTGGAGGTGATGGATACCTCAGTAGTTATTAGTGACTTTTAGTCCCATCTCTCATCAGAAAATGCTTATTGTGCCTGTTTGCTTGTTTTAGACATATCTTCTACCTTTTCATAGTTTTTTGCTATATGTGGTTTGAAACGCAGCATCCTTCCCTAAGTAAAATCTACACGTCCTGTAGTCACTTCAGTGATATTTGGAATAACTTCAGAAATGGAGGAACTAGTTGCCTTCCACCTCTCTGTCGGTGGGTTGATAAAGCTCCCGGTATTTCTGCCTGAAAGTGGCTGCTCTAATACCTGTCTCCACAGCGAGCACCATGTTTCAGAGTAGTGCGTTCCTGAGTAAACGTAGCAATCCATCATGCCTACCCTCATTTTCATTGTGAGAAGTTATTTGGGGCTAAAGAGCATTTTCTGGATTTGTTTTTGAATAATGACTGGTTTTAAATATAATCATCTGAGATTCTCTTCACTCCTTTATTATACTGCATGATACCAGAGAGTTATTATAAAACAGAAGAAGAAAAATGAAGAGGCTAAGAATACTTTCGACCTTGTTAAATAGGTCAATTATAAAGAAAAAAGATGAATGAATATTTTTAAACAAAGCAGTGACAAGAGAACTAATATTCAAATAAGGGATTGGATAGCAGTCTATTTAAAGAAGTTATGGCTTATATAGAGGCATATAGGTGCCACCTTTCTAATGTGAACACCTGTCTAAAATAAAGAAAAGCAGCAAACTTTAATAAAGAGTATAATTGTATATACCTTTTACACTTCCAGCACCTGGTACATGTTTTTTGCCCTTCTGTATACACCCTTCATTTGATCTTTTTTTCTCCTTCAAAATTAGCTGATCGTAGAGAACATTCCTGTGGGCAGAAAAGAAATTATATTTTTAGGTGGTCTGTGTGCTCCTTTTTATTGCAAAATAGGAATCAATCATATGTTTTACACCTTTTAACTGAACACACAGTTTGGAAACTAGTTAGAGAAAAACACATTCTTATTCTTACATCTAAAACGTGTTGCGTTAAGGCCAGCCGCATGCTAGCTTTCTGTCTACCCCTGTGTAACAGACAAAGCTTTTTCAGAAAGGTGTCAAAGAAAAATAGTACCTACTGCAGAAAAGAAATTCAGTCACAGCCCACTATCAGAGGTTTCCCACTGATAAATGAAATAATTGCAAAGAGAAACCAAACAACTTACATTGAAAATAGAGTTTCCTTTCCTTTTTCAAAGCGCCTTACAGGAGGGGAAAAGACTGGTCTTTACCATGATATTCAACTCTATCACAAGAATTTTTAAGCACTAAAATATGACCAAGAAAGGTATGTGTGACACAGTCTTTGAAGGCTGATAGACAAGCCTGTAAGAGAGAGGTTATTGTTTATTCCTATTAAAAAGAAGAGGAAAGAGAAAATAAGTGAAAGTCCATATATCTTTATCCATATATCTGTGTATCTTTCCTTCTGAAAACTGGTTTGTGTTCACTTCTTTTATTAATTTATCATTTTGCTTCTCTTCCTAAATGTAAAATTACATGTGTGCCTATGTCTTTTTAAAAGGAGATTTCTATCTAGAGCTTTATCTAGTTTTCATCTCTTTATCAAAAAAAAATGTGACAATTTTTTTTTGGCTGGTTGTATTGTCAAACAAAGAAAAACTGAGAGATGATTCATTTTGTTAATCCCACTGGGATTTTTTGTCCCCTCTTCAGGCACTGGAAAAACATTGCAGAGTAGATGGTGGCTATTCCGGCATTAGAGATGTTTATAACAATCACGAAAGCCATGATGATGTGCAGCAAAGTTTCTTCCTTTCAGAGACTCTCAAGTAAGTTAAGAAAGTTGGCTTTCATTAATATGAAGTAGTTCTATGTATCAACTTTACAGATAAGTATTTATCATTAGTACCCTTGACATTCACGTAACAAAATCTGACTGAAATACTAGAGCTTTTCTTAGGTGACGGGAAGCCAAATTGCCTTTTTCTCCCCTCTACATCAATAAACTAAATTGTATGACTTCTGGAAATTATCTTTACTTCTGATAAAGGTACTTGATTGTCTTTGCTGAGAAATTAAGTCTCCTAGCTTCGATAGGATTTAATTATATATGCCAACACTAGTGAAACAAATTGAGTAGACAGAGGACTTATCAGGCTTGTATTGCATACTTTTCATTTCAAAATTACAGACAAAGGAAAAAGAAGTCAACTTGCATGGTACACTCGCATGGGCTTTTAAGAGGAAAACCAAAAGCTTTCATTATCTATCACCATCTCCCAAGCTTTTAGTGAAACAAAGGAAGTTTTCTCTTGGTCTCTTCACTTTTTTTTTTGCTGGGCAAGAGAGAGTTGCAAAGACCAGAAAGAAGCAATCGTGCCATTTCACCAGAAGGTGTAACACTGCAGTAAATTAAATACCATAAATACATTTATGTACATCCTGGCTTTTTTTTTTTTTTTTTTTATNCCTCTACTGTACCTTTTAAATTGGCCTATCAGAATTAGACCAAGAAAAGCCTTCAGGGAAGGATGGTGATTGAGAAAAAATAAAATGTAATTTGCTGAGCAGACTTTCATTTCTAAGCAGACTTCAATAATCATGCGACAGTACCTACTACACTGTATGAGGACAATAAATAAAATGTTGGATTTGTTCATTGTTTACTGCTGGTTTTAACGGACCCTATCTTAGCAAATGGCTGCCCAAGCTCCTGCTGTAGTGCTAGGTTTCTTCCGTAAAAATCCTAAGCCACAGGTTGTTCTCAGAAGTAAGACAGGATTGGACTACACCTTGATATTTGCGGACATTCAGGAGGAAAAAAAAATACTATGGTCGTATATTCTCAAAAAAATATGTAATAAAATTACCAAGGATTAAATGGAAGTGAAGTGAACTGATACTTAACCTTGATAGCCTAAGCTTCTTTGTCCTCTGTCAGGACAGAGGCATTCTTTTGTTGATCTCCAGGTGCTATTGCCCCTGAGTCCAATCTGAGTTGAGTAGCCCCAAAGCTTTGTGCTATCCATTGTGGTGGTGGGACTTACTGGCGTTTTGTGTTTGGTCAGCTGTTTCCATTGATGCATTCATCTAGGGAAATCAGGAATTTATGTTTTCCTGAAAACTATTGTGGTTTCACTTCCCTGATGTGGTCACATTTCCTGCTTTTTTTCTTGCCAGGTACTTGTATTTGCTGTTTTCTGAAGACGATCTTCTTCCATTCGAACACTGGGTCTTCAACACAGAGGCTCATCCTCTCCCTGTTCTTCACAAAGACGATGGGAATAAAGAAGAAAACCAGAAATAGATGAAGATTAAGTTATACTTTGTTTCATTCCTTATGTTTCTTTCCAGGACTTGGGCACATGATTTGGTTTTAAATTCCTGAGTTAAATTTTTAAATCAAGTGTTTTGCAGTCTGTTTTCTTTAACAGAAAATATTTATGAATGGACCCCAACTGATTATGATAAAGCTACGTTCCTCTTACCCAGCTGAACCACTTCTTACAAAAGAAATAGGACATCTCTCCAGATTCCGTTAGGCTGCAGTGTCATCTTGGCCACAAAGAGCAGAGGGTCTGCATGTTACTTGTTTCCTGTTATGCTTTTAATTTGACTGCAAAATTCTTTTCTCCTCTGTGAGGAGATGTCTGCTTTAAGCTGTAATATTTTGCCATGTTGCAAAAAGCCATATTGAATTAAGTATAAAGAGCTTTTTTTTTTTTTCTCTTTTTTGTTCTATGTTAATTTGTTCTGTGTGTCATCCGAGACAAATCTTGTGACTGTGACAGCCTCTTCTTATGCGGGTCTATCATTACTTGGTAAAAGTATCTGATGTATTTCATTGTCAATGAAGTCTACATAGGAATATTTTCATCTCATGCAGACACAACTCTGAAACTGCAGTATACGTTGAAGTTAGTCTAAACTTAGTTTTTATGAATTTAGCACATTAGGTAGCAGACCTTAGTTTTTCAGGTTTTGATCAGAATATTGTAATAGAATAAATTGTTTCCTCCCTTTTCTAAGTGGTGTTATTCTCATGTCTTTAGTCAGGCTAATACAGAGTAAAACAAGATAGTCATTTCATATTAAGAAAGGGAGTCTTACCTTCTTTATATATTTAGTCCAGTAGCTTTCATTTGGTTGGATGGTAAAAAGACAAAAAAGTACTCGATGACATTTTCCTGGAAGCTGAGAATTATACCAGAGCCCATTTGTTTGGTTTCCTGGGACTTTCTCAAATATTCAGGTAGGTTCAGACTTGACACCAGACTTGATAGTTACTTGTCACAAAGCAATTTAATGTATCTACATGAATAAAATTAGGTGTTCAGATGCCTTGAAGAAAACTTGTCTCCTTAAAAGAGGATAATAATTCAGCGAGGAAATTATCCAGTGTAGGACTAAAACTCTCTGAAAGCACCGAGTCTGGCTTCTCTAAGTGACAGAAATGCAGTGTGCTTAAAATGATTCCCTAGATTAGAGGCCTGGCTTACTAAGAAAGGTAACAGCTTCACCAAAAATGTTTTGCTTTGTAGCATCACCAAAGGGAAAAAAATTAGGCACGAATAATTCCTGTTTCTACTTAAGTGTAGTTTGGAGTGGTTTACATGATTATTAAGTCTACCTATGTTTTCATTTAATGACAAGATGACTTTCATGTATTTTGAGTAGGGTGTAACACCTGGCTTCCCATTCTGAGAGAGCACGTTATTCACTGATTTGACTGCAGCAGAACAAACGTGGTTCTGAACAGTAATCTTCTTTAAAGGTATTTAGTAAAATAGCTCACACGTCCAGCATAGCTAACCACAGCTGAGGAAGCACATTTGTTTAGGCATTACAGAGTACGTTTTTTCCTATACTGATAGAGGTCTGCCATGTAGTTTTTCTTAGGTAGAAGCCAAGAGCAAAGATAACGGATTACATTTTTATACGTAGCAGCTGGAGGCTGACCCATAAACCTGACGCTCTGGAGTCTGTAAAGACAGCACTGCCTCTCCGCTTCCCCTGCGGACGGAGAAGATGGCACGTGCCACATGAGCTGCCAAAGACATTTATGGTAGGGGCCAAGGCAAGAGGATCTTCAGGGATGCTGATCCTTCCATCGCAGGCCTGGCAGAGCTGAGCATTCATCCATGGAAGTTCGTAGCAGGTACCCTGCTGAGCCTGGGCAACCCAGAGCTGGGAGAATGGATACGAATGTACGTGCAACTGCCTCAGATAAAGCCTGCTTACATGGAACAGCACATTGAGTCAACACTTTTCGCTTTACTGCCTTTTTTTTTTTTAAATTATTAATATTATTTTCTTTTTTAAAGTATGGATTCCCTCATGTCACAGAAACAGTTTTCTGAAACTGAATGAGCAAGTATGAAGTCTTGGCTCTCCTCTGTTGAAAAGCAGAACTCCTGCTGATTTTGATACTCCAGAATTTGTATTGTTGGAGGACTATAATATTTCACTGTATTTGTTCAGAAAAAGTATTTATAAGGGAGCTTCCCCCCCCGAAGTACCACAGAGAATTTATAGCTGTGGAATAAAAACAAACATTTTCTTCCCTCTTTAACCAAAAAAGTAATAATAATTACTTTTGTCTTAGTTGTTTTTATTGGGTCATCTCCTGCTGCCTACCACATGGTTGTGCATGTGCTGCTACGGGCCTCACATCAGTTAAATAACTACACTAGCTCAGACAAAACCAGTCTTTGAGAAATGTGTTTTGTAAGCCTCCTTTCACATGGTTTTCTTTACCACAGTATGCTTCCCCCAAATGTGTCTAGTGACCTTGCCTTTCCTTAACAAGCTGAAGAGAAACAGTGGCGAAGGGATAGCTCTTCTCCGTGTTTCAAACTGCGGGCTACAAACACACAACTCTTGTATGCATTGGGTCCTATGTACTTAAATATAAGCTTCATGACTGTTTCCTTGCAATACAAACATTTAGTATGAATATTTTTTTTTTTCAGTTTGGGAGTTACGATTATTTGAAAGAGCACAAATTTGATGTGACTAGTATTGGTATTCAGGTTGTATGTACAAACTGCACTATACTGTACTTTTTGTAAACTAATGTAAGTAGACGAGAAGATTGTACAACGTGTAGATCTGCCAACTGTAAGAAAAAACCTTTTCATAAACTGAGAATATATTGATTTTTCTTCCTTTTTTTTTTAAAAAAAAAAAAAAAAAACCAACCCCAAAACACCAAAGTTAGAGCAATCATTTTGAAACAGTCAGTACTTACCACTGCTTGCTAGATTGCTGACATACATAACATGCATTTTATTTCCCATTCACTGAACTAGCTGCGTGGAAGTGGCTAGTGATGGTCACTTTGTGTTCCCAGTCATTCATAAGAGCAAAAGAAATTGCTTTACTGTTGGGGGAGGGGGATGGACATTATCTTTGCATAAACACACTGCCTATACTTCTTCCATTTCTTTGTAGCATAATAATGCATTTAAATCTGCATATGTTAAGTCCTAAGAGGTAAATAAATTTTAATGACACCCACATTGTTTCACGGGGAAAAAAAATATGTTCTGATTGTTTGTGAGATAAGTATTGCATATGTGTTGGTTGTACACAGATTTTTGCAATGCCCAATGGCTCACTGTTTCTATGGTGACTTCATCATACATATTATCCATTTCTGTCATGCATTTAAATTGTTTTCGATTTGTACATAGTCCATTTAGTCTCTTCATCTTTATATAAACTGAAATTATGGAATACATAATAGATTGAGATGCTTAATTTTTAAGAACTTATATTTGTAAAAATTTCTCTATTGTGAATAAAGTCTTTTAATATATCTGTTCAACTTGTTATAATTTTTCCTAAGTGTGTTGCAGAAGTCACTACAGGAATTTGCTGCATAGTCTGGTTTGGCTGCTATACTCATGAAGTTTTGTGAGCAGATTGCTTTGATACAGATTAGTACTCTGTGTACTTGTTAAGAAACTATTGTTAATTAATGTTAGTCAGTGTATAGAATTGCTACCACAGAAATAAATTTCTAGAAATTTTTGTCAATAAAATTCAGCAAACCAAATGTATTTTGGTAGAAAGTGAGCTTACTAATGAAAAGCGTGAAGCTGGGAAGTCGGAGGTGGCAGGCAGTAAGCACGGTGAAGGTCAGTCACTCCAATTCATGTTCTGCTCAATACAAGCGGGCTTCAGCTAAATGCCATTTAGGAGCAAACACCGGCGCAGAGATGACTAGGCTGTCACAGTGCCCAGCGTTACATGATCGTGTAATGAAATGCTATCGTTAGTCCGTGCTCCAGAGGAGAGAGGAACAGTTGTCATAGGAACTGCGACTAGATTTTGTGTCGAAAGGGTATGTCGGTAAGATCTCCAATCTAAATATTGAAATAACAGCTACACCTCATAGATAACCTTGTTTTCTCTGTTTAGTAGAAAGCCTCATCCAAAGATTATAGTGAAATAAACTGCTGTGATTTTACAGAACAATCTCAGTAGTATCAATTTCTGTCAAAGGACTTACTCATTAGACCTGCTTAAGTCATTTTTGAGGGTAGTTCTTAGATCTGGTGTCTCATTTTTCGAGCACAGTTGCAGGTTTGCAGCTCTACAGTGCAATCTTTGGGGTAGTCAGCAGGCAGTCCCCTCTCGTAGGTGGCTCACAGACCACACAAACCGCTACTCAACAAGTTAAACATGAACTAATGCAAACTTGAGTGCAGATCGTTATTCACAAGAGATGTAGATATTCAAGCCTGGGTTAGAATTTCAACCGATTCGGTCTCTTAATTGGATGCTTGGTGTGGTTTGTTTTCTGCATGGGGAAAAGGAACTAGGACTGAGTTGACAATTAGTCAAGACAAGCAGGATTTGCCCCCGCCATCTGCATTGCCCTATGGCCTTGCTGTATCACAAGAGTAACTCGGCACTCATATGACAACATCTGCTATGGAAACGGCCCTTCATCTGATCCACCGTAATCTTGGGATTAGTCTGTCCTGGTTGATCTCAAATGCAGGAGGAAAGATTATGCATCAAAACTCAGTCTGCCAAACCCAGGAAATGGTCACTGAGACTCAGAGTTCCTGTCTGCATACTGCATGAAGAGATAAAACACAGGGTTTTGCTCTCTCCTAATTTTTATGCATTCGTACAGGCACAAAGTGGTGGATGGAGCAAGTCACACAGCTGCAGAATCCAGTTAGAGCCCAGCAGATTGTTAGCATTCAACAGTACCTCAAAACCCAGTGATTTGACCCTCATTTCTCAGGTATCTGCTCCTTTATCTGCACCAGCTGTCACCCTGTAACTAAAATCACCATAATCAACCCTCCCTTTGGAAGCCCCTCTCTAACTTTCACATGCTCTGCAAACTTTCTGCGCACACTTTGGTGCTGAGTTGTGGAAGGTTGTTTGCCTCTCAGCATTCCCATACTGACATTTTATAGGCCATTAAAGACCCCTATTCGTTATTAATATTTTATCCGTTCACTTCAACGGTGCATTGCTTTCACACCATCAACCAGAGTAGCACAGCGTTACTATCAGTCTTCAGCACCTCAAGTTAGAAAAAAATAATAAAATTGTCAGAGTGACTTTTGTACTGTCACATTCTGGCCATTGATTCACCTGCCAAGGAGCAGCACTGTATGACAAGGGGACTTGCTGGTACTCCAGAAGCTCAAAGAGGTGTTACGGTTGGCAGTGCGCATGACAGAAGAGCTCAAACTTACTTATTTCAGCTATGGGGGATGGTTAAAGGATTCTGATGCTGCAAATAGCGATCCTACAGTAATGGTAGGTTACATGATTTTAAAAAGTTCATCAGCACGTATCCAAAGGACCACACAGGCAATGGCATACTGAGGCACCACATAATACCTTGTCCCAGCTACTCCCACACCCATGGGAGTCAGCCGTGGCCATCAAAGGCCCATCTCCACACTCCCAGAGGAGCACAGGGGCACGCAGGCATGTGGGAACTCAAGTGGACCTCCAACTCAGAGGAAAGGATACCCTGTCCAGATCCCCTCCCAGCACTGTCCCAGGAGACCCTCAACCCTGGTGCCCACCCATCAGCATGAGTCAAGAGGAACACATCTCCACTTTTCGGGGTGGGGGTGGGGGGCATTGTCAAGGAGTATGCAGGGGACAAGAATTTTGGCATGGCACAAGGCTTATGGGATGTTTAGAGGAGGTATCAAAGGTGGGAAAAGCGAGGGATATAGGTGATTTCCCAAGGATGGGAAAATAGAGGAATAAGGGGCTTGCATGAATGCTGAGTACGTCTGTGCCAATCTGTGTCGCTGGCCATATACATACATATATATATATATATGTTCTATATAGGTCTGCCTGTGTGTGCGTGTGCCTACTGGGAATACACACTAAGCCCCGCTACTGGCTGGACCCCGGGCACAGAGCTGTGGCAGCCTCACCCCTGCCAAGCTGCGAGATTCAGCTGCCCCAACACGCCATGGCCCAGCAGCCACAGACAAGGAGGAGGCTTTGGGAGTGCCTGCATGGTAGGCAACTGTGTCATGGGGTGACCTCAGCTGGTTTGAACTTTGTTTACTAAAATACACAGTCAAGGTTTTTCAGCTTTCTTGCACTGTTGTAATATCTCACAGTTGTGATCCTGCTGCTCTTACCCAACAGTTCAGATGTTATAATCCATCTTTTATCTCTAGCTGGAGGCTACTACTACCCTCTACCTGCTCAGGTCTTGCTATTTAATAACCAGTACATTCCCTCCCAACCAATTTTCTATTTTGATGCTTGTTCCTTGAGGAACCTCAGTTGTGTGAAACGTTTCTGCGCTTCAGTCCTACTTTTCTCAATCCCGTGCTTTATGCTTGCTACTGGGAGCACCTCTGCTTCCCTCCGCTCCAACTACCTCAGGTCCCCCCAGCTCCTCTCAAAGGCAGAGATCGTTCTCATGGAGGTGCGTTCTCAGAGCTCGCACCTTTGCTGCTGCTTGGATCTTACAAGTCGCTGCTGCTTGCTCCTCGCATGTTAAATCCCTCAACCTCAAAAAAGGACACAGAATAAAAGGAGGCTCATAACCTTGCTGCTGTCACATTTGCTGCGTCCAATTGTATATTCAAACCCATGTGAAAAATTGTTGCTGTGTACTGTGAAAAGCTATATCCGTAAGCTTTGTCCTGTTCCCTCTATTTGCAATTTAAAATATTACAATGCCCTATTTCAGAAGTACAGTGCAAAGAATTGTATAGCACGGGGGAGAGAGTAAGGGATGAGCAAAACAATACCAAATGCTGTATTTACAAGAGTTTTTTTGATATTTTGATTAACTTTTAGCTAAGGATAAACGTTCAGCCACAGTTGCTTTCTATTCCATTTGCTTCTGGGTTTGACATAATTCCCAGCTCCTCTTGTATGCATTTCAAATTCTTTTCCTTTAACATCTGCATTTAGCTTGCCAGTGGTAACAACTAGCCATAAGTGCTCCATGTTTAAAAAAAAAAAGAAACTAAAAAAAAGAAAAAACCCAACAAAAAACCTATTGCAAAACTTTATGTTACTTTAAATATTGAGCGACAATTCCACGGTACACAAGTAAGCAGAAAGAGAACTTATTCTAAAAACATATTTTTCATGTGCTGTTTCAATCATTACAGTTTATACAACACCTTCTAATCTACAGCTGCACAAGAGTTTCAGGGTTTGTCTCAGCCGTCCTCGAAGACGCCACCCAGAGCTAACAAGGGCAGCAGCAGCGCATTAACAGTACAACACTCCATAGCCATTCTGGGCTGGATCTGACAAACACCACATCGCAGGAGAAACCCAGGGAAAGCAAAGCATAATGGCTCAAAATACCATCAAAAGAGTATTAACGTCCAGACACGTTTACGATGCTGTTCCCTGCAAGGGCGGAGGGAGAAGAGACTCAACCCTGCAGCTCAAGCATCACAAAGCTCCTTCTTTGTGGTTCAGGAACAAGAGAACTGGTCTCTGATGTTTTCCCCTGTGTAAAGAGGTGTTGGCCACCAGTCTCCTTCGCTGCTTGTCCATGTATAATCCGTGTCCCACAGTGCGGGTGTCCCTCAGTGCGCGTGCCCCCCCTCGTGCTGCTACAGCGTGGCACAACGCTGGCTGGCTGTTGCAGACCAACACCTTTGGGCATGCCGCAATGGAGCCGCTGGTGGTGCCCCAAAAGCCTCTGCTCCCTGTCCCTCACTTGTAATCCAGCTGAACGCTGACTCTAATGACTCAGATTTCTAACCCAGAATCACACAACAAAGAGAGGGTTTGACTACTTCCGAGCCTTCCCCGATGAATTAAAGGCTGTGGCACCTGCTAGTCAGTGAGTGGCTTCTACTCTGTCCAGAGAGAACCGAAACCTACTGACATATGTAACACAAGTCGTAAGAAAAAAAAATCCTCCGTTCCCTGCTGCGACATGAAAAACTGAGGGCAGAGCTAATTAGGGGAGTAGATTTGGTACTTGTGAAAAAAACGTAGTTCTTTGCAAATGCACTAATTTCAGTGAACCTTCAGGTTATAGAAGTTTTTTCTAACCACCACTGTCATCTGCTGACCTGAAATGCTGTCCAGAGAGCCAGAGGCTCAGGTACTCACTCAAGCAGCAAAAGGTGCAGGTCAAGTGTCCGGTCCAAGGTGCAAAGAGCCCAAATCCCACCCTACAAGGTCACTGAGCTCTCACTCCCCACACAGACATCTCCTTGGTCCCACTGACGTATCAGAACAGGAGCTGGCAAGAGGAGCGAGGCCTTTGGAAGCGCTCAGCTGCAACAGAGCCACGTATTGCTCACAGCATCACAGCCGAGAAATGGTACGGAGCAGAGTAAGGGAAGTAAGATTACCTTAACAACTGGACTCCTCCTGGAGTCAAGTCATTTCTCCAGAAACTCTTCAGCCCAAGAAAGATTGCTGCTTTATT
Source organism: Anarhynchus alexandrinus (assembly GCA_008711295.1). Lineage (NCBI taxonomy): Eukaryota > Metazoa > Chordata > Aves > Charadriiformes > Charadriidae > Anarhynchus > Anarhynchus alexandrinus. Next base: position 2,406,415 of record VUYV01000144.1, read on the forward strand.
TTATTTCAATATTTTAACATTAAGCAGCAAATTGCCAAGAAGTAGCTTCAAACACGCTTTTTTCACTGCTAGGTACGGTGCAAAGCCAGCGCTCACCACCGTGATCCCTGCGTTTGGGAGCGACCACACAGACTAGAAGCAAGCACGAACAAATCAAAACTTGCCTAAGAGCAAACAAAACCTTCCTCATGAGCAGTCAGCTGCACCAAGGACTCACGATAAAATACCCACTGAGCGTTAATCAACCGCCACCCACGGAAGCTGGGAACAGAGCGCTCCCCGCTCCACAGTGACAACCTCCCTTCCTCCTGTCTCAGAGTGTAGAAAAGCACAAGAGCAAAATTTCTAAAAGCAGGAACGGCGATTTCTCACAGCACGGCACAGCCGCTGCTGGGACAGCCCAGGAAACCAGTTTTGGTGACTTAGCTCCAGCACAACTCATGCCAGCAAAAGAACAAAAAGCAAAGGAAGAAGAGACTTAGGAGGCTGAAAGAGAGGAGCTTAAAAGAAAGACGCTGGAAAAAAACTGAGATTCCCTAAAGAAAAAGAAACTTGTTATTTCCTCCTTTTCTCATGAAGCACCTTTCTACTGTAAGTGTCATTGCAAGAATACCAATAGATAGAAAACTAATTAAAACACACCTTCACGGTCCAATGGGATGGAGATAGATAGAAAAAGGGAGTTTATCATCTTATTGATCACCTCCCTCCTGACACCCACGGATGCAAACAAGGGGGAGAAGATAAGCCAGGACCTACATAATGAGCAATTACCTGGGAGGCCTCCCCAGGGTCTCCCAGGAAGACCGGCACAGAGCGATGCAAGAGGCTCTCCATGATTACTGCAAGGGCCCTCGGCTGCTACTATAACCATGCCCACCCTGAGAAGTCTAGAGAAAACCAGTTTATGAGCAAAGCCAGTTGGTGTTGCACCCACAGCTAAAGACCTGAAAAACTACATTAAATTACAGGAAATTGAGGCTATAGAGAAAAATAATCCTGCTTTTCAATTTGCCATTTTTGTCTCATGCTTATCTCTGACTGAATAACCAATGAAGTGTTCTGTGGTGGTGTTTTTTTTCTTACATCCAAAATTGAATACATTTGTTACAGTAATATGCTATTGTCCACATCTTACTTTAATCCAAAACCTGAATATTTCTCAACAAAAAAGAAAAAGTGAGAATACATGTAGACTCTATTAGTGTTTTATACTAAGATATATTTACAGATATAAGCAATCCTTATAACTATCCACTTCTGCAGTAGGATTTGATAGACTGTAACATAGATCTCAGTACCTAATTCTCATTTCTTTCTTTTCCAAGGCAAAAAGGAGGAGGAAACAGCCTCACACTAAAGTGTATGAACATTTTCAACTCGAGAATTAATTGGCTGCTCACATTCACAACTTGTTTGGGGCACTAATTCTTCTGTCTTTATACCCACCCTATCACCAAGGTGGTCTAACTGGGGAAAATTTCTTGCATCAGTGAGCATTTTTCATTCTAAAAATAACTTATACAGCAAGAAAACCAGCTCCATTTAAGTCAATGGCAAAACTCCCGTTTATTTTAGTGAAGTCAATTTTTCACCTGGAGAAAACAATTTCATAGAATTTTACATGGAGATTTATGAAGCAGATACAGCCTAGGGAATGCGCAAGCAAAAGAAAGCATAGGTGCTCTCTCTCTTTTTTTTTTTTTGATATCCTATGGATGATCTATTTTTCAAATGTGGTTATTTCAGAGACAATAAACACTATGTTGGATTTATTCTCTCCAAGCAAACTATCTATTTTCTTATTATTCAGAGGTATGTTGTACTTAGTGAAAACAAATCAGTGACTTCGATTCAGCTGATGTTTGACTTCTTTAATTAAAAAGTGTGCATGTCTTAACATGAATAGCTTCAACAAAATTTGAAGCTTTCTCTTCTCTATCACTCTCAAATGTTTTAATATATCACATCTCAGGCTCTTATTCTCTCCCTCTGCCAACATACATAAAGCCGAATCTCCACCTTTCATAATTTGCATACAAAATCCTGCAGCCTCTTTCCATTTCTCAGCAAAAATTTAACAGCCAGACACAGCAGTGAGTTCTCATTTTGTGGGACTCCATTAATTTTATAAAATATGCTGCAGAACACTTACAAGCATGCCATAAATATTATATATTAAAATAAAAGTACACTTGTCAAATAAGAGACCATTTTGAGATGCATTATTAATAACAACCACTTATACTCTATAACGCCATAAAGGTAGAGCAAGTTATACAGACACCTTCTCTTCCTGAAAATTTTTACAATAGAAGATAAGATGAATGTAAGTCACTGGGCAATTATTCAAATGAGAAAAGGGCATAGGGAGATCAGCAGTGAAAAGAATAAGGCAAAATGAGTTGCCAAAAGCATTGGGTTGAAAGGGAGGTAGTAAAGAGAAGACAGTGTAAATTTTACAAGCAGAAGCCACTAAATCAGGCAAGGTGAACTGTGATAACGGTGAGGTACTTCAGAATGGAGGAGGAAAAGCAGTCAGAGATAACCGGAGTGTCCCCAGCACGCATCCAAACTGGGCACTTCACACACACACAAAAAAATTATCTTCACATAAGCCAAGAATTGATTTATGGTGAAAATGGCACTGCTGTCTCAGACATGCCACCTTCTTTTCAGGGCTGAGGCGTGCAGAGCAGACACACTAAGCAGGGCAGCGAGAGCACACCCGGGGCACCAACTTTGGAAGCCTAACAATCATTGCAAACATGAGCTGCTAATTACAACCAGAGAAAAAAAAAATAATAATCATTACCCTGATATGACCCTGCATTGCAGACTGGCCTCTCGTCCTCTCATGGCTCCAAAATTCCCTTCCCTCATCCTGGTGTGTGCACAGGGCTTGTGCTTTGCCACAGCACAAGCAGGTGCTGGTAGCACTAAAAGACCCAGCTGCCAGGAAAAGCTGACCATACTCATGCATAGCTTTCCTTCCATCCACTTTTTGTCTTACTCTGTGTTAAAACAACAAAAGAAACAAACAAAACCCAGGAGTTGATAATTTTTCCCCCTGTTGTAGGGATGGCAGTCACAGGTAGCTCATCAACACCAACATCACCCAGCAGATTTTACTGATCACCCCAGCTCTCTGCTTTGCCTCATACACTTCACAGCCCGCTTGAACCCCTCGCTGGATCTGCCCTTTTGCTGGGAGGTAGGTATCTATAGACCTTCTTCTAAATCTCCTAGAGAGAGATGCACACAGACCTTTTAAAGGTTAGGAGAGATGGAGATTTCCCTGAGCTCGTATGGCTTTTTCCTCCCTTCCCGCTCCCTGAGCTTTTGTACAGCTTCCTAAATTTGAATAGCCTTTTTAAATCCCAGTGGTAAGTCACAGCCCAGGCTGCAGAGCGTGAGGATTAGCGCTCAGGCTAGAGTGATCGCTGTAGACTTCAGCAAGTCCCAGGACAAAGCTGTTTGTAGTGTTTAGTGAAGAGCCCCAAACTGTTGTAAACAACATTATTCACAGATTTGCAGCATGGTGAGCTGATTAAAAGCAGAGAAGCGGTGTGTATGGTAGTACAGCCACAGCAGCATCTTCAGAGTAATTTAGGGGAACGTTTTAAAGAGGCACAAGTCATCTTACTGTCTCCAGTTACCAGCAATAATGTGTAAATAATTCATTAAAAAAGGGCAGCCTACACATCATCACTGCTCAGAGGAACCAGAAAGCCCACAAAAATGAAAACAGAAACATGATCATCATATTAATTACTGATAATGTAAGGTTTAGCAACTCCATTCTAAACTATAATATCCCAGCTTCAAAAAGACTGATAGCAAAGACTCCTCATGAACCAAAATGCCAGTAGAAATAAGCCAGTCTCATTGTTTAGCTCTCTTAAGAGTCTAAAACTGCTGAAAGCTACCTGGTCAGGCAGAAAAATAGACATTTTTGGGTTTTAATCCATTCACACCAGTAAGCAAACATTGTTTTGCACTGTGGAACCAATGAATTTCTGATAGTCCCACAGATTTTTATAAAGCACACTTGTGAACCTTCAAAACAAGAGGCCATGGTAGAACCAATCCAGCTTACCCTCAAACCTCCTCTTCTCTCTCTGTCCCACCTTCAAAAATAAAACACACGCCACAACCAAACCTGTTGGCCTTCTTCACTGTGGGGAAACGAATGGCTCCAAAGCCAAATTCTGCAAAATCTTTAGCTCATTTCATGCCTTTTTTTTTTTTTGGCATCCACCTCCTCCTTGCCCCAGCGCTCTCTCTCATTTCAGGCCGTGTCTTGACCTTGAGAGACAGCCACTGTTCAGCCCACACCACACAGCAGCCCTGACCATCCTTTAACTCAGGGACTTTCACACTTTCACCACATTTTCACTAGTAACAAAGGGAATTTTTTCTTGCAGGGTTTTACTCAGTCTCTGTTTTGCTTTGTGTTTTTAATAGGGGAGTCCGAGGAAAGAACTTCCCAAGCACACTTCATTTGTGCCTTCAGTCCAGCTTATTTGTCCAAGGAGGTAGTACCTTAGAAGATCTTATACTTTATCCGAGTCTCATAATGCCTATTCCCACAGGCCCTAATCTTTTTATCTTACCATTATACATCTTTAAAACCAAAGGATATTTGCTTTTCTTTCAGGATTACATTCCACTCTCTCTGATCCCGGGAAAGACGTGAAAGCTGAAATACACTTATGGAGCAAATATATCAGCCACAGGAGCAGAAAAGAGAAGGGGGAAAAACTCTTATTCAAACCTGGCAATAGAGCAGCACCACACTGGAGTCCTATTTTCTGGTGCTTCACATGGGGAGAAGAAAACCCTCTACAAACCAGCCAAGAACCAGATCTGTATTTACAGAAGGGAGCGTGTACATCAGGCACGCAAAATGACTCACCCAAGGTTAGAGCCAGGCAGTCAAACCCCCTCAGCATAGCTGCCAATTCTCAACTCCACTCCGCTTTCCAGCCGCTAAACAATATTCTTCCTCCCACTCCCATGTAAGACATGAGCCAATTTTACTTTTATGAGACTAAATTACCCCTATTCATCTCCTGTCACGGTAAATGAGTTACCAGCGAACTCTCTCATTTCTCAAAACTTTATTCACAAAGTCTTGTCTTTATAATTCCATTTACCTGTATGTGAAGAAATACATGTTGTTTATACAAGCACGAATAAATCAGGTATGATTTCCTTTGCAATAAGTTGCTGTTTCTTTTACCGCAGGGAAGAAGGTAAGCGTAAGTAGTAAAAGAAAAAAAAATTAAGAAGATTAGAAGTGTGGAGATTATGGCTAATATTCCTTAAATGGGAGAAACGTATTTCCAGTTTCAGGAGACAGACTCAGAAATGTCACCATGAAGTAACAACCGCAGAACATGTCTCTCAACATGTGGGAGCTGACTCAGGATGCCTTCTGCATCCTCTCTTTGCTTTCCTATGAGGGAGGAAAAGCCACGTACCATACAGATTGCTCTTGTGTGCAATCAGGAATCTGCAACATGAGAGTGTAAGAATAACATTAAATTAAAAGCTGCAAACAAATACCCACAGGGATACCAGGAGATACTCTCGTATTCATCTTTCGGTATGCGCTATGAGACATGGAAAACCAGTAAATTTCTAGCTATAATCCATTTCTATATGGCCATTTTGTCTTCCTATGTTAGTTTGTCCCTCTCCAAGTGCTTTGTAACTTGTCAGGCTGATTTTAACCAAATTTTTCTCCAGAGATGAAGCACTCAAGTCCCACTAAAAATTGCATGCCTGTAAATTCTCAAAAATACATAGTTAAGACAAGGACAGGGTATTTACAATAGCTACAAACTTTTGACCCTATCAAAGGTAGTGATGGGGGGGTGGGGGGCAGAGAATCAGTCGGGAATATGGAGCTACTTATTTTAGGAAAACCGGGGGCCACGCAGTCAGACGTGGGTAACTCAGGGCGCAGCACTGCTGGCTGCTCTCAGCCAGGGGGACACGAGAGAGGAGGGGGGAGGCAGCTGCACCCCAGCAGGAGCTGCAGTGTTTTGGAGGCAGCGAGGAGGGCGCTTGGCCGGAGTCAGGGCCCTGGTTGCGCCGTGTGAGGTTGGGTCTGGGAAGGAAGCGTCTTTGGGCAAAGACTCTCTTCTTTACACTAAAGAGGAGACAGGGAGCTCCTCAGCATCTGTACCTGCAACCCAGTTATCTTCACCTTGTGAGAGCGACCAAAGCGTGCCAGGTCCTTCTAGCCCAAGGGAGGGGCAATTCCTTCCATTGAGAGTTTACAATTTAGCAAAATTAAAATGAAATCACAATTACTAAATGAGCATCTTATATGCCTACAAGAATTTTGTTTTCCTGTCTTGTGAACTTTTTCTGATTTTTTTTTTTTTCTGGTGACTTGGAAACTATAGTTGCATCAGCATTTCTATAGCCAAAAGTTAAAAAAAAAATCCTTGTAAAAACTATGTAAAGGAGATGAATATTTAACAACTATTTCTCCTTCACTAAGCAGAAATAAGCAAGGCCCTGGGAGGTGTTTGGGCTTGAGTTTTATTTTCGGGCAGGGAAGAGAGGAAGAGAAGGGTCTTTTAGTAAAAAGTAAGTTTACTACAGTTCAATGGACTTTGAATTCCCAAGTTTTTAATTAAAACGTGGATCAAAGTAACAACGAATGCCAGTTGGAGAGCCTGCATTCATCTGAAAACAGAGACCAACCAGTCCAGAGCTTTCCAAACCCATCACATTCAGCAGCCCCACAAGGGATGGAGGGGAACAGCACAGACCTGTTCAGCCAGCTGGGCTGTCAAGTGGCTTTTATTTCCCCATGTGAGAGAGCAGCAAAGGTGTTGAGCAGACAGATGATGAAAANGAACATAAAATTAATCCAGCAAAATAGAGGAACAGATGCGAAGGGATTTGCAACTCCTTCTTGGATCATATCCCCTTAACTTTACTATACTCACAATCTGAATGTGATCTTATTTATTCATAATATTGAAACTACATTAATTAAGAAATAAAATACTCCAGACAGCTTATTGTTAGGATTATTTACATAATGTGTGTATTAAAGGGGAGGAGGAGAAATTAATGGCTCCATCCTGAGAGGTGACTAAACGCTGCAGGAAACAATTCCTGGCTTTTTATAGCATGAAGGATTCCTCTTGCTGTTGGAGCACTTGCCACAGACAGTTTTTCAAAGAACTTCGCTAATTAAGATATGTACTCGTATGAGCAAATATTTGGCTATCTCAGTGTTGCTGTAATCTCCCCTGTGAAGCTGAGAAAACCAAGGCAAACAGAGAGGAACAAGGAGATCTGAAATATTTCCCATCTCTGACCCCACTAAGTAGGCTAAGTCAGTCATCTGCTTTAACCACGAGGTGATTAGTACAGCGACGACAAACAGATACAAATCTGGATGAGCCCTCCGGGGAGCCTGCCAAGGAACACGCTGCCTTCCCAAGCGGAAGAAGTGCCACTCTTTGCCATATAACTGATGTGCGACCTCGGGCAGCAAACTATGGATCTCAAGGATGCTGGGTTTGCCTCCAAGGCAGCAGAATAGAGGTCACCTCGCTAACCTCCTCTTCTAGCTTCTGCAAGCCAGGCCCATCTGTTATTACAGAACTATGGTGTGCAGGACCTGGCTGAATTTTGCCTGTACAAACAAACTTGACAAATAGAAATTAATTAAGAGCAGGAAGGAGAGGAAGGAATTCATTAGCAGATGCTTACCTGAATATTTAGGCCAACAGGCAATACAAAAGTCGCTTTGTCTGTCCACGCAAAGAGCTCTCTTACTTTACAAGCCTCACACTACATTCAAGTTTAGAGGAGATGGAGCCACAATTTCTTCCAGCAGGGATAACTGTGAACCCTGCTCACCTTAAAGCTGGAACCAGTTTTGAGGGACACCACTCATCTCGTTAGTACTTAACAAGTACAGATCAGGCCATCATGCCTGTGTAATTTACTAATGAGACAATTGCATCTGTACTCCAGGTCCCTTCACAATTTCTTATTTGTTTTCCTTTGGAGAGGGATGAACTACTATAACCTGAGTTTTTCTTCATAGTTTTAGTCTTCCTAATCCTGTGTGCCAGCCATTCCCTGCAGAGCAGTGAGGAACGAGAGCTAACTGATGCCCAAGCAAGTACAGCTGAGGAAAGAAGCTGGAACATAACATCTCTCATGGGCATGGGCTCACTGTCTGTGACAAACAACAGCAGAACAACACTTGAGAGAGCTCAACTTTTTAATCACCTCATTGACTAACTCAACAGAACATTAAGACTGAGTGAAAGTACAAGAATACACCGGCAAAAAAATGCTTTCTTGTTTTAAACACTTCCCTCTTCCCAATATAAAAATTTACTCTTATCTTGGGATTGGAGGTAGTAAAATATTTCTCCCCAATGTCACTGCTTTTACCAATCTTCTTTAGTTTGTTTGCAAGTGACTTAAGAGAAAAGCTTGCGCTTTTTTTTGTGTAGCTAAAAGCACCTTGTGTAAGGAAGACTCAGTCATGTTGGGAGCCCTACGTATATATTACAGTAGTTAAGAGTGGAGACTTCATCACTGCTATGGACAAACTGTTACTTTCTCCATTGTAAAGTCTAGACACATCTTTAGTCTTGGAAGAGAAAACTACTTTATTGATCTTCATTCAGAGACTAATTGAAGGAAGAAGATTTCAAAGGGTTGGTAAGAAAAAAAATGATTCAGCCACCAAGCCATTACTGACAATACGTTAGGATGCTGCAATTATTCTGTCTCGCTTTTGCTACAGCTGCTCAAAAAGACCTTCCCCCCGAATCATTTCCAAAGATCTTGTTTTTCTCCCCCAACCAAAATATTTATATTGAAAACTGTATTCTACCTTGCTCTCAAATAAACATCTTGTCTATACATACAGCAACAAAGGAAAGTCTTATAGTCAGTTTGCTATACTGAAACCCAGAAAGCCTATGTTCGGTCAGTCACAAAAAGACATGGCTCTGAGGAATGAATAGAAGAGTTTCTATCAGAGCAGGGGATTACTGATCTAACCCAGTTACCTGGGAGGCCCAAGTCTGAAATGCTATTTTAAATTGTGTCATTAGACAAAAAGGAATTAGAATTGTTCATCGTGTCTAACCTAACCTCATTACAACCTCCACCGGGAATAATTATTTCAAAACGTTTCTTGCTCTTCAGAACCGAAGGGCACAATTTTTGAGTCTTCCTGAGCCTGGCTCAAATCACATCTCTAAATTCTGGTGAGCTGCTCTGGCTCCCAGCACAAACTGAACCCACCTCAGAACTAATCTTGTTTGCAGCAAAGAAACGCAGGTGGCTGCTGCTGCATTCATGTATCTGCCCGACCCCAGCCAACACCATCACCTCGCAGCCTGTGGCTGTGCCTCTTACATCCCGTTCCATCACGAAGATCCATTTTCCCAGATGAGGGAATACCACCGTTCAAGTCAGGGCGATGTCACTGCTACCAAATTGTCACAAAGCAAACCTGCCAAAAATCAGTTTGTGTAACCCTTTCCTGCAGAAATGGAAGCGTGTGTCATTATATGTAACTTGCAGCTTTCTGTATGTTTTGGAGAAACACCTCACACACCCTGCATCCAACCTCTGGCAGACAAAGCTTTTCTAAAACAATGATTCATAGGGAGCACAATACTTCATTCGCAGAAAATGGGTCATTGCAAATAGTTCTTTCAACATCTTGTCTGATTTGTGAAGATCAGAGGGTACTTAATGAGAAATGTGATGTCAGTGAAATAAACTGCATACAGCTCTGGCAATAATGTTAGCACAGCTGCAGGAGATTATCGAATTGCTGTTAAAAGGAGTAACTAGAAAGAGACTCTCAGTAATATTTCAGATTCTTTTCACAAATATACAGTTCCAATAAAAATGTGTGCTGTGATTTCTATCAGTCAGGTCTTGACTTGTCTAACACCACTTTCTTTTTTACTAGCATAAATTAGCCTGTTTAAAGCTCACCTTTGTCCTTTCAAGGATTTTTAATGCCTGTATGAAAAGACCTAGAGAGTTGCCACCCAACAGGAGTTGAGGTGGAAGATGCTCTCCTCTGTTTTTTTATAATCAGATGCACTGTGTGCTGAAAAAAGGCACTAAAAAACTCCCAAAAAAGTAGTAGTGATGAAGCTAGAAGCAACTTCTAGAGAGTGACTGAAATCAGAAAGAGTGAGAGTCAACTGGAAGAGGTAATCTTTTCTTTCCATTCTTTTGAGTCATATTGAACTTCATTGGAGTTAGTCTACCAAGCTCTTCTACTATTTAAGCATGAGAATAATTTTTCCACAACTAAAAAGCTTTAAAAGTTTCCAGAACATTACATCTTCAGCTCAGGGATGTGCTTTTGCATTGTTCTGATCTAAAAATCATGACCGGTATGAAATAGGTATAAACATTGGTCCTGCTTCCCAGTAAGCTTACTTAGTGTTCTGGGGACAATTCAGAAATAATCTCTCCCGGGATTATCAGACATAAAATAATTTCATCTGCACAAATAAACAGATTGTGATGCATTTCCTGATTAGCCAAAAGAGGACAGCAAGACAAGATTAAGTAAACCAGCTGATGTGAAAGCAAGATATAACATCTCATCTAAGTGAACAGTTGAAGTCCTAAACAAAATGAACGAAGAGAAAAAATTTGTAAAAGTAGCCCAGTGTTTGTGTGTATGTTTTTTTCTTTTTCAAAGAAGCTCTTATTATATCACAGGTCATAAATAAATGATGTTTTACTTCTGTAGAGTTCAAGTAAACACCACTTGGTAATTACGTGTGTTATCTCAGATTTACAGTCATTTTCAAGCTACATCATTAACGCATAACGCAGATCCAAATCACGTCACCAATTTCCAACAATATAAATAATCACAATATAAACAATATAAATAGTATAATCACGTCACCAATTTTCAACAATACAAAACTTTTCTGTTTCAGCTTCAATCAATGTGCCCCAGAAACTTTGGTCTGCCACCTGAAAGCTGACCTCTCATTCAAAACACAGGAGACAAAGACTATCCCTGTTAATGGAGGAAATGGGCAAGGCTTCCTTTCAATGCTCAGCTAGCTTCTTTTAAAAAAGCTAATTTTTGACGCTCATTCAGGAAACCTTTTATTAGTGCTGAGAAATCTGGATGATCCTTCCGTAAGTCTACTTACTGTTTTTCTCAAAGAACAAAGAGGGCTCATGACTAATGTTTTGGACATATGCATATGCTTATACCATGTTATCAACAGCTTAGCACCTTCATTTCACTTAATTGGGAATGGGAGAGAAGGACAAAGATTGTACCAGTTTTTCAATGACGGATGTAGATCTGGTTTTGGTTTAGGGGGTTTGGGGTCTGGTGGGTTTTGGGTTGGTTTTGCAAGTTTTAGTCCTGCACTCAGCCCCATAAAATTTCAACCTGTTCCAGCAGCGCATTAAGGAATTTGTTATCTCAGTTTCTCCACAGAGGGGAAATGTAAAAAGAAGCATTTTAGGGCTCCTGGAAGCATGCCTCCTTCTACAGTCCTGGTCCATTCCTCCCTACTATGATTCTTACCAAAGATCCTTCAATCTCCCCCCAAGCTACAGTCTTAGCACCACAGTCACTTATTTACTCTTCCTTATGCTAAGAGATGGCCTTTTGGTTGTTGTCAGAACAAGCAGCAATTTTTCTGGCATTTAATAAGTAAAAGATCCGTGACTGACCTCTTAGAGGCAAGTTTTGTCTCTGCGTACATACACTATACACGACTCATGGTTTTAAACTTCACTGCCTAAGCTTAAGTCAAACAATAAGATACAGTTTAAAACATACCAAAACACACCGGGCAAACAGAACTTATTTTTGCCCCGTTGTGAAGCAAAACAAAAAAAAAAACCGTACATTTAATTAGAAGCAATTGTGTGTGAAATGTTTTACACCCACTCAGGGCTGACATAGCCTCTACAATTTGTGCGGGCGAGCTCCGACAGCGCTGTGCTGCCACCCTCTGTCCTCAGTCCTCCTAAGCATCAGCAATTAATGTTGGGGCAATAGTAACTTCTCTTCAACCTGGGAATCTGTGAAGGTTAAAATCTACATCATAAAAGCAGCTGATGAGTTCTCAGAGCGTAAGAGAGGGCTTGTTTTGTTTCCCAAGCATATTAAGCCTTGCTGAGCATCCTGTGCTATCCGTAACGCTGTGGTTACAGGACCATTTGGGAAGCCTGTGGTAAAAGGTCTCCGCTTGGAGGAAGAGTCTCAGTGAAGTAGGCTTGTGTGTACCTGCAGCTGCACTCAGCATATCAAAAAAAGAACCCGAAGCTGACCCTGCATTCATAAGGAACCAACCACTTCTGCTCTGCTGATTTTCTTTCAGTTCTTAAGGTCACCAGGTCTGTTTTGCTAGTCTTTAGAAACAAATAAAGTTAAGCATTGTTACATATGTATGTTTCCTGTAATTCAGGGTATTTTTATTCAGTATTACTCATGTTTGAAACAACTGGAGAAACGTGCTTTCCCTTGCACATCCCAAAATGTCCCAAAGGACCGCTGTTTTGCAAGGCTTATCAGTGTAAAGAGAGGCTCAGGATCTTCCCCATCGCGCTGACAGGCACCAACTGGCCCAGGTATTTTCTATGAAGTCAAGAGCCAGGATTGTTTTGTCACAGAATCCTCTCCCCGACTGGACTTCTTGAAGCACTTCAGTTGAACGTTTGTCACTTTGTTAGAGAGGGAGAGAAACACTTAACGCAGCCGGAGAACTGGAAACCAACACAGACCCTCAACCATAAAGGCAGAGGAGCAATATCTCAACAACCAAGCAGAATGGCAAAACAACTTCCACCTTCCTGGCTAGAGTGTGCCTGGCTCCAGTCCTTCAACTCAATGCCAAGTAACTCTTCCAGACCCATGTTCAGGCAGGTTCTATGTCTAATTCTGACAAGAGAGACTAGATTAATAAATTCTGTGCAGTAATTAGGTCAAATACACGCCTTTCTAGCCAAGCTACAAAACAGCAAGGAGAAGAGCCCTGTGGCTGGTGACATGGGAGACCTGAACAGAACATAAACAGCTCAAAAGTGTCCTCAGTCTGTTAATCTCAGCTTTCCACAAGAACTGCCAATGTTGCTTTTGAAGGCTTCTGTCTGCTCCAAAAGGAACACATAAAGCAGAACATAAAGCTGAAAACAAGGATAAATACCAATAAGACTTTTTCTTCTGTGTGCTTTTTCCACGGGAAGGGAAAAATACAGACCGTAAGCTGCTAAAACAAGCTGGAGTCCAGAGAAAGCCAACTATTTCTCAAGAGGTTGTCAAGCTTTAACAGTATTCCACCGTACAGCAGCAAGCTTACATGGAAAGGATTTTGCACGGTGCTAGCAAGGCACCAAAGCTTTGTGAAGCCCAGCTTTAGGCGCACTTGAAATACCGAAGCAGAGCTTTACAGACTACAGTGGGAGCGGAAAAAAAACCCACCTAGATCTTCAGGGTGAGGCAAAGTCATTCCGGGGTATGTAGATATTTCTAGACGGCTTTGCAGCATCCTGCTCTCCCTTCAGTGTTCTGCTGTTTCTGTTCATTTTTAGATTGTCTCCCCCACAGCACTATTATGTCTCACGATGTTTGGAAGTCATAAGTGCCCTTTTGCACTCATTAAGCTCTCAGCAGAAAGTTGCTGTAAGTGTAAAATAAGTCAGAGTGTCAAAGTGTCTGGCAAGAAAAGAAAGCAGAAAGCATGGAAGGAGTGCAAGGAAAACACAAGGGCACGCGTCAGCCCCTCCTTCCCCGGGCAGGGGAGAGTTCATAAATTGGCCAGGGGTCACTACACAATTGCTAATGCCAACCTCCCATTAGCAGGCTCCTAAGCTCTGTTTGGGCAGGGAGTGGAAGGGAAGGACAGAAAAGCAGACATTCCTCTCTTTTACAGTTACAGCTTCCAGACATGCCAAGCAGAGGGACAAAAACACTGTCATCTTACATTTAGGAAGGGCACTTTTGCTGGTGCTTGTGGCTTTATCACAAGCTGAAAGGGCCACAGTGAGCAGTAGACAGTCGTGTGCGCGCATGCACGCACCCACATACACAGGGAAAGGTAAGATCTAAATAAAGACATTCAAGCTATGCGTGGACCTTTGAGGCTAAAGGGACACTGTAGAAACTGTCATAGGTGTGACTGCACTTGGAGACCTTGAAATCACAGTCCTTAGAAACCCCTACGAGACGTGAGTAATGCATGTATTCACGTGCATCCCCACTGGCACATAAAATTTACTGCAGAAGAGAATCAACAATTTCACTTACATCAATGACAGACTTTTTCCTTGAGGGAAAAAACCACCCTTGTATAAAAATAGTCTCTATTCATTGACTCTAAGAAAGAAGAACATTGCTGTTATCCTCCTGTTGCTCAACAGCAGCTTCAAAATAGCTCTTAGAAGACAAGAACTTTCCTAGCCCTCTGACCCAGAACCGCTCTTTCACTTTTTCTCCTTGCAAATATATCAGTTTTCCAAATTAAGCCACAAAGTACACCACCAGCATGAAGACAGCCTCTTGACTTTATACTCCTTCCCCTCTGGCTCTCAACACAAGCATGCCCGAGGCTCCACTGTTCTCAAAATGGTCTTAGCAGAGACTGAACTGAAAGAAATTCTACTGTGCTTATCGCCTATCTGAAACTACTACCTCAACGCCACTCACTACCTAATTTTCTCTAGTTCAGCTTTCATCCTTTTCAGCACCAAAATCCCTCCTGAAATTCCAGATGGCACCTTCCTTAGCTAAGTTTGCATTGTTATACTTTAGCTTATTTTGCCTTGTCTCAATTTTTTGATTCAGTTACATCCTTATTGACAAATCTGCACAGATCTGGTCATGATGGTTGAGTACATTGCTCCCTGTAGTCCAAAAATCTGTTCACAATCTCTGATCTTCTGTGGACATACTAAAAGAAACCCCAAAAAACCCACACATCCGTGCAATATTATTTGTACTTTTAACTTCTACATCTGTAGCGATGAGGACTCCAACTTCACCATACACTGTGTGAAAGACTACTTTTTCCTCTGCTCTAAAGCTACTGCTCAACTTTACGGCGGTGCCTCTTACTCCTGATGAAGATGACAAAAGCACATGAGTGAGTAACAGTTCACTACAGGAGATATACATGCAACCCACAGGTGCCAAAATAAAAAGGACATTGCTCTTTCTAACCAACTTTGGCATAAGAGCTCTTTATTCACCATTATTTATAAGGCAAATTAAGCCCCCAAGTTGCTTGAATACAGTAGGGTGAGTCTTTCCCTCCCTCCTAATCTGCCATCCCATACTTTGCCATCGTTTGGAAGGAACCTGTGAGTGGCTGTAGCTTCTAAGCCCAGACTTCAATTTTCTCCTAGCAGTTAGAGTTAGCTGGCAGAGAAGGCGACAGCCTGACAGCCTTCTGTTAGTGCTAAAGCACTGCCTAATGCACCTGCTATCAGAGGTAATATTACAGAGAAGCCTAGAGATAATTTTTCAATTTGCTGTCTAGTGAATCAATTGCAGCTCAGTAATCAAGACAATGGCTGTAAAATGCAATGCATGGAGTGTATAAGTAGAGTGATGGTTTCACGCTGCAAATCTGAATCTGAGCGGAGTAATAGTATTTTCCCTTAGGCCTATGGAAACCCCAGAAGGACCTCTGCATTTAAATGGGTAGAAGCAAATTACAACTGCTGATACTCTTAAAGATTCTTGTTACCTCTGGTGAAACTAGCAGGGGAATCAGTGTAGACAGGCTTCAGTAAAAGCCATGTGCTGTGGGAAGGCATATTTGAGATCATACCCTTCTTATAGGAAGACTGAAGGAAAGATTTAGAACTGATGTAAATTGGGCAATACCTCCAATGCACAGACACCACTGCTGCTTAAAAGATCTTTAAATGAAACAGAGCATCCTAAAGGGTGCTATGTCATTGTCATGTCAGTAAGTCTCACGTGAATAGTTTGGATCAAGGTTCTGGCTGGATTTTTATTCTGACTGATTTGTTTTGTTTGCTTGAGAAGGGAGAAAAAATAGGGTAAATGTAACAGGAAAAGAAATAAAGGCTACATACTTCATCCTATGACCTTAAAATGCAACAAAGTTTTGTTTGGGGTTTTTTTTTTGTGCAAAATCCTATCAGGTACAAAGGGATTTCTGTTAGAAGCAAAGCCCTTCCTGTTTCCTCTGGTTGCCACAAAATAGGGTTTCCTCTAAGACTGTCAAACTTCTAAAAGATCATTTGCGAGGCCCCAAAGTTTGGCTGATTAAAAGGCAGCTTCAATTTAATGTACAATTAGAAGGAAGGTTCTATACACTGCACTTCTAGAGATGGAGAGGTCCTCCTGTATGCACTCATTTTTAATTCATTAATCATTTATGTTTTTAAGTTTACATTCAAAATGTTTACAACCAAAAAGGCTGAGGATGTCATAGCAATCTTCTGTTTCCTTTATTCTGAATTACACAGGGAGGATAGGAAATTGCATGTCTTTCCAAAGAAGAGAGATGAAAAAAGATAAAAAAGGAATAGATAACCAATTTCCATATTAATCTCAGAGTACGGGTAACTGAAAAAAGTTCCCCCAGTGGTAATAACTTCCCCCACAGGGAAAGACCATGACACTACAGAAAAAAAATACATAATTTTTCACTGTTTACATAGTTGTGTTCTCCAGGCTCGGGCAAAGCGACTCCTCACTGAAAAGGGAACAGAATTCCAACAGGCTACACCATGTCCATATGTTCAAAAGGTTTTACCTAAGGAACCTTAAATGCTGAGCAGTTATAAAAATACAGGAAAAGGAACAGCAGCAGAAACAGGCTAATTTGTTGTAAGTTGCCTGCTGAGAAGTTTGCATCAGTGTATCTTGTATGGACCCTGTAAGAGATGGTCTCCATCTCAAACAAGTTAGAGCCTACTTGGGGAAGACAGAAAGGAAGCAAAATTACTGAAATCCCGACAGAAAAAAAAGTGTTTATTCTGTTTAGTTTGACCATAGTAACACAGGAAGGCTACAGCCAAGGGAACTATTCTCTGATATGTGCTTTACCCACAAGCCTATCCTTCCTTTTAGCCTCTAAAGGAGGTTAAATATCTAAAAGGGGGCTTATACATTTTTCTTTTATGCTGCTGAAATGAAGCTGAAGAACTATCTGCAGTTGCTTGTGGAATAGTGTAAAAATTAGAAAACCAGGACAGATGTAGGTAACACTACAGTTATACATGACTTATTTCGCCCACGAACATTTGCAAAAAAAGAAACCAGATGTTTCACCGCTTTGGACAGATGCACCATTTTTAGAGGCAATAATTTAAATTCATTGTCAGAATAAGCGTACTTGCACTTTAGCCTGGTAATTTGTCTGTCTGGGAAAACAGCTTTTGCATAGCGAGCGCTGCCTACTTTGTTATCGAATGCTTAATAGAATTGACACTGTGGGCTGTTAAAGTCCAGTTCATGAACACACAAGATCAAGAAAGATAGTTTGGAGACTCTTCTGGTTTTATTAGTACATTGATTTGTAGAACAGCTTTTAAAATCAGGTCTCTATTCTAAGAGACAAATTAAGAATACTCCATCTAAAACCACCTATTGGATTGCTGGAGCTATCTTAGTACTGCATATTTGCTTCAGGCATGTAACGTGGAATAAAAAAAGCCATACTTCCTATTTAAACATTTTGATGGCTTTGTTAACCATTTGTAAATCAGCATGTGGGCCAGGTATCCATCCGTTTGTGTAAGTTCCATGCCTAAATACATGTCTGTGGCAAATTATTTATGGCAAAAGGTTTTTGCAAATTAAGAAGGGCATGTCTAGGCTCACAAAGGTTGTTCCATGAATCTCCCATGACCTCCATTTTCTCACAGTCATCATCTGCTCCATGAGCAGTGCCGCTGTGGAGACTTGTGTGAGAAAACAGCCGTGGCAGACTCAAGCTGGGAACAATAAGTAGCACCTAAAATACCCACAACTAGAAAAAAAGAACCAGCAAGACTACATAGAATGACAATTTAGGCCGATGCGTGAGACATCATGAGTCAGTTTTGATTTTCTAGGATTCCAGTATTTTCCCTCCAATCCAGCCTAACCTGTGCTTACTCACATAGATTACTAAACACCCGAGGTCAGGGCTTGTCTCTGCAGCAGGGATACAAACCTTAGTCTCTCACATCGCGGTTTTACATCCCTGTTTCTCCAGTATAATTCTCTCATTTCCTCCCTCTATATGGACTGAGCAATATGGACTGAGCCATATAGTTTCTTTCTATGGTCCAGCATTTCTGACATGTCTTACATGACAAAAAACCCCACCCCATACAACAAAACAAACAAAAAAAGAGGGGGAGGGAGAGACAGTCACTTACTTTATTTATACAAATCCATAAATCCAGAAGACAGAGCAGTCATCTGGTGTGAGAGTTCATGGTATCTAGGAAATTCCTCTGGCAGGTTTCTTATACCACTGAGTGAAGCTTTGACCACTGTCAAATTTGCTGCAATGAATCCCAGTTTGCTCTTGCCATGCTCTGGCAGAGACAAGCCAGCCTTCTTTCCAAGAGAGAGTGTGCAACTGTGAGTTATGTGTGGAATTAGGTACCCATTTATCTTCGGCATTTCCTGATGCCTTGCTTCTCTGATTTCACTGGTGCCCAACAGTCCCTTTCTTAAGCATCTAACCACCATACATTACCTGGAAAGCCCAGGAAAATAGCTTCAGTTTGAACGTTCCCTTTTTTTTTGTGGTCAAAAGGTCTCTAATGCAATGGTAGCTTCTGAACATGTTTTACTATTTGAGCTAAACCCCACCAGCCTTTTTAGCATAACAACAACAACAATCAGACAGTTTACCAAGAGTTTCTTTTCACTCCTGGAGACTAATTAAAACCAGGCTAGTTCAAAAATTAAGCTGGAACACCACATACAGAAGATGCTGTTAAAAACGCATCCATGTGAAGAACAGGTGACTGACCTATGCAGTACCCATGCAGTACTTCTAGACTTTTAGGTTGGTTATATTTTACCCTTTAGGAGTTATTAACATTTTATGGGACCGTGTGTTTCACTGTGTCAAGTTCTAACAGAAAAATCAAAATAAAATGGTTTCCTCTCTAGAAGGTCAGGAAGTATCACTGCTTTTTCATTCTGTATTGTAAACAGAACTGCAAGCTGTTCCACACTTAAAATAGCAGTTCAGGTTATTTCTCATTTTGCCTGATCAAGGCAAGAACCTCTATAACAAGAATTTTCAGGTACTTAAGCAACTTCCATGGAGTAAGTTCATGGTCTTCACGCCAAAGACCAAGTGCTCTTCTTTGCCAAGATCCCCTTCAGGCAATAACTTGGACTTTAGGAGCGCTAATAGCTTCTCTGGTTTCTGCAGAAGAATTTCCACAGACCACTGAAGACTGTCTCCCTCCCTGACAGAACAGCAGGAGGAAGTTTAACTCCTTTGTAAAGATTCAGTTTTAACGCAAAAGACAAAATAACAAAAAAATAACAAAAAAATACCAAATAACAAACAGTGTCTCAGAAAAAGATAGCCTTCACCAAAGAGATCTCTAAATAGAAAGACTGTCTGATAAGAAAGGCACAAATTCTGAGAACTATTTTCATAATTTATATTTTTTAAAGAGAGGTAGGATTTGAAGATTAAAGTCATTCAGCGCTGCCTTCCTCACCCCTAGAACAATCCTACAAAGAGGGCAAGAGCACAGCACAAAGCACAATGATGAATTAGTTGGACAAGTTCCAAGACAGCAGCACCCACAAAACCTCCTTCAGCTGGTTTCAAAGTTATAGCGATTATTTAGAGGGGAAAGCAGAAGACAGGGTGGATGAAAAATCACAGCAACACACCACCGCAGCTTTGTACATGAAATGCTCAGGGAGGGTACACAGGAGGAGCAAAGCATGCAAACCTTTTCCCTTGGTACCACTGTTTACCTGGGAGTATTTGATGTCTGGAAAGGCAGTAACCATCACCTATCATTTCTCAGTAGACAAGACTGAAAACTTCTGGCAGCGTCACACCAGAAGTGGGATTTGCTATAACAAATGGCACTCACAGTGTACTTGCTTATACAAATAACTGATGGGTGTGTCTGTAGGCCTCCTGTATCAGCTTTCTGTCCTAAATCAAATCACAGAATACCGGACTTTTAAACTGATCAATATAATCTTGGCCTAAATATCCAGTAATTTCAGCCTCATCCTTCATCTTACCCCTCAAGGCAATTTGTCGGAGTTAGATGCACAAATATGAATAAATTATAAATCTTTGTTTCTCACCTTCCACACAAGTGCCCTAATCACTAGTGTAGGGGGATAGGTGTAACACACAGCCCATTATTCTTGGTCAAGCCACTCAATGTATAATAAATGAAAATCAAGATTAATTGAGCCAGAAAAAGAGCATAAAAGACTGTGGTTCTACATTGGCTGTAAGCTACAGTTACAGTCTCTTTGGGGGAAGAATTCATTCTCTTCATCTTCTCCACTAATTGTTTAATTTCAATACAGAAAAGTCCTCAAAGCAAGGGCCAGAGCCTAAAGCATCACCCTGCAAGTGAGTAACCTCATCACTACACACATTAGGAAACAGCTGAAACAGTTTGTTATTGCGATCAGCTTCAGCTCGTCTCCTGTTTTCTAGAAGAGTTCTCTGACCAGAGATGATGGCTACTTCTACGCAGAAAGCTAATTAGTGCCAGAGCCTATTCTCTGGCCCTGACAGCAGCTGTTACAGCTCAGCCACATCCATAGCATTAAGCCTCTTTCCCTCCGGAGTAGTTGTGCCCCATTCAAACCACACACTGGGAACAGTCCTTGGCCTGTGCTGGGAGAGCACTTTATGACCCACTCAAGGAGCCAGACACCATACTAATAAGTTAACATCCAGACACCATTTGATTTGCTGATACAGGCACAATTTATGAATCCTGTTCACTGATTTCTCTGCCATTCAGATACATAGCAACACAGAGCGGTTGAGCAGACGCAGCTTCTGAGCTGCTGGAAGACTTAATTTTAGAAAGGTGGTGACTACAAGTTAGGTATTTCTGCTGTTGAGCGACAATCCAATAAACATTGCAAAAGTTCCTTATTTACTCATTTTTGGTATTCAAGTCTTTTTTTTGGAGTGATTAGGATAAATACACCTGGTTTCGCTGCCATCATCAACATAATTAGCTTTGCCATGCAGCTCTTAATGCTTTTTTCCTTGGTTAGTAGGCTACTGATATAAGCAAAAGATTAAAGCCAAACATTAAATATATAAATGTGCTTGTTGGGAATGGAGTGAAGAAGGCAGTGCAGGCTCTGAAAATAGGATTCCCTCTTCCCCATAACTACTTAAAAACCCTCACAACGTGAAAGCTTGTCAAAGGGGATTCAAGAGCACTGTCTCAGGTGGCACTCTCTCAACCCACATATTATTTGCTCTTTTGCATCCCTCCTCACAACTGGGCTTCAACATTAAAAGACAATTGTTGCATACCAGGTCTCAGCACGAAGATTTATTTGGCAGAATTCACCCTCAAACCAAGAATCTATCACGCACGCTTTCAACCACAGTGATTTCCCCTCTCTGTACTCTTCCACACTCCTCTACCCACAAGGAAAGAGCTGACTGAGGATCACAAGAACAAACTGCCGAATCAATATCCCATAGAGAGCAGCTAACCTTGCGGCAGTGTAGGAACTACTCTGATTGTATGTGCTCGTAGTCATCACCAATTCTTACCAACACCAGTGAGGGCACATTTGGGGTTTCTAAGGTGATCTTGTTTAGCTTTGATTTTGAGCCAAAAAAGACTAGGAAAACAACTAAAGAAAGTCCAGTTTATCTTTAAAACTTCTACCTCAGAGAGCCATCCTCAGTTGCCTCAGGTTGTTCATCCCCAAGATTAGCTATCATAAATTCACACCCCCAACGTTTTAGAATGAAGAAGGGTTTTATTTTAATAAAGATACAGGCAATTAAAACAAAATAAAGCCCAGGGACAGGCAAAGTGGTTTGAAGTTACCTCAGCCTTAACCAAAAAGGCAGGAGAGCCTCTTCATAAAACCAAGCAGTCGACCTCCATGTATTTATACCCCCTTTTGGCACTCCTGAAGTATACCCTCTCTGCGAGGTGCCAGCTCGTTGCAGTCACTTCCCTATCGATCTGTCTGCCGCATCTCTGGAAAGGTCAAGTGGGATGAGGGCCCTTTCCAGTGCTCTTTCAAAGCACTTCATTCCCTTCCAGAAAGGGCGAAAGCTCTCAGGTGACAGGCTAATTAATTCAGTCTTTTCAGCTGTGTAGAACTGTGACATTTATAATTTATTCTGAAAGGAAAATAAATATAATTGAATCCTGTTGAAGACATCACCACATCCCTTACCAAAATTTTGTATTACACGGTTTTATTCAGACAACACTTCAAATGTGTCAGATTAACACTTTGTACATATTTGCGTTCTGTGTTTGGCTCTTTCAAAGATGGCTCTGGTGCTACCATATACAAATAACATATGTATTTATACAAAAAACAATGTACAGTACTTCACAGCAGTGGCTACAAACTCCTAAACAGAGCTATTGCAAATTATTACTTTAGGACTACTATTGAAGTATTTGCCATAAAACAAGGGTTTTGATTTCTACCCGTGAGACTGCTGCTTCAAAAACAGCAGTTGCTTATTTCAGTCATCCATGATAAAGGTTTAGCTTATTTTATATCAAAATAAGAAATTTTTGTGTGTTCAGAAAGAGAACTGAGATTCTCCTTCAGGAACTGTGAAGGTCATTCTTGCAAACACGATATATATATAAAACATGAGCACTGCAGAGCGGTTAAGTTTAAGGAAACTTTTAATGCAGTAAATATTTAGAACAATTTCTGCTAGATGCCCAGAGCTTAGACTAAGTGCAAACAAGCCATATGCAGACAACTTTCTTGTTTTGTTCAAAAGTGCCTTTGCTTTCCTTAGATGCAGAACCACACAACAGGGATCACTATCTCCTTAGCAGGATGGGACCCTTGTAATGGCTTTAAACGGACAAGGCTGAGTCAACTATTAAGAGAGGTCTATTTCAGATGCAGTCTGTCCGTCAGATAAAGGGATTCCTGTATACAGTCTGCCTTCTGTCAAAACCAGCAACCAGAGCAATTTTTCAGCTGAAGATACCTTTCCCTTAGGCCAAGGCAGAACATAACCATTTACCATGCAACTCCTCACGGTAGAAGGCCGTGACAGCTGTATGGATGCTGATACAGACAGTTCGTGAGTCTAAGCCTCCTTGATAATAAATACCTCCTACTTTCTTCAGTGGCTCAAGATGTCCTAGATCCTTTGAAGAAATAACAACCCTTTAATATAATGGCATTTAAGAATCAGAGTGATTTACTGCAGCATTTCATCAAACTGTTCTGCTTATATTTCTAGAAAGACAATGCCCTTTCCAGTCTTATGTTCCAAAGTCATCAACTTTTGTCCTCTGCTGTCCCCATAGCCATATCAAATAATTTATTTTAACAGCAAATCAAGCGCCAGCCAAGGCCTAGACAATTTTTAAGCCCTATTACTCTTGCTGGAAAGCTATTTCAGAACTTTAATGCTGTGATGGTTTGTAACTTTCTTCAGTGTTTACTAACCTTACATCTGTTCTGGTGCAAACATCATAGCCTGTATCTTAAACAGGCTTTCTTCTATCATGATGTTTACCACCTTGATGTACTTAAAATCGCTTAACATTTTGGTTTTCAGTGTAATCTTCCTAAACTAAGTCAGTCAAGTCCTTCCTTTCAAGAAAATGAGGTTTTGAGGAAGTTATTGAGGTTTGAACTCCTCTTTCCTGATAACGGCTACAGGAAGTGCCTATCAGTCATCTTACAACTGTATCTGCCTTTCCCATGGCACTGGTTGTGTGGCAATCAGCTAATACATCCTCATTTGATTATTTTATTCTCTTCAAAATGTTTATTGTCCCCAGTTTTTTTTACATAGCAACACACAAAATTGCTTCAATGCTATAACTCCAGTCTTATTTGTTTCTGGTCTGTATACTAATCTTACTACACACAAGCAGTATTTACCAAATTTTCTCATTATTCTCCAGTTGGAATTAGTGAAAATATTTTAAGAGTACCAAAAATCCATTCTTGCAAAAATACACTGATAACATTTAATTGGAATTTCCCTTGTTACAACGTGTATCCTTTGCCTCTCATCCTACAGCTCTGCACCTCTGAAGAGTCTGGCTCCACCTTAACTCCACCTTCCACCAGTCCCATATTTTTCTACTAATTTGTGGCTTCTCATGTAATTATTTAGTCTGTAGCATCATATCAAGTGCTTTACGGAACTACGGAGGACTAATGAAAAACCCCATGTCAGTCTGACATAATCTACTGTTAATCACATTTTACCTCATTTTCCGTTATGTGCAACTCCCCATACATTCTTATTTCAAAGTTGGTTATAAAGGCTTCTATATTTTGACAGTAAAACAGGTCTGTAGCAATTTGGATCACATTTCCTTTGTTTAGTATGTGCTATTTTCCCATTGTTTTAGGATCGCATCTAAGCTTTTTAAATCAGATAAACTTCTGTTTCCAAACACTCCCATAGAAAATTTTTATTTTAGCCCCATTTAACCGTGTTCTAACTGCATTAGTGTACTTAACTGCAGTACTTTACTGAAAACTTAAGCAAACTGCTTCCTTTGTTCTGGTGCCATACTAACACCACCTCTAATTGCTAGCCCATTTCTACTGCGCAGTACCACTGTATCATCCCTCGTTCTCTTTATTTACTGTTCCTTCAAAGCAAGCCAGCTACAGCAACTTTTGGCAAACTGTCAGTCCACTTAATAGGCCACATTAGTTGTTTACTGTTTAGGTTTAATCCCTTTTAACTAGTTCAGCTCTGCCCCTTCTTTTTACCCAGCAGGTCCTGCAACTATTGTCAAAGATAAAATACCTCCAGATACCCTCAGCTGCAAAGCCTCCATCTTCACATCAATGCACAGCTCTCAAATATTGTGTGAATTACCACTAAACCAAGCAAAAACCCACAGAGATAAAGTAGTGTACCCTCTAGAAACCATAATTACCTTCTCAGCAAGAACAAGTTTCATCCAAGCATCCTTATTTATTGCTTTCTATTCCTCAGTCACCACCGGCTGTTTGGCTTTCTAAAGCTTTCCCTCAGCTGGCTCTGCCCCATCTACCCTCAGCAGCTAGCTTTGAGCTATCATCAAAAGTAGGGAGTCTCGTCATGTCCGCTGCAAGGTTATTAGTTTATTCATAATGCGTAGCTCCCAAAAGGGAACTAAATTGCAATCAAACCCACCATCGTACGACAAACGAGCAAATGCCCTTCACCCAGAGAAACCAGGATGGCTCCTTCTTCACCCAGGACAAGCCTCAGGCAGACTCCTGGGCTCACCATGGCTTGTTCACTGCACCCATCCACTCCAGAAAGCAGAAGGAAGCAACGACCAGCCAGGCAAGCCTGATCTGCTTGGAGGCCCGCAAAGCTGGCAGTGCTGCCAGGAGGTGGCTGGACCACTGCTGAGGCCTCGGCTGAACAAGGAGATGGCAGGGAGCTGCTGGTGAGACAGGGCTGGAGGTCGCTATAGCAGTGCAAGACATGGCCAGACATGATGGACAGCGCTGCCATGGATGGCGGGACACTGTAGGGGGCTATGGGGAGGACGTGTCAGCTACAGGTGGACTTCACAGAGAACTGCGGAACTGGAGGGGAGTAATAGGGGCATTTTGGGGAGTATGATCTCGCAAAGCCAACACATAACCATTGTTATTCTGATCAATGTTTCCATAAAAGGCCAAGGTCACCTGGGTAATGGTATCAGAAATACCAAGTTTGGGTACAGATACAACAAAACAAGGACCAATGTAGGAAAAGTAATTAGGGGCAGGTTGCTTCTTCAGGAGGACACTAGGGTGGAGAAGGGAGAATGTAAAGGCAGCAAAGTGGGGGACCAGGAACCAGGGAAAGGGATAATGCGGCATGCTGATCATGTGCCTGCTGCTGTCAGGGGGCACCTGAAAGGCAGCCCTACATTTGATCACTGCAGCTGGAGCAGAATAATAAACCAAACACCTTGTGCTGATCACACCATAAGGGTCAAGCCTGCTCCCATGGTCAGGCATACCAGGGCAGGTGCCGCGTGGGTGCTTCCCCTGCCTGTCCAGGGAGCACCCGGACGGATGGACTGAACATCTTGGTATCACCACATCAGTGCCCAATCCAGGCCTGATGGCATCAGAAGTACCCACCGCTTCACATTATTGCTGTAATTCTTGCTGGCACATCTCTGTGGAAGTACACCCATCACTTCTCCAGTGCTCTTCACAGCTCTTATTTCCATTTACTCAGAATTACATGTTTTCTCCCCAGACCATGGGGAGAGTTTTAACAGCTCCCACTACTTTTCCTTCCTAATCTTGCAAGTTAGATGCCACTTCAGGATTTTTTAGTCTCCTTCTCTCCTCCCTCCTTTTCCCTGGTCAAGTGCTATGGTGTTAAAAGGAGTGGGAGCAAACTCACCTTTTTCTCAAATAAGCTGATGATCTTTTATTCCCTATTTCTCTCTCTTCTCACGTGTACAAACATTATCAACTGCACCTGATCATTTTGCATGATTTCTGTGGCAATCTTCAATGACAGCTTTCCAGAAGAAAAGCAAGTGGGGTCAAGTGCAAGCTCAGAGAGACCTTCCCTCTAAGCCAGCCTGGGATTCTCAGGCGGAAGAGCTTCCAGCACCAGCATATGACCAGTGTCTGCTTTGGAAAAGTCCTCTCACCTATTGCTTGCACTTCAGCTGGCATTGCAAAAGTCTGCAAAGCCATAAATTTTATAGACACAGTCTATCTTAAGTTGCAAATAGTGCCAGACTGATAGGCTTTAGTTTTAAGCTGCTGTTAAAATTTCTGCTTGTAACACTCTACTGTTATCTTAGCTGATGACTTTTTAATTTATATTGCTGCATTGGACAGAACGACTCTTTTCCTCTAACTACTTTTTCCTCTTTGAAAGACAAGTCACTGAGCTCTCCTTAAAGGAAGAATTTTCCCCCAATCAATCAAAAATCAGAGAATATGGCCAAACCTGAACCTTGGATTTAAGTGATGCTGAATTTCTAAAACACGTATGTTAGGCTTATGGCAGATGCAACACCTTGAACTAAGTTACAAATTAAATCTTTGTGATGTCTCAGAAACTTTGTAACTCAAATTTTGTAGTACAAGGCCAGCCAAAACAAAATCAGCTTTAGTCACTTAGAAGTGTAATATGGAACGTAAGGTATTTCTTTGTATTTTTCTTTTATTGATAGGTGGTTGCAGGGCATTCTGAAGTACACCAGTAATTTAAGAAACAAGCAAACTAACGTTTATTTCAGTATTTGTTTTGGTTATACTCTTTACTAATGCAATCTGGGGAAAATGGTTTGCGTTATCCTTTTTTAAAGATGGAATTTGAAAGCATCACAATAAAAACTTCAATTAAATAGCATAGTTTTACAGAAGATAATTTTTACAGCTACAGTTTTTATGAATTCTGAATGTGCTCATCATTAGCCAAATCACATGATACATATTAAGCGCTCTTAAAGGACACTAAGTCAAATGTCTCAGAACATTTTCATCAACTAAACCTTGTAATACGCTGGTCACCCAGGTATTACTGACTTTCTAGTGTGAAAATTAACACCTAAATTTAAACACTAAAAAGAAGCTGAGTGACTTGCTCAAGGTCCTGCAATAGATAATAGCCAAAACTTATGATTCTATGATTCCCAGATACTGAACATTCCCAGATGCTGTGCACTTCTGTATATATGAGGATTGTGAAGTCCTCCCACAAACAGGAAGGGGAGAAAATCATTGCAAACAAGATGATGCCCATTTCCTTAGTGGGAAACACTCCCAGATTCCCTGAAATGCCTTATGACAAATTCTCAACCATACAGACAATTCATTGAAACTGGATGGACAGTGGCTACAATTTCTGACCTTGATCTTAGCATGGAAACAGTTTTTATTCTGTGAACTTTAGGATTGCTGTGTTAAGTCCTTGTCATGGTTTCAGCTGGGATAGAGTTAACTTTCTTACTAGCAGCTGGTATAGTGCTGTTTTGGATTTGGGATGAGAACGGTGTTGATATAGCACACATTTTTGGTTGTTCCTAAACAGTCATGGCCTTTTCTGCTCCTCACACCGCCCCACCAGCAAGTAGGCTGTGAGTGGACAAAAAGTTGGGATGGGACACAGCTGGGACAGCTGACCCCAACTGACCAAAGGGATACTCCAACCATATTGATGTCATGCTCAGTATATAAAGCTGGGGGAAAAAGAAGGAACGGTGAAAAGTTCAGAGTTATGGCATTTGTCTTCCCAAGTAACCTTTACACATGATGGAGCCCTGCTTTCCTGGAGATGGGAAGTGGTGAACGAATTCCTTGTTTTACTTTGCTTGTGTGCGCGGCTTTTGTTTTACTTATTAAACTGTCTTTATCTCAACCTACAAGTTTTCTCACTTTTAGTCATCTGATTCTCTCCCCCATCCCACCGGGAGGGAGTGAGAGAGTGGCTGCGTGGTACTTAGTTGCCAGCTGGGGTTAAACCACGGCAGGACTCTGTGGAAAAAGACAAGCTGGCAAAATTTAACCACTCATGTTTCATCTATGCACCATCTGCATAAGTAACAATCTCCATTTGTCAGAAGAAATTAAGACATTGCTTTTGTATGACTGCAAAAACAAGCTGGCAGTTCACTCAGTGATTAAACTGCAGTAATTTGATGCACTTCATGCTGATCACTGTTATATTGTACTTTTATTATATTTGTTGATACTTTAAGTACTCCAAATTGGGCAAAAGAGCATAAACTATAATATGCAGAAAGCAAACTATTATTTGAATCATGATGTGTGTTTCTCAGTTTGAGTGAAGTGTTTATGAAACACTTAAAATCTAGGGCTCGATCTCCTGTTTCCACAAATCAGTGCTGCTCTATTGCCTTCAGTGAAGAAACAGTGATACACAGTCCTTGAGGATCAGACTTATAACACTTGCTCATTTTGCTGTGGTTTGCAGAGATGGGAAAATCAAAAGAGATTGTCATATTAGATCCCTACAAGTACAGAGATTTTTAGCTTGTAAATACAGCTTTTTGCTGTGTTAGAGGAGTTAGAACCAATACCTGTGAAATGGGATGCAGTTCCTTTACTGAACTGCAGGAAGGAATTTTAAATGTTATAGAAACTAATACTTTGCTTTCTTATGCAGACAGCCAAAAATAATTTCTTACCATAACACCTCAGTAAAGTTGCTTGACAAGATTCATTTGGAAAAAAAGTTACAAAACTATCCAGCCATACTTAGAAAATGTCCACACCACAATTTAATCATCTTTACTCACTTCCCTTGTGCCATTCTCATTCTTTTATGTAATTATTTCTTATTTCTGTGTTTATTTGCAGAAGGTGTAAAGAACTGCATTAATTTCTCTCCTAATATTTTATATGCATTATCTAGA
Organism: Anarhynchus alexandrinus; assembly: GCA_008711295.1. Taxonomy (NCBI): domain Eukaryota; kingdom Metazoa; phylum Chordata; class Aves; order Charadriiformes; family Charadriidae; genus Anarhynchus; species Anarhynchus alexandrinus. The sequence goes on from VUYV01000144.1 coordinate 2,436,010, forward strand.
AAATCATAAAATACATAGAAATATTAACCGTTTTATTTTCTTTTAAATTATCCCAAACATCCTTTGATGCATCTAGATTTTTCTAGATATTTTGGTGCCTAGAATGATTGCAGTAATGTAGAGGTAAATCTTATTAAAATTACTTTTCTTATTCTGTTCTACACCAGCCTGATACCTGCAGGCTTTAATGCCTTTGTGTTCTGTACTAGGATCCACCGTGTATCTCAATGAGAAAACCCACTACAGTAGTACAGGGAGAGCTATCTTACACCACCGGCCATTCTCCTACTTTCTTTTAGAGATGAAACAAGGAGATAGTCCAGTTCAGAAAATGCAGATGTTCAACTCTCACTCCCAAACCACTCAAGCTCTGTGTTAAGGCTGGAAAGTTTCTGAAAAGTTCCTGGTTGAAGTTTAAACAGGGGGATTTTGTGGTGAGTGTTTATAGACTGGAAAATGAACAAATTGACAAAAAAGAGAGCTGAAGAGATGACTGTGAAGGTTTATTGTCTATCTGGATTGTCAATGAACATTACAGACAGAATAAGGTAAATAATTTTACGTAAAGATTTCTCCTTACTTCTGCTAGAGCAGGAACTTGGTAGTCAGGACAGTATGATAGTCATTAATGCTTGTCTTGTTGCTTGTCTGGGATTTGAAGGTTTTTGAAGATGCTGGGAAGGAGGAATCATACAAACTGGGATTAATATTAGATTTCAACTGCAGATGGCAGCAAACCCCCAAATATATCTGCAGTCTCACCCAGGTAAATCTTGATCCATGTACAAAGAAGGAAAAACATGCTTTAACTTATTAGAAATAAACAGAACTATTTAAAAATGAGAACACATTTGCTAAATTAGAGGGTGACATAGCTCGCAGAAACATGCAGGATTTTTTAGAAACATCCAAATGACAGTGGATGATGAGAGGTGACAGCTCCTCAGTGAAGGTGCCAATCACTTGCACAAAAAGTCCCAGAAAAAATGACAGCCAGCATGGCCTGTAGATTCTCCCTGCCTTCTGTCAGTCCCTCTAGCAGTCCCTGCAGCTTTGCAGTTAGCAGCAGGAGGAAGGAAGTCTGGTAAAACAGGACACATACATGTCCTTGCCTCATAATTTAATTGAAAATAATCAGGGGACATCTACTGAGGACACTATTATTGAGACAGATAACAGTCAAAATGGAGCCAGCAAAATTTCCAGCCAGGAGACTGGCTTCAACACCTACACCCTGGGAGCAGACCAAGGGGAGGTGAGGAAATTAAAAGAGCAAAAACTACGAAAGGTAATCCACATCTGCCTTCAGAGAGGAAACAGATGGTGTGACAGAGCGCGTGCACCCCAGCAAGAGATGGGCTTGTAATGAAATCACCCAGTTGGGGGTGTGCTGCAAGCAGCAGTGGCAGCACCCTGAAAACAGAGGGGGAGGATGATCTGGACGCATCTGAACCCAACAGCTTAGTGGGTACATTAGTGAGAAGGTGATCTGGAAGAACAAGGAGAAGACTAACCCCAGGATACAGCCTAAATGGTGCTTTTCTAGACTGGATTTCCAGGAAGCCTGAAATTGTTTAATGGCCTTGGGCTATGGGGATAAGCTTCTCTCATTGGTTAAACATCTGGTGCTTTGTTTCTGTACTTTCCTGAGAGAACTTACAGCAGTAGAGATATGACATTCAGCCCATGCTGAAACAAGCAGTGAGACAATGTAGTTGTAGGCAGTGATGAGATCAGGTCTCATATTTTAACCCACATGAAGGGAATTTAGGGCTCATTTTTATTATCCCCTCACTCAGGGGGAGCCCTGGGCCCACGCACCACTGAAAGGCAGGCCAACAACTTCTATTCATCCATGCTGTTGACGCTTTTTTTCATATTCGGACAGGCCTATACAGATTAAAGACGTATATAATCTAGTGAGTACTAGTAATAGGTAATTATTAGAAAAGTTAATTGCCGTAGATTATTTGATAACATGTTTCTTTATTGTCTTTTCCATTCCCTTTTACCTCAGCTCCTTCCTTTTCCTCATCCTCTCATAAGGGGCAACCCGCTCTCATTGAGCCCCGACAAGAAAAAAAAAAGCAGGAAAGCTATTTATATTTGATCACGAAGAGCGAGTAATGTCGCTTCCTTATGAGCTCTCTGAGGAGAGGCAAGGAGAACTTACTCTTAGCATTGGAGTAACCAGACTGTTGTAGGAAGGATTTGCAGTGAGTGGGTAATGAGAAACAAGAAGCTCTGAAGTCTCACTGGCATCTTTGCGGGTCATTTAGTCTTCAGTCACCACTGTTTGATATGGCACGTTCCAGGCACAACCCAATCTGCATCCTGAACAACGTCTTTAAGGCTCATTTGGGAAAAAACAGTTTTATTTCCATCCACGTGTGTAGAGTTAAACAAATTGGTTGAACTCTAGAGAAGCGACAAACAACTGTTTGTACTCACTGGATGGTACTGTGAGACTACAGCTTCTTGAGGATCATTAACACTATTGTCTCTATGTTGAACTTGCACTATCTTGTTTTGCAGCCTTTACCATTCTGCAGGTTACAGACTTGAGTTTATTCAGTAACTACCCAAGGCTCTTTTGGGACTGAAAAGCACATGTTATAGCTTTCATCAAACCTTCACACTGAATCCTGGCAGCCTTTAAATATGTAGCTCTCCCTCGGTCTATCATGGCAACACATTTTTTTATATCTTTCTTTCTCTCCTCCAGTATGTGTTTTAGCAGCAATGACCTTTCCCATGTCTCTAAATACTGCCTTCAAACTGCTAGGGGCCAGTGCACGAAACAATGTGGCTTTTCGGGCGCAGGACTCTTCCAGAGGGTATTCATTAGGTTGATATGCTTTGCATTTTTGAAAAATAACTTTAAAATGTATTCTGCTTAGAATGCCTTTCCCTAAAATGAATTAGGTGAGCCAATAGTACCACAAAGAATAATGCAACCCACATGTACGTCACAATATTCCCTGGGAAAACTACACAAAGACAGAATAAAATCTGTATTTAAACTGAGCAGAGCTGATGTAAGGGTTTTTGCTGCCCTAGGCAGATAAAAACTGCTGTCCTCTTTCCTTATAGGTATTCGCTCTCTTTCAAAATTTTCCGCCCTGCCCTGTGCAGCTGTTACCTCTTTGGGCTCTGACAGATGTCCTCTGGCAAATCTTGTAGGGAGATCTAAATCCTCAGATATTGGCACTGTCCCTGTGCCAGGGGATGCTGCTTCAGCAGCAGCAGTGGGAGAAGGGGATGTGTGTCTACGTTTCTACTGTCCTGACCAATAGCCTAAGCTACAAGCGCAAACCCAGGCAGTGGGCACCCTAGCTAACCGGAATTAACAACAAAAGAAAAAATTATGCCTCAAAAATAACAACATACCCGAAACAGTGTTAAAAACTACAGTCTTGCTCTTATTGTGTCGGTCCTTGTTCCTTTAGTCTTTGGCCCTCAGTCATCTCATCTACCGGACACACCTCTGGCATGACAGTTGAGCAGTGCCAACCTTAGAAATGATGAAAGAAAAGGTTTCATGACACACATAGAGCACATACAGATGTCAGATTTATGTCACATTTGTCACACATAACAGATTCTGGGTATACAAAACAGGTTCCCACTTGCAGATTGGCAGATTCAAAATGCAATGACTTTTTTTCTAGTTGTCACGGACTTCTGAGAAAAGTTCCTTAAAGTTCCTTGAAAACAAAACAGCTGGTTCCTTCTCAAGACTCCAGAAGGAGCCTCACTACAGCACAAAGTAATGGGTTTAAGCATAGGTATAACTGGCTGTGAAGAGCAATAGAAGAGCAGCACATGCCTTCCCCAGCCAACATGTTTTGAGAAAAAATTCTGATACTCGCATGTTTGTAATTTCAGTATTATTTTACATTCTAAATACAGTCTGTGAGACTGGGTAGCTTAAAAGGAAATTGCAGGTTTTATTTTACAGCATTTCCTGTGAAAATGTCGGAGTTTATTTTATTATTATTCTTACCACATCTTGCAATTTTTTCAGAGTAACTCTATGGAAATTATCTGTAAGTATGAATTGATAAATAAAACAGCCTTAGGGAAAGCTGTGGTTTGGTATGTGCGAGACAGTAAATACAAAGAAAATATTGTTTCTTATAATTCAGTATATCTTATATGCTTTTCAAGCAAAATGCACAATTGTGTTAGAGACACATACACATATCAGATTCACTTTTCAGCATTATTTTGTACCAGAAATACACATAGCCAGGCAAAATTTTCCCTTTCCTTTTCTTTCTGTTTTGTGCTTATTTACAGTTAACTTACTGTATATACAATTTATTTATGCATGTTTAGCATAAGCCTGTTTATGCATATCCGTTGGCACTTTTTAAAGGGAGGCTTTACAGTAGCAGGAAGCCACACTGCTCACAAGATAGATTTTCAGAAAAATCTGACTTATTTAAAGCTGTCAGTATTTGTATGTTCAAGGCTGCATCTAGTTATTGCCTATAGACAATGAGTCAGAAACACAGCCAGGCCTGCAGTCTGTAAGAAGGTACACAGGTCACAAACACTTTCCCTCCCGGGACAACGAAAGCTCTCCTTTCCTTGTCATGTTGCTCGGTGGCTGACAGCATTAATGCTGTCTCACAGACTGGGGTGACAGAGCTCAGAAAGGCAGGAACACGCTGGGAGGTTTTGGTGTGAACGCTAACTTGTGGATAGACTTCAGTCCTCTTCTATGCATTTCAGTAGGCAACTGAGGAACATGTTTCTCCTGGGTTATCTCTCAAGGTCAGTGGACACATACCAGAGGCCCACAAGCACCACCGTTGGGAAGAGAAAGCACCCAGCAGGAGGAATAGAGCAATTCACACATTGCAGAGCTCTCGTCTCTGGCTTTCACTTCCGTACTCTTTCATCCAACAGAGATCTTTAGGTGAATAAACCACATCCTTCTGAAATGCAATTCTTTGGCAGTTTAAGCCAACCTAAATTGGGTGCTTATGTGACCAGAAAGGGAGCTGGTTCAGGAGCTCAACCATTTGAAAATTAATCTTACTTAACAAAAAAAAAAAAAAAAGTTAGTTTTTGGCTGATCCCTGTACCAATGCAATGTGGTACAATTCACATCCAACCATGGATGTGAACGCCTACGGGAAGAAGGTGCAGGTATACGCAGCCAGGAAAGAGAAGGCAGGACTGCAGCAGCTTAGCCTAGGTAAGCTTTGACTGACACAAAACAGTTTTACTTCCAAGATAATTTAAGCCAATACAAGTCAGATGCTGCAATCTTGCCCACAGCTTTGCATCGTTATCTCATACTGCTGCCCATAGTGTTCATACTGACCTTCTGACAAGTCAGTTTGGAAGGCTCACTTGATTGATAGAAAATTAAATCTCTGCCCCTTTCACTACCCAAACTAGCTCACAATGGGGTAAGTAAAAATCCTCTGCCAAAGAAAAAGAAGGTCAGAGTGTCCAGCTGAGGGAAGGAAGGAAATGCCATGGGATCGCAAGAACACCAACCTAACCTTCAGTCACTATGGAGTTACATACCCAAAAACCAGTGGTTAAACGAACACTTTAAGCCAGCAGAAATTGTCACTGCTACCAAAAGCAGCAGCCCTGTCCACACCCAGCCCCTGCCCTGGTGCTGGCACAGCCATCTGCGCTGCCCTCCAGCAAGTCTTATCAGAGAATTGATACAGGTTAAAAAAGCTATCTTTTAGAGGTTGAGTTTACAGTTTGATCTGTTTTCCAATCCGGTGTGCAAATTCTGAGAAAAATAGTTTTGTAATCAAGATTACAAGCACTAATTCTGAAGAGGATGTCCTACATTTTTAATAATAAAGTGCAAATTCAGGGCTGAGCTGTGGAATTTTTGGTACCTCTTTAATTTTGCATTATGTCTATGAAATGAGTATATTTAAATGGCCTCCACAGCAAGAACTCTGTGACTAGAGTCGATAACAAAACTACATATAGAAGTAGCACCTTCCTGTCATATGCAAAGAATATCTTTTCAAGATTTTTTAATATCCGTTTCCTAAAATCTAACAGCAACAAAAAATCCATTTGGGCTTCTACATTAGAATGCAATATTAAAAGGTATGAGCACATGACCTTTATCAAATAATGCAACTATGTATTTGCTATAACTATAAGCATACTTGAGGCATTTTATACTGATTACTTAGTCCTGTATACTTACACTAATTTAATCTTGTTAATGGTCCAGTACTTTTCTTATTGCTTAGCTGTATTACTCTCAATTTCATTCCTCAAGGATGCATTTAAATAACATTAACCCAGTCTATGTACCACATATTTATTTTACATTAGCTATACAACCCTCCTTAGGTAAAAAACCAGGAGGTTAGGCAGTGAACTGTGAAACTAACTAACTTGCACAAATAGGTGACCTATTTTTCCCAGAAAATGTTCATTGCTCTTCTTTCTCTGCAGATAATTTTAACATGTTCTGTACTTTCCACCTATGTGACATCCATGAGCACTGTGTAGGAAACAGTCCCACAAGATATTATACTTTCTGTCTCGGATATGAGAAAAGATGTGTATGACATCACCTAATGGAATGTGCATAAATCAAAGGGTGCATGATTATACATAGTGACAACAGGATGTGCTTTTCTTGATATCTACATATGTAAATATACATTCTTCCACATACTGATGCAAAGGATTTTCCAGTGGAACTTCTTTTCCCTATTGCCACAGGCAGCTCTGTAAACTCTGAACTTCTGCGCATGAAGTCAGCATGGCTAGAGCTACCTGCTGCCTGCAGGAATTGAAGTCACCTCAGCACAGCTGACAAGTGAGCACAGCGTGAGGCACACCTGATGCGTGTGCCCAGGAGCAGCCCCCAAGCCAGCCACAAACCAGTGGTCAGGCAGCTGTGCGGCGAGATGGGAGGCACAGCACACTTTATCTTCAACCACTCTTTCTGCAGAATATAGAACGCAGAAGAACTTCACATTGATACAGGTAGACATATAAATATATAATTCCACAATTATGGAACTTCACCTTGAAGTTCTGTATCTCAGCTCTTCAGATTTTCAATACACTTTGTAAAAGTCACGAGGTACTTCCCAAAGTTCTCAGAAATTCTTCCAAGCCTCCTAACTCCTGTGATTTCTAGCTGTATGTTTGCCCGTTCTTTCTCTAAGCTTCTGAACATCAAATGCGTGACCAAAAAAACTTTTTTTTTAAACTGTGTGCTTTATTAATCTGAATAAACAGTTAAACCGCATAAGTAACACATAATTTTTGAAGTCTTATAGTATTACCAAATAAAAAGGAATGTTCCCTTTAACAAGAAAATACATTCACTAAGACTATTCATGCCACACTTTACTTTGCAATTTGGGCATCTTAACTGTATCTGTACAGTCTGACATGCTTTTTAACTTCTAGTTTTCAAAAGTTTCAAATTAGTTACAGTCAAAATCATTATACCTATGACTGCATATCTATGTCCACTTCTTGGTATTTCAGCCACCCATAAACTCAGAAAATTACTGACATTACTGAATAGTGTAATTGAAGCTTTCCAATTGTTTATTTATCATTCAGGCAAAATGTATACACACATTAACTTAAGCCATTGCCTCTTTTTTCCAGTGATATGTCAGAAATCAAGTTGAAGCCCTTATCCATTATTGTCTTCTCTCTATATATCAGAGGTACAATTACCAGAAGACACAAATTACGTGCATCAGCGGGAAAGGACGTTATTTTCTATAAGAATAGCTGTAAGTGGGTGGATGGCTTTAGCCATGACTGAACAAACTAATTTGTAGTATGGTACAGCGATGAGCAATCAAAGAAATTTGGGAAGTCTCCAATTGTTTGTGCTAAAACTGTGTGGGCTGCCTCAGACTGGGGAGCGATACAGTCTTGAATTCATAAAAATTTATCTCCTTTTCTCTATTTGGCCACTTCTTTCAGATTTCAGAGAGACCTGGCAATTACCAGGCCGGACACAAAACCATGTAAGAAATAACATGTGGGAAAGGATTGGCATTAAACACAGTGGGAAGAAGCCACGAGCAGACAGGGGCTTCATTTCAGCCCTTCCAGCCACCACGTTTGAACAGTGTTATCCACACCGTAACAGCCACTCGCAGGATGCTCACCCTTCCCTGGGGTGCTCAGGTATCTCCGGAAGCCCCCGAGGGCTCCCCGCAACAAGCAGCGAGCGGAGCTGCCCGTTTTTCCACACAGGCCAACGGCCGCCGCCGCCATCCCGCGTCACTCGGGAAGGGTTAAGGGGCACCTCCCGCGCTCCTTTGAGAAACGCGCCAACGTTTTAGCAGCGCTTGGCGAAGCAGGCGCCCGCCCGGGAGGCGGGTGACACCGAGGGTCGGGTCGGGCCGGGCCGGGTCGGGTCGGTGCTCACCCACCCTCCACCCCGCAAAGGCCCCACCGGCGCCGGCGGCGCCTGCTGCGGGCGGCAATACGCATGCGCGCCCACGGGGCGGCGTGGGAGGGGCACCACGGCAGCCTAGCAACCGGGGGGCGGGAGGGGGCGACCATAGCAACGGTGCCGGGCCGGCGGGCAGGGCCGAGGCGGGGGCCGGGCGGAAAGATGGAGGTGAGGCGCCGGGTTACCACCTCACGCCTCGTCCCGGCGGGCTGCGGCCCTGGGTAGGGTTGGCCTCTGCGGCCGGGCTCGGCTGCGGCTTGGCGGGCGAGGGGTGGCTGCGTTTCTGGCTCGCCGTAGCGATGGGTGAAGGCCGGAGCTTGGCAGCGGGCCCAGCGGGAGCGCGGCGGCCGCCGGGGGCGGCAAGGGGGGAGGGACCGCCCTGGTCCCCTCCCTCGCCTGGGGAACGCGTCCCGGGAATCGGGCAGGTGGACAGTCACAGAATCACAGAATGGTCAGGGTTGGAAGGGACCTCTGGAGATCATCTCATCCAACCCCCCCGCCAGAGCAGGGTCACCTACAGCAGGTTGCACAGGACAGCGTCCAGGCAGGTTTTGAATGCCTCCAGAGTCGGAGACTCCACCACCTTTCTGGGCAGCCTGTTTCAGTGCTCTGCCACCCTCAAAGTAAAGAAGTTCCTCAAGTTTGTGCCCATTACGTCTTGTCCTATCACTGAGCACCACTGAAAAAAGACTGTTCCCATCCTCCTGGCACCCTCCCTTTAAGTATTTATAAGCATTAATAAGATCCCCCCTCAGTCTTCTTTCCTCTAAACTAAAAAGACCCAAGTCCCTCAGCCTTTCCTTATAAGAAAGATGCTCCAGTCCCCTAATCATCTTTGTAGCCCTTTGCTGGACCCTCTCCAGCAGTTCCCTGTCCTTCTTGAACTGGGTAGCCCAGAACTGGACACAACACTCCAGATGCGGCCTCACCAGGGCAGAGTAGAGGGGGACGATGACCTCCCTCGACCTGCTGGCCACACTCTTCTTGACGCACCCCAGTCCTGTTTGAACCCTTTCTTGGAGAGGGCTGCATTGGAAAAGGACACAGAAGGGAGCAAGTGCTGCTGAGAACTTGGACGCTGACAAGAAAGGGCTTATTTAAAATGGTATTTTGTGCCATGAAAATGTTAACACGAGTGCAGTTTTATGGTATGGTGCTTCCCCTGTGTAATCAAACCTCACAAAGTTCAGTACGGCATCTCCAGAGAGGTCCTTTGAAAGGTAATTTTTCATTTTCCTGCAGGTGATGTGAAATGGCCTGTCCGTAGCGCGTGGGCTGGCAATGTTTGTTAGGAACATAACTCCTGTGTAGAGGTTTTTCCATCATCCCGGGTCAGCCTGTAAGGAATATATGCAGGAGAGGGCACCAAGGTTTTGCCGTGGTGCTAGGAAATGTCTCCTTAAGTTTTATTTTAAGTCTGGCTGAGAACTTTCATACTCACAAGCATCTTACGAATATAAGCACCTTGAAAATAAGGACTGAAACCCTAATGTGTGGCTTCATAAAGGAAGCCAGTGTCAGGAAGAGTGAAAGGTTACTTTTTCTCATAGTAGTCACTGCCATGGATATATGTTGAAACAGATCAGGCTGTTTCCTAAATTGCTGGCTTCAGGTACAATGCAACACTGCAGTACTGTGGGGACATTATAAATTGTTTTCTAGGTGAAGTCAGTTCTGAAACCCAGGATGCCATCATTTCTTCAACAGAGAATATAAAATGTTATTCATGGGTGTCGTGCAAAGAGCTCATTCTGGCTAAAAACTTACTCCATTTGCTCCCTTTTGTCCTCTTGATGGCAGTCATTTAGCTGTTCGTTGTTGAGGTAGATGGACCCAAGGGTTACCTTCATATCTGTCTACTTGTTCACTTGATATAAAAGTAGACACTGAACAGAAGTAGAGCAACGATTGATCTTTCTGTGTCTCTCCCAGGTAGCCTTTACTGTGAAATGCCAACTGTATTCTGCTCCTGTCTCCAAAGTCTTAGCGGACTTCATATTAATATATAACCAGTCTAAAATGGACATAAAATTTCCTAAAATAATTCCTTCTATTGTCAGTCAAGGAAAGAAATAATTCATTCACCATGGCCCAACAATGTTCACTGAGACAGAGCAAAGACAGCCCCAGGTTACTGAAGTGACCTAGTTTCATCCTATATATTCACCACAGAGCAGCATTAAAAATTCTCTGACAAGTCAAAGAAATACTGAAATTTGAAAGTGGTAAATAGGAAGTTCTACAGCAGGAAGAGGCAGCCAAATAACACAGTTGCTTTTAAAAAATATTGTAATATTACCTTAAAAAAAACTTGAGTAGTTTTTATCACTGCAAGTGTTTGCAGTAGACAGTTCATTGGTAAACAGCAGTTGCTTCACATCCCTAAATAAATGAATTCTTGCTTGTATGGGAATCAGGAACGTGGGGCTGACATAGTGCCTCAACCAATGTTATCAGAGAGATCTCAGCTACTTTGTGTCAATCTTTCTATTTTTAATTTCCTCTGCCAAAACCTTACAAAAAGAACGGAGAAGGTTTATGTCAAGCTGTAATCATTTTTTTAGTGTCTCAATACAATACTTAATATGTTAGAGAAACACCATTTCTGATATTTGGGGCAACCTGAAGCATGTTTTTTTTGCTTTGGATTCTGTCTGTAATGGTAACATCAGTATTCCCCTGTCCTTGTAAGCAGCTGAGACATGTTCTTGCTATAACCCTGAGCGTTCTTGCTATAACCCTGACTTGCTTCATGGCTGTACACAGGTGAGGCTGTAGAGATGAGCCCGCTTTTAGTTTTGTACTCCACTTTTCTGTTGGCAAGATAGAGCAGAGCAGGTGACTTTCCCAGTACCTCTGTCGTGAAGGATTGTTTAAGACAGTATTTTCATGATGAGAAAGGTTGTATGTTGGAAACCTTTAAAGGCCTGGTTTAATCTTGCAGATTCTGGGCTGTTTAGCAAATATAAAGGGCTATGAAGCAAGATCTCTACAGAAAGAGGTATCTTTCATCTTATATGATGATTTTATATGAAAGGATTTCTGCTGTCCTGGTCAGGCTTCACTTTGGTATCAGCCCGCACATCTGGAAGGGAAGCACTGCCTTCTGTTATACAAAATTCTTTTGTGTTATACATACAGAAAGAAATCTGTCTGAGAAAGAACTCTTCACATAATCTTTCCACCTCCCACACAGGCAGACTTAAAGGAAAAAAGCTTTCCATAAAACATGATTTAATTGGAAAAAAAAATCCAACTTTTCCTCATTGCTCTCCTCCTCTTGTTCCTCAAACCCTGGGAATAGAATTACCTCAATTCTTAAATTAAGAGAAGCAAAAGCATAGATGTGGTTTGTTAAATTATTATCTTAAGAATATAATCTGTTGTTTTGGATATTGTTCTTTGCTAGGAAAAAAGAATGTTTATCACTTCAGAGGATGAGTCAGGTAGTATGAGATGTGTTAAAGGTTGCAGGATAGATACCATCTATACTGCTGGTTAACCTAATAGCTGCTTGCCAAAAGTGAGGTTCAACTGATCCTACTAAAAGCAAGGAACCACAGGGAGGGACATGTCAGATAACACTTTAATAAAACCAAAACAAAAGCCATAAATAATGCAAGCCAGTGCCAGTTGCTAATGCTTTCATTTGAAGCTAGTCAGAATGGATTTCCAAATGCATTGTTGGTGTGTGTTCAGCCTGGAGAAGACAAGGCTTAGGGGGGATCTAACAGCAACGTCCCAATACCTACAAGGGTGTTATCAAGAAGATGGAGCCTTGTAGTGGTGCATGACAGAAGGATTTATGACAGCGGCCTAAACTGAAACAAGATGGATTCAAACTGAATATAAGGAAAAACTTTCTCCATAAGGACAGTCTGGCAGCGTAGCAGCAGTCTGCCTGGAGAAGCTGTGCTGCCTCCATCACTGGAGGCCTTCCAGCCCTGACCAGCCAAAGCCTGGCCTCACAGCTGAGCCTGTTTGGGGCAGGAGGTTGGACCAGAGACCCCCTGAGGTCCCTCCTAACCTGAATTATTCTAGGAATGCTTAGAATTACAAACCTGTCTGGGTATGACTACTTTGTGTCATAACTACTCAGCAAAAACATTCTCGAAGTAAATTGTCTTTTGGTTTAATAAAGGGATTATTAGCTGATGTGGTCTACTGACTTCATGTCCAATGCTAAGATTCCGTAAGAGCTATTCCACATTGTAATAGCTACTAGAGAGTAGAATTGTCATCAGCCAGAAAGGGGTTTGCTCTGACACCTGGCTTTCCATGTGAAACCCTGCCTTCTTCTTACAAGTGGCATGGGGAAGTAAAATCTATGAAATGAGTTTTACATATAACAATGCATTAAATTACTTTAATTCTTACATGTTTATGAGTAAGTTATACTAAAATGGATTAATATAGACAAATATCAATTATTTCTGAGTGATATGTAACCTTGCTTTTTAGCATTCTTTTTAACAGAAAACATTGTAATTTCTCAAGTGATTTCAAATATAACTTTGGAGTAATTTCTTTAAAGCTGGTCCATGAATTTTAAGTTTAGATTTGCATTATTTGTCTGAAATATTTTAGTTTTCAAGTGGAGACAGTGGCACTACTGTAGAAATGTTGCAGAGGAGAAAAATAGCTTATAAAGAAATAATAATGAAAGAAATGTTTTAGAAGAAAATGATGGAAGACTCGTTTATTACCGCTGTGATTTTTTTTTTTTTCATATATGTGGACAAGACTGGAAAGAGATGAGTGACATGCTGCAGTACAGAGGCACTGCTGTACAGAGGTACAGGGGCACCGTTCATACCTGAAGTGTTTGGGAAGTACAGAAAATATCTCAGAGAGAATGAAAGGATCCAAGAAAAGAGAGAAATCTTTGCTTCATTATATAATAGTGAGGTTGTAATACTTGGTGAACAAGTAATGTAAAATTATTATACGGATTTCTCACTTGTTAAGATGTCAAATCTTGATTAAATTAGTATTATGTAATTAGTCTCCTAGATCTGTTCTTCTTCTATACACTTGTCTTGGGATCATAACATGAAACTGATATCAGAAAGAACTTCTAACAGCATTGTAAAAATAGTTTTCTCTAGGTCATACAGATTGAACGGAAGATCTGAAACTGCCTTTGAAAGAGAAGGTTGTTCAGTCTCACTAGCTTCTCTGGTATCCTGCCAAACAAAAAATAACCGTGTCACCCATACTCTAAATTAGCTCTACACCAGTAGCACTTCTTTGAAGTGCTAGGTGTCAGTTAAAGTGGTTTGTCAGTGGTATTCTGTATCAGCTCTGTATCAAAAACAATGCTGGTAGTTTATTTGTTCCTTCTCTTGGAAGAAATGTTTGGCTAAGTTTGGATCCTCTAGTCCAGGACTAGTATTTGGTGAAGCGAGCTTCACCACTGTGCTCACTGAGGAGGAATAAAATGCAGAAGCTGCAGGAATTCAAACAGAGGTTAATATTCTTCTCTTCAGCCATGTCAAACCCATTCCATTTTTCATACTTAGTTTCTCAAATATGGAAATAATTGGAGCTGCAGAAATAATCATCTCTCCTGAGTAAACATGCATCTTTTTTGCATACGGCTTTCCCCTCTCTTATTTTTGTAAAAATGGTGTGACAGAAGAACATGTTTTCAACAGCGCATTACATAAAATATTTAAAGTAATTTTTTATAAATGGATTTTAAAATTACTTGGTGTTTGGCATAACATTTGTTTCTTTAGCATGGATCTCCTACCTGATACTGAGAAAAACAGAAGTGTGCTACATAGCACACTGTAGAATTTCTAAGATATAAGCATAGAAGTGAATTTGTATTTATACACAGGTATAAATGTATAATCAGCTGTAAACCTTATTATTAAAAAAGAAATAAATTTAATACAGCTCATAATTTACGGTATTGGTAGCCCATTGATGGCATCATATTTATTTTTTTTAAATTCTTTTCCAGCCATCATACTTTCATAAGAAAAGTAGTTGAAGATAAGCATCATAATATTCTTTTTAGTATAAGTTCATTGATTTTTTTCCTAAATACTTGATCTTACAAGGCTAAGCGAGTTCTCTCAGCTGCGATTTAGAATTAGTTTGTTTTTTTTTTTTCCAAGGGGAAGTTTAGGTTGGAACTAAATACCATGATGCATCCCCATTGAAATGGATTTTTTTTTCCACCACTGAGGGGATGCACTTGCACACTAATAGGGACTCTCTGAGCTATTGTGTAGCTCTTTGAATGACGTGAAAATATTTCCAACCAACCAACAAGAAATATCCAATTCAACTAAATATTTATGGACTAAAGTAAGTGAGGATTACGATCAAAAATAGGCAGTAGTATAGTTTGCTTCATTCTTCATCGTTGAAAAGGAAAATAAATAGAAGGTAATTTATAAAGCAAACACAATGAGAAGAGCATGATAATCCAGTAAGGCTGACTGATAATTCCGAAAGAGCTGTTTTGTGATGAAAATTCAGTTTGAGTGGTGGGCACTATTTCTGAATCAGACACCTTTATCCCTGAGTGATGTTAGATGAGAGCTGAGCAGCTGAATAATGTATTATTATCAAATAAATATTAATTCCTTGCATGAAGTATTAAAATACTCTTTTAATTAAAAAACAGCTGTGTATAGATCTTCCAGTAATTTTCATACTTTGCATATCTACCAGAAGACAACAAACTCTCTATATTCTTTCCCCAAATATGAAGTACATCTTTTACTGGACTTAGATGTTCCTAATTTCTCAAAAATAGAATAAGGATTGTGCCACAGTCTTTTTACTACAAGAATTTTATTTTAGAGTATGAGTATCAGATTCCTGTGCATGTCAAGTAGGTTAAAATGTAAACTGGAAATCTGGATTTACCTGTGTATTTACATAGTTTAGTTATGAGCAATAACATAAATTAATGTTTATTATTAAAGCGGCCTTCCACCTAGGCCAGCACATATATGGGTTACATATATGGGCACGGAAGGTCTTCTGTAACACTAGGGTATTATAGAGATTTATCTTTTAGAATAAGGCTTTTTCCACTACTTCTGCAGGAGGTGACCTGAGCCTATTTTTATTACAATTCCTGCTCTGGCAAATTTGACATCTCTCCAGAGTACACACTGTATGACAGCTACATGGAGTAGAATCAGTCCCTTACTTCTCAATATCTGCTTGGCCTTGCTCTCTGTTTTGGGTGGATGCCAAATTGAGAGCTACTTGCTTCTATGATGGACCCATTTGTGCTGCAGCAGAAGCTCTGGCTCAGAAAAAAGCTTCTGAAAAGCAAATGATTTTGCCCTGAATTAAACCAAGTGTTAGAGATTTAAGATGTCTTTATGAGGGTTGCTATAATTTATAATATAAATATGGGAAGCTACCATACAATCTTTTTCCGCAGGTAATTTCCCAAGATCCTCTCTAGGTAGTCATTAAGTAAGGAAGTGTAGTCTGGCATCAAAAAGCTTCTGTGGCATATAGTGCAGAAGCCAGTTGCACAGTGCATGGGAGGATACAGCTTTCCATAGCCATGGAGTTGCAAAAGTTTCAAAAGCCCACAGATTTTAGATTCCAAAAGATTAAGGTGTAATTATTCCTAGTGGCTTAATTGTGCTTTTTGGATTTTCAGTCTCAAATAATTCAACTGGTTCTAATAAGCCTGGCAAGAAAGAAAACCCCACCTTTAAACTAGGATTAAGCCCTATGAATGTCATACCTGAATGATGTTAGAGAAAGCCATGGATAACTTAACTGTGGAAAAAAATACCCCTAATTAAAAAACAAAATCAAAACCCTTTTATCCTTCTGCAAAAGGTTGATAAATGGGATCTCTTCTATTTAACTAGATCAGCTGGGAAGAGGGCTCCTTGTTGTTACTAAACAAATGAATCATTTTTTATTTCCCTGATTGATTTCCATTCTAAAATTCTCTGAAAATTATAGTAGGCTTGATAAACTAGATAGCAAAAATACCTAGTAAAAGTACATTCCTGCATTTGGCTGGTAGAGTGTGTGGCAAGACTTTAATCAGGTGAAAGCTGATCTCAAAGAGATTACTTGAATACTCAAAGCTAAGTATGTACCTGCTGGACTAAGGCTCTAATCACCAAGCTTACTTTAACCGGATGAAGACTTGGAGTGAATTCTGTTTCTTGCCCTTCAGGTTTCCCACTTCAAAGACACCACATCACTTCATCACAGTCTTTGACTTTAAGAAATTCTTTCTGGAGTAACTCTTGATATTCAAATGCTGGGTTTTACCACTTTCCTTGCTAAGTGTTATAAATATTTTGTTTAGTTTTATTTGGTTTTATCTAGTTCTAATCTTACAGATCAGGAAACTTTTAACGTTAAAAACATGGATTTATGTGACAGTTGATAAACTCTGTTGTGAGTAACCAGCTCAGCATACAAAGAGTGGTAACAATGATTTCAAAATTATCCTCTTAATATCTAACAGAATATGCTTACAAGCAAGTAAACTAGATTTTATTATAGTAATTAGGGCACTTGTAACTAAGAAGTAAATTAAAAATGAACAATGATGTAAAAAATTACCATCACTGATATATAATCTTTACAATTTTGCCTGAATGTTTATAGATTTCAAAAGGTGCTCATGGCGTTTTATGTGCTATGTGTGGAAAAACATAGCTCTTAATCACTTTGTCTAAAATGCCTGTTCTCAAACTTCATAAGCAATAATTTGTAAATTTAAGGACTATCCTGGTCATAGAAATCATCTGCATCTTTTCTCTCACTCTCAAAAACATTTTTCAATAAATTATTTACAACCTTTTTCCATAATAATTAAAAATATTCACATTTCTGTGCTTATAAACTAGCTTGATTATGCACCAAACCGGATACTATGCCCTTTATGAAATTTATATGCCTGATATACTGAAACACAATTTTATGCTGATTTTGGAAGAATGTATTTTAGCTTTCAAAGGTAGCCCATTCTTAAAGCAAATATCTTACTTTGGTCCAGAACCAGGCCCGTGCAATGCTAATCCTGATCCTTTCCACATTTTTCAATATTATTGAGGGAGTTGGGTTCCTGTCAAGAACTGGGAACCCAGCATTCTGCTGAACGCAAGCTGTGTTGCATTGATTTACATTTAAGCATAATGGGACATTTTCAGGCCAAATGCACTTTAATCCAGATAGTTAATGATCCTGCAGTCTTCCCTGTTCGAGTCAAATCTGGATGTCTGGCAAGCAGGTCTCAAAATATCACCTTTGTGAATAATAACAGTACAGTCACCAGCTAATAAGCACGGTCACCAGTTATAGCAGGCTATCTTATTCAAGGCAGATAAACTTTGCTCTTTTTCCCCTACCCCTGATGGTTTTAGTTACTGTATCAGTTTCAATAGATTATACTACAATCAAGAGGTATCCCTCTTGATTTTGACAGGTTAATTGAAGATCAGTAATAAACTAAAAGCACTCTTCTTTATACCCCCTTAACCACAATTTTTATGGAACACTTCTATAAAATGGAACTTTCAGTCAGCAACCTGCATATGCATACTCATCTTAAAATACTGCTGTTTTCAATATATTTAATTTCAAAAGAAGCCTTCAACTATCTGAAGGTAATAAAAACTTTACCAAAGCCATTTTAATTTGAATATTGATGCTTGTGCAAAGCTTTTGGGGCTTCAACGCAATTTTAGCAAAACGATAAATCCACCACTGTTAATTTTCTGGAAAGACGTCAGTCTATCTTTCTTCTTTCTTGAAGCATAACCAGAATCCTCTCTAGCCTCCAAATCTGTATGCTCAAATCCCCCAAAATACATTGGCAAGATGCATCGATTTGAATTCATATGTGTCAGGGAATAGACCGGTGATAACTATGTGGACCAGAAAATCCTGAACCAATGTTGGAGATTAATTAGCCACATTCAAAGTAAAACCCTTCAAGCAACCAATCTCTCCATTTCCAATACCGTCATAGTGCAGATTGCAAATGTTGTCTGTGTTACTCTGCAGAAGGACCCTGAGGGCAGGATCAGAGCTACACCAGCCATCTGTTTGAACTTCCCTACTGGGGCATTTCTGTGGCAGCTTCCAAGTGATCCCGTTGGTACTGAGGGAGAAGCAAAACCTGAGCAGTTCTGGTGCTTTTGGTGCCTTTACATGCACTGTACAGAAGATGTGACACTCAGTGTAGCTTTCAGCTGTCCCATCCAACCTTCCACTGATGACCTCAAGAAGAAAATAATATCTGCATTTCATCCATTATGCCTGGTGCAAGACTGCATGGATTTTATAGGCAACCTGAAGTCTGAATGAGAACATACCTGGGACAACATGAATGCCAGCATAGAAAGCAGTGAATTAAATCCTCACCCAGCTTAACTCTGTACCAGTGCTTCTATAATGAATAGGTATATGATATTAGATCAAGCTGCTGAGAGCAGTGACACTTAAACGGCGGGATGTCACTATAACTGCTTTTTCCTACCGATGATTTTTTCCCTGTAGATGAATATTTTTATCCGTCAGAATTGTTTTTATATTTTAGCCTATAAAGCTTCTTTTCCTCCAAAAAGAAAACAACTGCATTACATTTCTGTAAAACAAGTCCAGCATTTCTAAATAATGTCAGGATTGAGCTAAGCAAGTCATAGTAACATACCAAAATAATCTTTACCAGTTGCTACTAAAAGGCCATGGCTGATCTCCTTGTATTTGTCTCCTTTTTGAGTTCATCATAACATTTGCATTCAAACAACACAGCTCCATGCACAGCACTCCCTTGCATTTAATTCTGTCCTTAGAGGAACATTACAGAAATTAGCAAGAAGCTCCGATAATATACCAAAGGTCACTGCTCCTTTCAATAGGAAAGCTTTCATCCTAACGAAGATAAATATGAATGTATTAATTGAATTAACTGAAATGTATTCATTTTTTACTCTGAACAGTCTCATTAATGAGTTATTGTCAGAGGAGCATAAGAATATAAAAGATCAACAGTCTATTATAAAGATTTTCAAATTCAACTATTACTTAATACATCAATTTTCATCCTATCTGACACTTTGTCCATGAGCAAAACCAAAAACACTTTCTAACATCCTTTGATAAAAGTGTACTAGGCAGCTGATTAAATTTATATTCCAGTGTAAAAAGCAAGACTGGATCCATCCTCTGCAGTAGAAAAGTCAGCATAATAAGAATTATGCTAAATATAGCATATATTGATAAAATTGTGTTTTCATGTGCAGAAATGCGCCTACAACTCTACAACTTGAGTTTGAACAGAGAAATTAAATAAAGCTTTATTTGCATCCCTAAATTTATTTGCAGCATAAATCTAGAAGGATTGATTTGAAACATTGAGATCAGGATTTGGTCTCCTGTATTCCAGGGAGTGGGAAACGAGGTTGATTTACACAGGTTCTGCAGGAAGGGATGGCAGGTCTTTTAATGTCTGTCAAATTCTGTCAAATTCCCCATGGGGGTCCTGCTTAGCAGACTTGGTTCGAAAAGCAAGTTCCTTGGCTTCCTGTTCCTCACCATAAAGGCCAACCCTGCCCCAGAGGGCCCCAGCTTACACAGTGAGACCCCTCTGTTCCCTTCCTCCTTCCTGTCCATGCACCATTCCTCTCAAGTAGTCACTCCCAGCAGAGCTGCCAACTTCCCTGTTTTAGGTCTAATTTCTTCTACCTGAAAAAACATGCATAATTTTAAAAAGGAGAACAACTTAACATGAGCAAAGTTGTTAAGAAGAAGCTTGAAGCAGTAGCTAATATGTTAAATCTTTGCAGGTGACATGAAAGACTATAAGGACTATTATATCCTGTTTCAGGATTTTATTGGCAACCTAGAGCAAATGCATACCATTTATCAAACAAACAAAATAAAAACTTGGGAAAAGGCAAAATGAAACATGATTGATAGTAAGATGGCTTACCTCAGAAAATGTATTTTGTCAGCCAAAATAACTCTGGAAATGAAGTGACTAATTACTAAATGCCTGTATCTGAGAGGTTCCATAGGGTTACATGCTACGTGTTGATGCTGATGGCTGGCACAAAATATGCTGTAAGGCTACTATTAACACTTACATGAATGTTCAGCATGAGCTCCGGCTTCGTAATGAGCAGTTGTCTCGCTAATTTTCTGTCCAGTGGCGAATGCTGATACGTTTAGTTCTCTGTTTTGACAGGAAAAGCACGAGTTGTTTTTTTATGTGTCTGGGTACTTTCTCGATGTTGGTAAATGCCTTCCTGTCCTGGTAAATTAGCAAGGGGCTAAGCTGAACTAGCCCTTTACAAAGAAAAAGGTATGAATCAATAGAAACACTAAGATTGACACTTAACTGAGGATTCATCCAATTTTCCCCATCTGTGCAGCTAAAGAGAACAGCAATGTACCAGATAATCTTCTCTAAAACAAGAGAAAAAATATTTTATACTAGGTAGAATCTTAAAGCACCTTTTACCCAGCTGTATCTCAGCAATTTCTAGAAAAGCAGTAAGTGATACCACCACTACTTACTTTGTGTGGCTCCCACCTCTAAAGGACAGCCATGCGTAAGCAGTGGGACGTTTTCTTTGTTCCCACTTCTCCTGCTGCTTTTTTTTTCTTTGTCTGTAAAACATCTGTGTTTTTTCTGTAATTTTTATTTATTTTCTTTAAAATATAACTTCTCTGCTGAAAAAAAAGTCAGTCAAGCTTAAAAACCAAAGTTAAAATACATTATAAGACAAATATTAAAAAAAAGAGAGCTGTATCAGAAGAAAGATAGAGCCTTACACTTTTCATATTCTTTTTCCTTTACACTGGACTTTTCCATCCTTAACTACTCTTTTGTGCTTGAAATTGAAATAATATAAAAATCTTACTGAATGAAAACAGCTGACATAAAAGAGTGGGCTATTGTTAATTTTTCTAATAAAAAGCCACATGTCCCCAGCTGCGTATTTCCATGTGAGGATAAAAATCGCATACAAGTGGATTTTAAGAACAAATTATTTGGCAATAATTGCTTATGTGAATTTTTCTGTGTGCCAGTGCACATCTCTACAGAATCTGGAAAAGTAATTTCCAGAGAATCATGAAAAAAACCCAACTGTTCAAATATGCTTGTTCACACGTTGCAGCCAAAACACTCTCTCTCCTGTCATATCTTGACAATAGTTCCAGTTTCGACACATGCATGAGGTGGCATTTCTTTTAGGTATTGGTGGCCTAAATTATTTTCCAAAGACTAAACACAACAGTTTCCTAGAGGGGCAACTAGGCTTAATAAGGAACACAACAGCTTCATCTGTATCAGATGTGTCTGCACCATTCTCTGCTTACTTACTTGAAATATGCAATTTATGCCAGGTTTCACACACATGTTAGTTCAAGACTTGCAGGGGTTGAGTCTTTCAAGCTTTGAAGGCCAAGGCAGCGTAAAGCCATAAAATTATAAAACCAAAGAAATGTAAGGACCAAAGACCTACCAGGCAGAGTCTTAAACCTGTATTTGTCACCCTGTACCACTGACTCATTATTGACTGAAAGCTTACTTCCATACATAGAGGCAAGAGGGTAACTGATTGAATTACTCAGATAAGTATCCTGAAATGTTGACCCGATTGTGTATCTATCTTACATAAATCACAATCTTGCTAACCCACACATTAAAAGATCATGAGATTATTTCAGTTATTAGGACATTTAGTTTTTATTTTTGTTTGGTTCTTCACCTCCCCTTGCATGTCCTTTATGATTATATACGCAACCATAGCAAAGCAATTTTGGCTACTCTTTTGTCCTTTACAGATCTGAAAATGTGTCCCTCTTTATATCATTATCTACAGCTAACAGAAAAAGCCCTTGTTACTTGTACACTTTCAAAACAAAATTGTTTTGTATGATTTCTTACACAGAAATCTCAGCATCATAGATTAACCTCAGTTTAGCAATGAGGTCTTTATGTTAAAGTAGGACATCATGGGCTTATTCAGTTATTATATTCCATCAGGTTTGTTTGGACCAGAAAATTAAAGCAGGAATGACAGATATGTTTAAGCTGTAGTCTTATTTTGAGTATTTTATACTTTTCTTTTAAATGTTGAATTATTACTTTATGAAAATAATTAAACCTGTATATAAACTTAATGTATGTACATACTAAATGGTTGGTTTAGCATTCTGGTGGAAATAAATAGACTTTTTCTTAAGAATCTCCATATTTTAAGTATTTAGTTACTAAATACTTGCATAATTCAACCATTCAATCAGAATGAAAATGAGAATTGTGATATGAACCTTTGTTCATACACATTCGCAAAAAAATTGAAAACTCACTGTTCAGAGTCGTAGCTGCAAGCTTACAAATTAAACAGCAGAAACCTGCAAAGACCAGTAGGTCAAATTTATTGCTAACTGTCCTTTCAGTAAAAGCTGCCGACTTTCTGACATCTTTGGAGTTGTCAAAAGGCATTATCACAAAGCAGGCTTAGACCTTGTAACACTTTCTGTCTATAAAGAATCAGAGAGGGAGCTTTGTGCCTATGGCTTGAAAATAAGGCATACAGTGATTGCACACATTTATCTTAACCAAAGCTGTGATGGGATAAATAAAGGGGTTTTTGTACACATGGAAATCTGTAATCCATAATACAGAATATTCCTCACAGATTGAATGTAAATGAAATACTTTTCTGGTTTTGCAAACCTCAGTAATAGTATTTCATAATTTTAGAAAACATACGCATGTACCAGAACACATGAATATCAAATATGCAGATAAACAGATAGGTAGTAGAACACAAAAAAGCACAGGTAGATTTCCACATAGGCATTGTTGTTGATTTTACATCAGAAAAAGCAAAACTATAAAGTCATTGTATGTCTTGCACATATGCTGATATATATGCATAGCAGATACATAAAAATGCAATCTTAAAACATATATTCACTATTTCAAATTTATAAAAAATCTTCCATATATATATCCCAAGAGCACTCCTACATAGTGCCTATACCCACATGGAGACACTCGGTAGATACAAATTGTATATGTCACTTACATAAGCTCATGGTAATAGAAGCACTAAAGGTTTCTCTGTACAGCTTTTGCAGTGATGATACACATCAAGACCCCTGCCTCATTACATTGCTTTTTGCGCCTTTCAGCAAACCCTGAGCCCTGTCTCCTCACTTGCCTCTGGACGGCCTCAGCCCAAGACCTGGGAGACCTTTGGACCTACAGATCCTACTGCAGTGATGAGACATGAAATCCCACCAAGGAAAAAAAAAGCACTAGGGTCCTGACTGTTCAGCTGCATAAAGCTTCTTTTCAGCATGCAACCTTAAAGAAGACAGCCTCTATGCTACACATGCAGACCTGAATGGAAAAGAGCTTCTTGGCAGTCACCATCTGAGCTCTAATGGCATAGAATGTGTAAAGAGAAGCTTGAAAAAATTCAAAGATGAAAACTACTACTAAAAAGCACATGAAGTATTGACAAAGAATATGTAATCACATTTTTGATTTAAAAGCACCTATACAAAACTTAGTATTTAGCACCTCAGTAAAAGGACAAAAATTAAACATATTTGACTTGTTTTGTCCTAGCAGATATAAGTCACTTCAAAATGCTTCAGAATAATGATTTGGCGCCAATATGAACCGCAGCAAATATGCATACTCCTCAGAAAAAACTGAAATAATAAAACAGTGAGTTGTCTCAGAAGACATGTTGATAAATCCAAGCCACTCTAATTTGTTTTGAAAAACAAGTCTATCCAAAACATTTAAAATGCATAGATTAAAAGAATACTTTCTGTAACTTCGGAGATTTCTAGGTGCAAAAATAAGTTGAGACAGCTACTCCTTTTATATCAGAGGCATTATTAGGTACACTAAAGAAAGTGCCCTTTGGCACGAGAATTAAGAAGCTTGCTTAATGTCACGCAATCAGCCAGACACAACCATTAACTGTAACCAAGTCTTCACAATCAGTCTACTGCTTTAATTAGTAATTTGACCTTCCTAGACATGAAAACTCTGTCTCCTCCGCCACTGAATTATTTTTTCATTCGATAAAATGGAATTAACAGTATGTGCTATTCATGGATATCATCTATGGACATAGATTTGATACAGATGCTCCAAATATTCTTTCTTCCCCTTGTATTTCATCTGCATGAATCACTGCCTGGGTAGGCACCATCTGTCCTTTGTTCTCTGTTGCCAGAATAGGCCACTTCAGAAGGAAAAAAAATAATCAGTGTCAGAATTTCCCAAACAATGCAAATTTTGAGCTTAAGGCAACACAGCTCCTTAAAGACTTGGATTAAATCACTTCTTGGACTCCTTGCTATTCAAAATGGTTTGGGGTTATTATGTCTTTCAATATATAAAACTTTTTCCAGAACCTCTGTACTTCTTCTGGACCTTTTTTTGAACACCTTTCCAGTGTGTTGATGCACAGAAATTACAGACCCCAGGCCTCAATGCAAGTATTTTCACGTACTCTCCCAATCTGTACAATAGTAGCAACATCTAATTGTACCTTATGGATAGTGTCCCGTCTGTACATCAGAGAATCTCATTTGCCCCATGACCTCAGGTTTGAACTGGCAGTTCATGTTTAGTTGGTTATTTATCATACTATGTAAGCATGAATCTCTATTAGCAAGTGAGGCACATTGCTCTGTAATACGGAACTCTTCTTCTAATTTACTATTCCACCTATTTCTATAATTTGCAAATTCCGAGTAATACTTTTCTCCATATCCTTGTTGAGAACTACAGATTTGGCCATGTAATTTTTGTAGTTTACCTCTTTGATATTTCTGTCTGCCTACAAAGAATGCGGGCAAAGAAGGGATTTTTAGAGCAGGAAAAAAAAGCAATAAAAAGATAAGCAACTCAACAGAGAATACCAAGGACTCTTTAAAAGATGAGTGCAGAGGCTGTTAATCAGGCAAAATGTGTCCGACCATATTAATATATATATATTCTCACAAGGCCAGAGCCTAGCAAAGAGACATTAAATTGTTAAAGATGGTGGCTATTCTCTGGAGTTGCACAGGATGGAAACAGAAGAAGAGAGCAGTCAGATCCAAGCTAAAGGATGTGCTAAATTCAGCTGTGAATTCCTTCTGGCGGGGACCTTTGTTCCGTACTCATCAGATCATGGGTCTGTAACTGCGGTCTGCAGGGGCAGCGTGCAGCAATGGAAGAGACTGGCCAGCTCCAGCGAATGCCTCCCCCTTCATCTGGCCAGGTCACCCCATGATCTGCAAGCACCGTGTTACTTCTTCCCCCAAAACCTGAAGTAATTGTGCAGTCAAGTGCTTATCTCATTTCCTACCTACTTTAATTTTAAGATGCTACTTGCTCCTACCGCCTACTATAGTGATAAAACGGCAGTTCATGTTTAGCTGGTTATTATCCTGCTGTATAAGCATGAACCTCTTTTAGCAAGTGAGGCACATTGATCTGTAATATGGATCTCTTGTTGTAATTTACTATTCCACCTATTTCTCTCGTTTGCGAATTCTAAGTAATACTTTCCTCCATACTCCTGAGAATAGCCGCCCTCTTTAACAATTTAATGTTTCTTTCCTAGACTCTGGCCTTGTGAGAATATATATATATTAATGTGGTTGGACACATTTGATTTTCTGATTAACAGCCTCTGCATTCATCTTTTAAAGAGTCCTTGGTACTCTCTGTTGAGTAGCTTATCTGAGAATAGCCATCCTCTTTAACAATTTAACGTCTCTTCGCCAGGCTCTGGCCTTGAGAGAATATATATACATTAATGCGGTTGGGTTCGTGTTTAGCCGATTATTTATCAGGCTATATAAGCACGAATCTCTATTGGCAAGCGAGGCACATTGCTCTGTCATACGGATTTCTTCTCATAACTTACTATCCCACCTATTTCCATCATTTGCGAATTCCAAGTAACACCCAGGGGCCACCAACACCTCACCCACGCCTTCCCACGCGGGGGAGGCTCGCCCCTCTCCCCCCTCTTCCCCCTTCCCCACCGCCACCCGCTGCATTTCCAGGCCTCTCTCTCTCTCCACGAAGACAAGGTTTAGGCGGTTGGCCTACCTGTCACGGAGGGGCGACCCTGCCTAAAACCTCTACCCCTCGTCCCATCCCGTCCTGCCCTGCCCCTGCCCCTGCCCAAGCCGGCGGCAGCGGCGCCCCCGTTGCGAAAGGGGCAGGAGGCGCACGAGCGGCCGCTAACGGCTCCCGGCGCCGCCGCCACCGGTCGCAGGTGGGGGTGGGGGGGCTGGTTGGCGGTGGAGGGGGCGGGAACGCAGCGCGCGCACCTGCCGCGGGGAGGCGGAGGCGAGGCCACTCGGGCCGGCGCGCGCCCTCGCTCAGCCGGCCGGCGCGCGCGGACCCAGCTGCTCTGAGGGCGAGCGGGGGGGGGCGGGGCCGGCGAGTGACGCGGAGCTGCGCGGCGTAAACAGCCCGGCGGCAGCCCGGCAACCGGGCACGGCCGCTCTGCCGCCGGTCTCCCTCAGGGTCGGTCTCTCCCGGCCTCCTTGCCCGGTGCCGGGCGGAACTGGACGGGGATAGCCCGGCGGCCCTTCTCGCAGCGGCCCCGAGAGGTTGACGCCGCAGCCCGGCGCGGCTGGTGGGGACGGCGGCAGTAGGAAGCGCCAGGGGAGGAAGACCGCCGCCTCAGGCAGCGGTTGGCGGCCGGGGCGCCCTCGGCGCCGGTCCCCCGTAGGGCCGGTGGCGGCGGAGCCCGAGCGGCGGCGGCGGTGGTGGGGTCCGGGCGGTGAAGATGGCGACCCCGGGGATGGGCTGGCAGCAGCCGCAGCACGGCTACGGCGGCGGCTCCGCGCCCGGCGCGGGAAAACTCGGCTCCGGCTCAGCCCAGGCGGGGCTGGGCGCCGAGCACAGCCCGGACCTGCATTTCAAAATGAGCAAGAAGATCGCCCAGCTCACGAAGGTGAGGAGGGAGCGTCCTCCGCGCCGGGTCCTCCGCCGCCTTTTCTCTCTTCCTCTTGTTTTCCTTCCCCTCGCTTCTCGCCCGCCGTCGCCGCGGCGGCGATGTGGCCGAGGAGAGGTTGGATCTCGGGGTTGGTGTTAAGCCCGGGCGCGGGAGGAGGCCGGGTTCGTTGCCTGAAGGCCGGGCCTGGAGCGGCCGCCTTTGCCTCCGGGAGCAACCTCCGTCCCCGGGGACCGGAGGGCGCCGTGCCGGGGTCCTGCGGTGGAAGCTCCGGCGTACCGCGGAGAGCGGGAACAGCGGGTGTCAGGGCAGGGACCGTCCAGGGGAACTGCCGCAGTACAGGTTCCCGGTTCGTCTTGTCCAAATTCCCTCTAGCACTGGCAGGTACCTGGCTGTGTGGGAGGCGATCCCTGATTGCTAGGCTGATGCCAGGTATTTGTTATTGTGGAAATTGTAGCTTCTCTTCTAGCTCTTCTATAACCCATTCTCCGAGTCTTTTTTAAATCGAGAAATCCAAGTGATGCTTGCTTTCCTTTTGCTGAAGAGAAGTACTGTTATTTAAGGTGCCTTATTTAAGGTACTGTCTTAAATGCCTTAGCTTGTGAGGGTGAAGTGTGAGAATATCTTGTATTGCTGATAGAACAGTTTTCATTATGTCACCCCCAGCATAGAAAAGACATTGTATCTTTGTTAAAGGCTGGGGTCAAACTACAAGGAGTTTTAAAAGCTTATTGTTAAGGCTGGTAGGCCTCATGTTTTGGAAGTGATTGTAGCTATGGTTTACTTAGAATAACTTAATAAAATGCTTTGGGGCTGTAACCTCTCTTGTATGATGCTCAAGCTATAGGTGAATAGCATTGCTTAGGAAATGAAAAGCAGATTATCTTTGTTAAAGAGAAAGCAGAAGAAATAATTTCTGTGAAGAATTACATAGCTGAAACATCTAAAGGTAATTTAAAAGCACTGGGGGAACTGCTAGTATTCTTCAAATGTATGCTAAAATGGATGAAGGTGACATTTCATTGGAACTAAGAATGAAGAGAATGAAGACTTGGCCGTCTCACTGTGGAGGCAGTACGTATTTATGCACAGCTGATGCACCACTGACCGGTTAAAAATAGTATTTATTGTGGCACACTGTGCACCATTAAGGCTTTCCATTAAGGAAAACTGATGACTGAGGGGTATTTTGTCTTGTCTTTGAGTTCAGAGTCCAGTTTCTTTATATGTTAACATCAGTGGAACTGAAGTTGTAATTTCATAAGGAGAAAAGTAGAATTAAAATAAACTGAAGAGTCGCTTTGGTTTTATTCCATGTGCATACAAACGATGAATTAAAATATTAAGGCTATTACTACAGACTTATGCTCCCTGAAAGGTGCAAAAAGCACCTCGATACCATAAATGTATTTTAGACTTACCTTAAGGCCTAGTCCATATGCAAAGTAATACTTTCTAAAGAAAAACTTTTATTTGTATGTGTGTCCTTGATACATTCCCTTCCTTTCTATAGGAATTTACCCAGCAGTTTATAGTTGATTTTGGAAACAGCGTTCCACTTCTGTTGTGACGTCATTTGTGTATACCCATGAGTTCCACATCACTGGGCATGTGCCCTTTGCTCTCTCAGTTATTATGTGTCAAATATCTCGAGGTGGATGTGAGTTAAATACGGATTTAAATGCATGGTGCCGGAATATTTTGAACTTCTATATTGGAAAACATGAAGAGATTGAAAGTAAATACTGGGGTTTTTTTGTAAGTTGTTTTATGATCCGTAGTAGAGTTCTAAAATTCTAGAAATTGTGTCCATGTCTGTCCAGCCAAAGACTTCAGAGTAGTGCAAATAAATCTATGAATTATCTTCTGCTTGTGTATTTAAAATAACTGTAAACTATGAGCTTCTACAAGGAGTTTACATCTGAATTAGACTTTTGTAGGACTGTAATCTTATATTTGTTTCCCAGTGACTTGCAGATTCTGGTAATGTGTTTGGGTGTGTGGATTCTGTTTTCAAGTTTTAGGGAGAAAACTTGGAAAATCAGCCGATCTCTGTAGTGACTGGAGGTCTGGAGTGAAGAACAGTATTTCTAGATGTAAAACAGGATGTATAATAAAACTATTGCAATAATTTCAACAATTTAAAGATTAAGATAAAAAGTATTCTATAACATTAATTTCATTGAGATAGAGGTGCAAATTTTGACAGTTTTGTAGTTTGAGGGCTCAGGTCCTACATTTTTGTCTGTTACTTGACCCTTCAGAAAAGGAAGCTTAAAAGAAGTATAAAAACTTGTGGGTAAAGTACAATCTGAACTTTCTAAACGACTTTAGAACCTGAAGTCTGATTTGATAGATGGTTGCAGAAATTAATCTGTGAGAAAGGACTCAAGCTGCAGGGGAAAAATATAGGCACGATACTTAATTTCTGTAAGTGAGAGTTAGCTGTCTGAGTAGATTTAACTTCACTTTGCAGAAGATTTCTGGAAATAAGCTGATGCGAAAAAGATATTGGGACATTTCTATGGAGGTCTTTTGACCAAATTCTGCTGCTTTAGCTTTGTGAAATGCTTACTAACTTCTGTGTATAGAATTCATCTTCAGTAATCTAGGAACTTCTTATTAAGAATACCTTACATATTAAGAATACTTCTTAATTATGCTACTCAAATTGTTTAATGTATTATATAAAAGACACTTCTTGCACACTTTCCAGCTGTTTTCCCCATTTATTTATTTTTTTTTGTCTTCCAACTCTTCTCTAAGGCTGCCTTGAAGATATATTAAGTCTCTCAGTGGATTTAGAACTGAAGTCAGGCAATTTACCAGGTCAAAACAAACCCACCAATATAGTATAGTAAAAGGAAATCTAAATATGCATGGGACATTACCAAAGGGATACACTTAGTTAAGTTATACAGATAGCTTCTGTCTTCTGACACAAGAAATGTGACTCAATAGCTTATTTTTGCCTATCCTTGTACAGTTTGTATTACAAGTCTTGAGTAGCAGCAGAAGAAAATGCTTTCCCCACAGAAGATGCAGGTCACTCATGGAGTTAATGTAAAATTCCAAAATTAGGATTCCTCTGTTATGTTTTTGCATTACCTAAAGAGAATCTGATGTTTCAGTCAAAACAATGCAGGAACACAAAGAAAAAGGTGAAATTTGTTTAATAACCAGATTTAATCAGTAATTCAGAGTGAGGCAAAATAAGATACAAATCCATTTCACTAAGCACAACACTTGTGAAGTGCTTAACTGTATTTTTACTTTTGGGTGGGAGGGAAGGACTTACTTGATTTAACTTTAACAGGCTTAATTCACAGGAGAAGGTAAAACAAGTAATTAGAAATGCATCTTTAAAAAAAAAAAAAGATGATATTCCATGTCATGTTTAAAGACTGTGGTAAATTGTAACTGAAGCAATTTTAGGTCTTCCTCTTCAGTATAAGCTCCTTATTTTTAGGCGTTTTGAAAGATCTGTGTACCAGTTTGGGGATAAAGTAGCATCTGACACAAAGATTAAAGCCAACAAGAAATAAACTGGGATTGTGAGATTGCATATATGTGTTTGTACTACTGCATGCTGGAGTGCTAATGCAGTGTTGAATTATTCCTGCTGCAGATGAAAATATGCATATATATATTTAATTACTTTGCCTAAGACAACTGAAATAGAAAACAAAAAGCAAGTTGCTGCTATGCTGACATCAGTAGGGGAGAATGGGATTAGTTTTTACAATTGCCAGAAGAGTACAAGTTCAAGGGTTTTTTTGTTTTGGGTGTTTAGATTTTATTTTTTTTCCTTCTTGTGCTGTAGTTTGCAGCTTGCGCATTTGTGATTGCAGACACATTTAGGATATGGATTTCTCAAAGTCTGTTGTGCAAGCTTTCTGACATCAGCATAAATCTTTGACTTTTATGGAATAACTGCATGATCCGTGCTGGGATTATGCAATGAGAATCTCCAGCATTGATTTGTTTGCATGATATTAATTGCAGAAATGGTACATTAACTGGAAGAAGAGTCTGTAAGTGCCATGCAGATGACATGTACCCTACAGTGATTGTTTCTATCTATTTAATAAAAAGAAAAAACTGTACAAAACTCCAGTGTTTTCCCTTGGTACATGCTTAGAGCTGGGTAAGTCAGTTCTGGAAAGGTTCCAAAAAAACCTCAGCTAGTTCAAAGACTAAGGCAACAAAGTTATCCAAGACACACCATACTTCAGTAAACAAGAAATTAGAATCCGGGACTCCTGAGACCAGAGTTCTGTTCTTAATTCTACTGTCAGCTTGTTGTGTAAATTTGGGAAACAGTTTTTATTTTTCTTTTTTAATAAATTAAATTTCTCCTTTGATTTTCTTTCTGTCTTCCTGCGTTAGAGAGGAGTACTTTGAGAATAGATGTTAATGTAGTAGTTAGCCCAGTGAGTTGCTTGGGGATGTAGATAGTAAATTTATTTCAAAGAATAAAGAGCAAATTTGATGCTCTTCCATTCAGATACTTATGCTTTTTGTGTGGACTTTTTTGCTGGGATGGTTAAAGGTCTCCCTCAGCTATCACAGAATGCAGTGCTATGGAAGTAAGAGCTATAGGGTTTAACTTACATTAATGATTCTTAACAAAATGTTTCCAGTGAATCTTTGTTAGTTTTTATTTGGGAATATTCTGCCTCAGGAAACAAAACAGCTAAATCTCTTGCAGAAGGTTCATTGTGCATAGGATTCTCAAAAAACTTAATAGAAGAGCCCTTAAAATAGGGAAGAAATGAGAATCTAAAAAACCATGTAGAACTGTTTTGATGTTAGCTGTCATCATGTGATAGTTGATGCCATTAACAGTTTTTTAAAAACTTGGGCTTTAGTTTTTTAAGCAACCTTATGTCATCTCTTCAATGTGTGTTAACATTGGCAGCAGGCCAGTATTTGCTCACAGTTCTAGGACTGCATGAAAAGAAAACTGAAATTTTGAGGCGGCTGTGATTTGACTACATATTTGAATGTCAAAATTTTTGCATATGCTTCTGACTGGTAATGTGGCAATAAATATTATGTTTTGTTATTACGTAAAAATAGTTTTCAAGGACTAGAAGATAGGAAAGCATAATATTAGATATTCAATTCCTTTACATTTCTCTGGAGTTATTTGATTTTGGTTTGTGTTAATTACTCCAAAGGCAGCTGAGGTAAGTCCTCGAAGAAGGGAGAGACTGAAGGTAGGAACTGAGAAAGTGAGAGAGACAATGTTTCTGAAGCAGGTATCTTAAGATTTTTCTCTTTTAATCATGCTAATGTAGTCTCTCCATCTCCCCTTTCTGACTCTGTCCATGTGGTGTTCTGATCGTTATGATCTTAGCAAGGGGTATTCACAGAAGAGAAGTTTTCCGTACCCGTGAGAGTATAAGGACAAAGATGGGACTGGGTGAAAATGGCATGTCTTTAATACCATCTGGTATGGTTCAGAAAAAGTAAGTAGAGCTTTCAGGCTCTGAAAATCTTCTTCAGACCTTAAATAAAACCTTAAATAAAATCAGCAGTTATTGTCTTTATGTGAACACTTGCTAGTTGAAGCACTTAGAAGCCACAGCTGCTTTAAAGCAATTCTGACTTAGACCTGAAGAGATCTTTCTTACCTTTTGTGTTTCACAGAATGGTAGGGGTTGGAAGG